>OV651813.1:89101643-89430606 GCA_927349885.1 Psylliodes chrysocephalus
CATGAATACGAAGCTACTACCTACCTACCTACTTTGACTTGTGACCTACTCTGGCCAAGTGAATGCAGAATTTATAGGACCGAACACAAAGATAAGTTTGCATGCCTCTCATAATTACCGATTCGTGTCTATTTTTAATGATAAACTTAGGAATAATAGGTTATATCTTTCTGTAGTCATATTTAAGGCTTTCGAACAACTTTTTCAACCACCACTTTGTTCCCTGGGGTTGGATCAAACAGTTAATGGGATAACACAAGTAAATTAACTCCTTTTCATGTATTAATTTGGTTGACTCTGCTTTAAGCAATAATTTGCTTCCGGTAACAGGTCAGGCAAAACTGTAAAAGTAACATTGTAAATATTTAGTGTACATAATTTAATCGCTTAACTTACGACATGCTGTAAACCATATAGCATATATATCCCTTTTATAATCTAAACTTTGTTAGTTATCAGCCACTTGCACTGGCCTTGTATATATAATCGGATTTGGTATTTTATATCAATTTGTCCGTTTTTTACCTCAGCAATAAAAATCCTTTACAGCTGTACAATTAGATAATTATTATTGTAATTTAACTCCTTAACTTCCTGGTAATGGATTCCCACTGAAAATCACCTCCAGCGAGGAATCTATGTACACCATTTGGAAATTTTAAGCCAGTGGAAAAACCTTCTATAAATGTCTGACGAGCCTTTGTAAACTGTTTATCATGCCAAACTTTTTTTTACAAAACGTCCTTTATTTATCCATGTGTATTCCAAATAAATAAATAAATAAATAAATAAATAAATACTGCCTTCCAACAAATAATTTAATATTTCTCTGAGGGCGCAGATTTTCTATCGTTCTTCTCCCAAACGAAGTTTTATTCAAGTTTTCCACAATTTGTCTCTTTTAACGTTTGTCAAAGTTTCGTTTCCATTAATATCTACTAAAAGTTTATCCAAATTATGGAAAGAAAACCAAAGATTTAATTTTGGAAAAAAAATATTTTAGAAATTCTCCGTCACTGTTTTATGATTTTATATTGGGATTTATCACCTGGGTCATAAAAATTATGTTACCATTCATTTTTTAATAAATTATAATTTACTTTGCCTTATATCTTAACACATCTATTGCTCACCATGATCTCAAAAGGCAAAACAATCCTATTTATATACTCAAATGGTATTCTCCAGATCTGTCTTAAAATTTATAGAAGATACCCCCTCTTTTTCTTACACTGACCAATGTAGTGCGTTTGCCATTATTTTCTACACTCCATCCGAATCTCTGAATTTTACCACGGCTCTAGTTCTTTCTAGAATGAATGATTCAGTCCGACTGATGCCAACTACAGGTGTCCTTATATGGGTTTACTTATTTCATCGGATATTTTTATTAAAAAAAATAGGCCGTAAGAGGCCTAAATAAGGCAGATTAGGACTTAAGAGATTAGAGCAGGACCAGGCTGGTCCTCGCACCATAATAGTCTTAGGTGAATTCTCATTGTATTTAGACAAATGTTTTTGTATATATATAAGGTTTCTAATATTGCAATATTTACATTCTGTCATTAGAGTAAGATGGAGAATTATGCTACTGTTTTGGATTATATTTTTATAAATTATAAGCTGGTTTAGAATTTTATCTGTGAAACTTCAATAATTTTTAAATTATATGATAGAGTTGAACTGAAGTTACCCGTTTAAATTTATTTTAATCTTTCTTTTTTATTACTTTCCTATCTGTATACAAGATATAAGGAAAGTATAGGAATCATGATTTTTTTCGACCTCGAGTTTTCAACGGATTTTTACGTTTTGAGGTCCCCTGAATCCGTTTTGACTATTTTCGCGATGATGTCTGTGTGTGTGTGTGTGTGTGTGTGTGTGTGTGTGTGTGTGTGTGTGTGTGTGTGTGTGTGTGTGTGTGTGTGTGTGTGTGTGTGTGTGTGTGTGTGTGTGTGTGTGTGTGTGTGTGTGTGTGTGTGTGTGTGTGTGTGTGTGTGTGTGTGTGTGTGTGTGTGTGTGTGTGTGTGTGTGTGTGTGTGTGTGTGTGTGTGTGTGTGTGTGTGTGTGTGTGTGTGTGTGTGTGTGTGTGTGTGTGTGTGTGTGTGTGTGTGTGTGTGTGTGTGTGTGTGTGTGTGTGTGTGTGTGTGTGTGTGTGTGTGTGTGTGTGTGTGTGTGTGTGTGTGTGTGTGTGTGTGTGTGTGTGTGTGTGTGTGTGTGTGTGTGTGTGTGTGTGTGTGTGTGTGTGTGTGTGTGTGTGTGTGTGTGTGTGTGTGTGTGTGTGTGTGTGTTCGCATGGTATTGATTGTGGCAGCTTGTGTGTGCATAAAACTCAATTCCGGCGAACGTTTTTGTTGTGGCAACACACATTCGGTTGTCACAACAAAACTAGTCATAACTTGGCTGCAATTCTATTTTGTGTGTGGCGGTTTGAACATACTTCATCTATGCGGATAGTGCGCAGATTGCCTGCTAGAATAAGGCGCTACACTTTAAGACGTGGCGGGAATTCAATCAGTGTATAGTACGCTACAATTGCGTCTCTATTTTGCGGGCCCTAGACCAAATTGTGACTCCCTTTGCTAATCAATGGAGTGGCGCCCTCTGGTCACACACACTTTACACTATTTCATTGTTTTGATGTTTAATCAGTTGTGTCTCGAACGCCACAGTTAATAAACGTTTTAACTGGTTGTTTTGTCAATTATTTCGTAAGTGCGCATTTTTTTATAGTTTTCATTACATGGCTAAACTACTGAATATTTTAGGAAAAGTCAACCAGAGGTAAAAAAATATTAAGGATGCTACAAGTGGAAAATAGGGAAATGTGCAATAGTTTATTAAATTTGCCGGCTTATGAAACGACAAAAAGTCTGGATAAAGAAAATAGAGAGCTGGCAATTAAAAGTAAGTACCCATTTGATTTTACCTACCTATCTTTTTCACATTTTAAGGGTGGGAAAAGGGGGTGAAAGTTTCTTGAAGTATCGATTTTTTTAAAGATAGGAACTTGAAAATTAGAATTGTAAATAATTAAATAATGACGTGTTTAAAGTTTTTGGATTTTCACACGGGGGTAAAAATTTGTATAAGAATATAGGTTTTTTAAAAATTAGAATGTAGCTACTTACCATAAAAAACTATTGATGTGTTCAGGGTTTTTGACTTTCACATTTAAAGGCAGGGAAACAGGGGGTAAAATTGTGTATGGGAATATCGGTTTTTAAAAGGTAGGAAATTAAAACTTGGAATTTTAGCTACTTATCTTTAATAAATACTGATGTGTTTAGTGTTTTTAAATGTTTACAATTTAAGGGGGTGACACAGGGGGAAGTTTGTATCAGTTTTTAAGGGTAGGAAATAAAAAATTGGAATTGTAGCTACTTATCATAAATAAATATTGACGTATTTAGTGTTTTTAGATTTTCACATTTAAGGGGAGGGAAACAGGGGGTGAAAATGTGTATGGGAATATCGGTTTTTTAAGAGTAGAAAATTAAAAATTATAAATGTAGCTACTCAACATAAATAAATATTGACATTTTAGTGTTTTTGAATTTTTACATTTCAAGGAGGTGAAATGGGGGAAAGGTTGCATCAGTTTTTAGGAGTGGGAAATTAAAAATTGAAATTGTAGCTACTCATCATATATAACTATTGACATGTTTGGGGTTTTTGAATTTTTACTTTTAAAGGGAGGGAAACAGGGGGTGAAAATTTGTTTGGGAATATTGGTTTTTAAAAGGTATGAAATAAAAATTTGGAATTGTAGTCACTCATCATAAATAAATATTAACGTGTTTAGAGTTTTTGAATTTACACATTTTAAGGGAGAGAAACAGGGGGTGCAAATGTGTGTGGAAATATTGGTTTATTGAAGGTAGGATATGAAAAATTTTAATCGTAGCTCCTCATCACAAATAATTAATTGATGTGTTTAGTGTTTTTGAATGTTTACAGTTTAAGGGGGTGATACGGGGGAAGTTTGTATCAGTTTTTAAGGGTAGGAAATTTTAAATTGGAATTGTAGCTACTTATCATAAATAAATATTGACGTATTTAGGGCTTTTGGATTTTCACATTTACGAGGAGGGAAACAGGGGGTGAAAATGTATATGGAAATATCGGCTTTTTTAAAGGTAGGAATTTAAAAATTGGAATTGCTATTCATCATAAATAAATATTGACATCTTTTGGGTTTTTTAATTTTTACATTTTAAGGGGGTGAAATGGGGGAAAGTTTGTATCGGTTTTTAAGGGTAGGAAATATAAAATTGGAATTGTAGCTACTCATGAATAAATATTGGCCTATTTAGGGTTTTTGAATTTTCACATTTTAAGGAAGGGAAACAGGGGGTGAAAATGTGTATGAGAATTTTGGTTTATTAAAGGTAGAAAATTAAAAATTGGAATTGTAGCTACTTATAATAACAAATATATTGACGTGTTTAGGGTTTTATAATTTTCATATTTAAGGGGAGGGGAATAGGGGGTGAAAATTTGTATGGGAACATCGGTTTACTAAAGGTAGGAAATTATAAATTGGAATTGTAGCTACTCATCAAAAATAAATGTTGAAATAATTAGGGTTTTTGAAATTTTATATTTTAAGGAGGTGAAACGGGGAGAAGTTTGTATCGGTTTTCAAGTGTAGGACTTTCAAATTTGAATTGTAGCCACTCCACATAAATAAATATTGACATATTTAGAATTTTTGAATTTTCACATTTAAAGGGAAGGAAACAGGGGGTGAAAAGGTGTATGTATATAATTAAAAAAAAAAACTTCTACACCCACAGTACAGGGTTCTTTCAAATTAGAGCAGGGAATTTAAAACAAAAAACCAATAAATTTATTGATAAACTATCCATATATATTTTCCAAAATTAACCACCCATAGAAGAGGATGCTCCTGATCAAAATGATGGCGAAGCTAGTGATGAAGAAGTGGAAGAATTTCCAAGAAACAGTGCTGAGGTTTTAGGTTGCAGTACTGCGAACGAAAAGAAGGAATTAACATCTGAAGCATTCATTGGAAAAAACAAACGAACATCTAGTACGTACATTTATTATTCTAATTTTACAAGGGTGGGCAACAAAACCTGATTTATGACCAAACTAGCCGCTGGATTTAAAAATTGTCTTTACGAAGTAAAGTAAAATATATTACAAAAATGGGTATATAATAATTTGTATACTGACAAATATCTTGGTCAAAAATAAAATTGCCCGCTTCTCCATAATGTCATTTGTACGGGGTATTATACAATTGCTAGGTAGTAGCTTAGGTAATTATATATTCTCTTTTCTTTCTTAGAAACAAATGAACCTAAAAGGACGAAGAGAGAAGCAGCTTTAGCTAGAGTACCATGGAATGAATCAGAAAAGGGTATATTACTGAAGAAGTTTAAAGTAGACATAAAAAATGAATCAGTATCAGGAAAGGATAAGTGTATAAAAATTAAAGAAAAACATAATGATATACTTAGCCGCAGATCATGGACCGACATCAAATTTTTCGTTAAAAATGTTATAAGTAAAAATAAAACAAAGAAAAAATAGATTATTACTATTGCTATTGTTGGACCTTCTCAATTTTTAATGGCGACATGATAATTTTAATGAAAATTTTTAAACTGTTTTATTATTCCTTGGGGTCTATTTATACTTCCTTATTATTAGTATTTATATTAGTATTCTGATTAAGCATTAAACTCAAAAAGGGTATCTATTAAAAACAAAGGCCAAATACGTCAATTATTCTTTTGATAGAACAGAAGAAATTTAAGTTTTAACATAAAAGTTGAACCTGTCAATTATAAAGCATAACTATTAATGCTAATACTAATCATAAATCGAGTATAAATGTCCCCATTACACTGTGAAGGTTCAACTTAATCCTTAATCATAATGCAAATAATAATAATAATAATAATAATAATAATAATAATATTAAGGGAGTATAAATAGACCCTTAATGTTTAAACCATTTATTTTGATATTAGAAAATATTTAGTTCTGCAACAAATTATGAACAGTTGTCATAAATACTTGCTATTATAAGAGTTATAATTTTGTTTTGTTAAAATCGACCTTTTTTTCAATATACAATGAACATTTTTTTATGATTTTATGTTATGTTCGACTAGAATTAAAAATAAATAAAAATATGTTTATTCAGTTTTAGGTTTTATTTTTGTTACAGTTTAGTAAGTACAAAAATTAATATAAAAACGTATCATGCAAGTTGGTACTGATTTTTTTACCTTCTGGAAACTTTAAATGTCGGCCTATTGCTATGGTTTTAAGAATTGAAACTATAGGTACTAACTGACAGTTAAAGGTATACAAAGGTGAAAACGGGCCCTGACTTCTTCCAATCGTACATCTAGCTACTTATCGTTTTTGTTGTGTGCTTGCCCAACGTTCTCTTTAGCCTCTAAAAATTTTAAAATACACAAATAAATTGAAAAACTACTGTGTATCTAACTTACCTTGCACTCTCCAAGAAGTATCAATTTAATAAGAAATATAAAGTCATGAATCGCGTGAATAAAAACAGAAACTGCTTTCAATGATAGCTATTTAGGATATAAGTTAAAATCATTTGAAACCCATATTTTATAGATTTATTTTACAAACCCTACTAATTAAGACGTAGCATAAATAATTAGATCATTTTTTTTTAAGATTTGTGAATATTAATT
The DNA here is from genome assembly GCA_927349885.1 of Psylliodes chrysocephalus. Lineage (NCBI taxonomy): Eukaryota > Metazoa > Arthropoda > Insecta > Coleoptera > Chrysomelidae > Psylliodes > Psylliodes chrysocephalus. Next base: position 89,108,351 of record OV651813.1, read on the forward strand.
AATTAACTTGACAGTTTGCCACATTTTAGAAATGCCATTATGATCCAATAGATTTTACGATCAGTTATCAAAGTATATTTGATTTACTAAATCATAAATTGCACTAGTTTTTTAAATGAAAAACTGTCAAATTAATTAATAATTTATAAAATCACGATTCATGACTAAGCATTTAAGTGCTACGAAATTTTCGACACACACCCTGAACATGTGGCAACCTTAACACGGTACAAAGCAAATACATTTCTCGTGGCACCCTACACATCTTTGAGTAAATACACACACAGTACACAGTAATTATATTGTGGCACTCTAAACACAATTTTGGATAAATGCATTTGATGTGGAACCCTACACATCTTTGGGTAAATGCATTTGATGTGGCATCCATAACACACAGTACACAGTAAATATATTGTGGCACCCTAAACACAATTTTGGATAAATGTAATTAATGTGGCAACGGATGCCACATGTTTGCCTAAGGTTTGCAATTTTATTTCCGAAACTACGGTGTGTATAAGAGCGCAACCTAGTGCATTACATTCCTAAATTTAGGTACAATGCATACACAGGCCGGCATCAAATGTGCCACAATTTCGTCTGCAGGTCCGGATGTCACAAAACTACCGGGACCTGTGTGTGTGTGTGTGTGTGTGTGTGTGTGTGTGTGTGTGTGTGTGTGTGTGTGTGTGTGTGTGTGTGTGTGTGTGTGTGTGTGTGTGTGTGTGTGTGTGTGTGTGTGTGTGTGTGTGTGTGTGTGTGTGTGTGTGTGTGTGTGTGTGTGTGTGTGTGTGTGTGTGTGTGTGTGTGTGTGTGTGTGTGTGTGTGTGTGTGTGTGTGTGTGTGTGTGTGTGTGTGTGTGTGTGTGTGTGTGTGTGTGTGTGTGTGTGTGTGTGTGTGTGTGTGTGTGTGTGTGTGTGTGTGTGTGTGTGTGTGTGTGTGTGTGTGTGTGTGTGTGTGTGTGTGTGTGTGTGTGTGTGTGTGTGTGTGTGTGTGTGTGTGTGTGTGTGTGTGTGTGTGTGTGTGTGTGTGTGTGTGTGTGTGTGTGTGTGTGTGTGTGTGTGTGTGTGTGTGTGTGTGTGTGTGTGTGTGTGTGTGTGTGTGTGTGTGTGTGTGTGTGTGTGTGTGTGTGTGTGTGTGTGTGTGTGTGTGTGTGTGTGTGTGTGTGTGTGTGTGTGTGTGTGTGTGTGTGTGTGTGTGTGTGTGTGTGTGTGTGTGTGTGTGTGTGTGTGTGTGTGTGTGTGTGTGTGTGTGTGTGTGTGTGTGTGTGTGTGTGTGTGTGTGTGTGTGTGTGTGTGTGTGTGTGTGTGTGTGTGTGTGTGTGTGTGTGTGTGTGTGTGTGTGTGTGTGTGTGTGTGTGTGTGTGTGTGTGTGTGTGTGTGTGTGTGTGTGTGTGTGTGTGTGTGTGTGTGTGTGTGTGTGTGTGTGTGTGTGTGTGTGTGTGTGTGTGTGTGTGTGTGTGTGTGTGTGTGTGTGTGTGTGTGTGTGTGTGTGTGTGTGTGTGTGTGTGTGTGTGTGTGTGTGTGTGTGTCTGTATAACGCATAACTCATGAACCGATACACAGAAAAACACCAAATTTTAAACTTAAGCTTTGTTTCAGCGTCCAATGAGCTGATTAGATTTTGGGCAGTGTCGGTACATCTGGGGGGGTACTTTATAGGTGGTCATTTTTATATTTTATGGAATATATCTGTTATTTACGTTTGGAGAAGAAAATTCTTCAAATAAAAGTTACTTCTAATATAATTATCTATAATTTTTGTTTTATGCAAAATTTTCCTAAAATGGTCCGTATTCGAGAAATTTGACAAAATGTAAAAAACATAATTTTTTATAAAAATTGTTCAAATAAAAGTTGTTTGTAATATAATTTTCTATAATTTTTGTCTTATACATAATTTCTCTAAAATGGACCGTATTCGAGATAATTGAGAAAATGTGTAAATTTCGAAATTTGAAGAAAACTCAAAAACGGATAAAGGAAAAAACATTAAATTTTAAACTTAAGGTTTATTTCGGCCTGACGTGAAATGATTAGATTTTGGACAAAGTCGGAACATCTGGGGGGGTACTTTATGGGAGGCCGTTTTTATATTTTATGGAATATATCTGTTATTTATGTTTGGAGAAGAAAATTGTTCAAATAAAAGTTACTTCTAATATTATTATCTATAATTTTTGCTTTATGTCAAAATTTCCTGAAATGGTCCGTATTCGAGAAATTTGACAAAATGTGCAACATTCTGATTTTTATGAAAATTGTTGAACTAAAAGTTGTTTGCGATATCGATTTCTATAATTTTTGTTTATACATGATTTTTCTAAAATGGACCGTAATGGAAAAGTGCTAAATTTAAATTTTTCTGTATTTTCGTTTTCAATGAATATCTTTAGAAAAATGTTTCGAGGTAGATGTATGTGTAAAATGTATATATTTAGTTTATCCTCTAAACATTTATAGAGGTGCAATAGGTTGTACAAAATAACCGGAAAATGCCTATAATAACTAGATAGGAAAGTCATGTGTTGGACACATCAGATTTTTATAGTAACATTTATTGTTATACTCCAGAAAACATTTTTCGGATCTTATTCCGACTTCATTATTTTAAATAAGGACATCTTAGTTTTATCTAAGTGGATAATTATTTCAGAAATGGCTTTAAATAATGAGGTCCAAATCATGCATCCAAAGAGTCGCACAAAACGAACATTATGACCCTATCGTTAACCATTCGTCGGTAATGGGTAAATATAATGAATGCAATTTTCAAAATGGATTGTCAAATACATCATTAAAAATCCTATAATAATTATCGCTGTTAGAAGAATTGAATTCGCTACGAGGATGAACCAATACCTAGTTATCCTTGCCAGGTTTCTTGGATAAACCAGATTGTAGCACCATAACAACGAACAATAATTTGTTAAAAATTGCCGAGTGGTAGATCACAGATAGAATTAAGTGTACAAGTGAAGAAAATTGGGAGGAATTTACAGGTTTGCGGGACTTTAAGGAATTGAGGGAAAATGTGAGAATTTCCAAGGAATTGCTAAGGAATGGCCAAGGAATATCCAAGATATTGCCAAGGTATTGCCAAGGTATTGCCAAGGTATTGCCAAAGTATTGCCAACGTATTACCAAGGTATTGCCAAGGTGTTGCCCCAAGGTATTGTCAAGGTATTGTCAAGGTATTGTCAAGGTATTGTCAAGGTATTGTCAAGGTATTGTCAAGGTATTGTCAAGGTATTGTCAAGGTATTGTCAAGGTATTGTCAAGGTATTGTCAAGGTATTGTCAAGGTATTGTCAAGGTATTGTCAAGGTATTGTCAAGGTATTGTCAAGGTATTGTCAAGGTATTGTCAAGGTATTGTCAAGGTATTGTCAAGGTATTGTCAAGGTATTGTCAAGGTATTATCAAGGTATTGTCAAGGTATTATCAAGGAATTGAAAAGGAAATGTCAAGCAATTGGCTAAAAAATTGCCAAGCAATTGTCAAGATATTGCCAAGGAATTGCCAGGGAATTGCCAATCAATTTCCAAGGAATTGCCAGATAATCGCCAACCAAAAAATTCTAGAATCGCCGAGAAATTTACATGGGTGAAAAATTAAATAAGAGTTATTGGGTAAAAACCCAGCAAATGGTGTGGAATCGTCGAGGAATTGTCGAAGAACTGCTGACATTATTATTTATGTGCCAGTACTAAGTTAAATTTACAGGTTACACTATAATTTCTATAGAAGAAGAAAAGTATGTATAAACCCAAAACTGAAATTAGAATACAAAATAAATAAATACGTCTCACACAATATAGCAAAAATAACACATAAAAATGTAAAAACAACTAAATAATACATAAAATTCTTACAAACAGAACTTAAACACTAAGTTGATAAATACACACCACGAAACCATCAAATTGGCTTCAGCACCGATAGGTCAATTATAAATGCAATGCCCACAATAGAGCAAGTATGTCATAAATCATTGGAATACAATAGAGTTAAAAGCCCTGGTGTATTAGCCATAATCCCAAAGGATTGACTGGTAATAACGATGATATTGTAATGATAGTCTCTATCGACATTTATGAAATACCGTATCCCACCTTCTGTTATTAAAGTAAAGCTGTCTCTACCTATGCAATAAAACTTTACATCCAACGTTAGATAAGACATTATTTTCTTTTTCAATATGATTAATTTTATTTTATTTGTTTAATTAACTTTTTTTTAGTAAAATTATTCTATTTTTATCTCATAAAGGGAAACGTTTTGTTATAATGCCTTTTTTACGATACAAGTGTCATAATGATTTACGTCATTCATTGTAATAAACAAATAATGGCATGACCAAACCACAGCATAAAGATGGACCATCAGACGCACTCGATAAGAAATTATTTGATCTTAGTAAGGTTTTCTCTGCTTCTATCACAATTCTGATGCATATGCACCGACTTAGCTCTGTATAAAATATGCTACACGACAAACTTTTAGCATCCTGAGAATATGGCAAATCGCTTGCTTAGGATGCTGTTGGCACACTTCTATTTTTAAGCGGAGTGCGCCAGCTGATTCATCTTTTATGCTAAGACTAAACTTAAATTTTTGCTAAAGTGTAAGCAAATAGGTTTATATATTTTTTACTTGCTTAAAAAACGTAGAGCTTTCAAAGTAGTTAGCTTGAGTAGCGGCTTGCTGTTCGCACTTCAAGTTTTAGTCACTATATTAGAGCCTGAGATTTGTTGACATAGACCAAACACTTTAAAGTAGAATAGCATAATATACAACTTTATGAAAACGTTATAAAACATCGAATATACTGAAATCCGACTCTAATATGACTCAAGTATGCTTTCAAAGTGGCATTTAAATTCTAAATCTTAGATATATCTGCCTTTACAATTTAAGCTTGTCACAAAAAGTAATATTATCTTGAGTACAACATAAGAAATAAATCAAAATGAAAAAGTTTATAGAAAGTCTAACAATTTCTTCTTCAACAGGACAGAGAATATCATAAAGTATTTACCGGTTTTGTCAATTAATGATTCCCTGTCAATCTTTCTTTCCTTAGTTACAAGATAAGAGATTCTTGATGTCTTAACTCCTAAAACTTCGTCATGTCCAAATATTCCTGAGATTAATGCCAAGATTTTAAAAGGAACTGTTGAAAGTATATTAGACAAACTTAATCAATAAAATTTTTCTCACTAGTAGTTTTCCAAATATATTAGGATATGCGAAAGCCATTCTTCTATATTAAAAAGGTAATTGAATACTACCTTCTGATTTCAATTTTGAATACATTTTCCAAAATAGACGTTCTCATTATTTTTGAATTAATTAATTTTTTATTCAAATTTGAAGTAGCCATGTGTGAGTTGGTTAGATTAGATATAGAAAAATAAAAAAGGGCATTGAAACCACGTGTGGAAAAAGAATTAAGGGGTACTTAGACAAAAAATTAAATAACGGAAAGGGCAATTAATATTAAGCGAAAAGAAGAGATGAAAAATGAAGACAAAAAAAATTATTGTTTTATGTTATCAGGGTAGACAAATGATTCTTTTAATAATTACAGCAATGTGGAGAAAATCGGAGAAAATACAGATTGGATCTATATGCATTCAAGCATCCTCCGTGTGAGGCTTTAGGATTATTTCTCAATATTTTTAAGTTCTCAAAGCTATTAAAAGTTGATATATTAAAGGTGCTGTGTAAAATTTTGAAACTGTCGAAGAATCAAAGTCATTAGTTCGTTGAGATGTCCTGTAAGTAGGTCGATCGCTTCTTCTCATTGAAAACCATTCCTTATCAATGTTCAGAGAAATGTATAGCAAAATTTTGTTTGCGCAAAGATTTTTTCAATTTTTGAGAAAATAATTAAATCAAAGGTACATATTTTTCATTCACAAAAAAATAAAATAAACTATAGAAATGTTCATGGCTCTATTTTGTATTAGTTAGAAAAAGATAATTGCTGAAGTAAATTTTCCTCTTAATTATAATTAAAATTTTGCTTTTTTTATGAATTATGAAATGCCAATAAAAATGTAAAATTCTATGACATATAATTATGAGGTGTAAAATAAATTCCATACAAAGCTTTATATTATTATATTTACTAAAAATTCCAAAGAAAAATAAATCAAATTAATGGCAATACAACAATAATAATAGATTTTCCTACACTTCATCCTACATAAGTTAAACCCCAAGAAGAGCTTGTGAGAGGCAAGAATATTTATTATTAGCCCCTGGTCTCTTTTACCTCATTTTACACCCTCGGTCGAACTTCTACTGGTCTCCTTTTATGACAGCTTCGGTCTGATTTAGGGCTGTCCTGGTGTCCTTTGGCTTACAAAAAAAAAATAAACATATGCACGATATTACTAAATGACCTTCCTTTAAATTTATAATCAATTTTCCTTTAAATCTCTAATCGATTTTCCTTTAAATCTCTAGTCGATTTTCATTTAAATTTTTAATCGATTTCCCTTTAAATTCCTAATTGAATTTCATATGTGGCCGCCATTGGTCATGCTTTATATTTACTTATTATTAGTGATTACTTTCATGCTATAATTGGTAAATTGTCATATTTTTAACATTACTAATGCATTTTATGATCAGCTGCTATAAAGTCCGGAATTAACTCAAATAATTAAATTTTAAAACTATTATGACAGCCATTTCATTTAAACCACTTGCACCGATTAATTTACAATTTGCGGTAGATAATTCTATCAACTATTCAAACTTAATATAGGGAAATTGTTACCCAGACAGCAATATTAAACCACTTTACATTTTAAACTAATTGACATCCCACTAAGCTCAGCAAATTTACTCTACTTGTATGTTAGACGACACTAATTTTGAGTGTGAAGTAGCAGGGTTTAATGAAATCAAGCGTTTTGTAATCAATTTAATTTGCCCCGTATTTCCGTAAGCGTTTCCAATTTATTTAATAGGTACACAAATTAAATAGCAGTGGAACTGTTATTAATCAGTTATAAATATTTTTAGTAGCTAGTAAACAATCTGCTCACGTGCGAGTTGGATTTTAACACTTGTGACCTCACAATCATTTCTCCTGAAATAATATGAACGATAAAAATCAAAATAATTATTATATTGAATTATTTTAAATGAAAAATCGAATTATAATGAAAGATCGTACAAGACAGCAAGTGCTGGGAGAAACTAAAAACAATGTGAAAAACAGAGCTTTCATTAAATAAAGTCATTAACAAATACTAATAAGTTTAAAGTATAGTACGTAACAAGAGTTGTAAGTAACTTATTACGCACGAAGTAAAAAGTTTATGAACGAAACCGCGTAAATTTCACGAATGCGTAATGGGCTTGCAACTCGTGTAACATGCTATAACTTTTTCTACGCCCACTTTTTCTTTTAGTTTTACACCCTTTAGACCTCCCGTGCTACACCCTAATCCGTCGGTAGCACATACTTTGATTACTATACGGTGCAAGAGAGAGGTCCGACACGCCTAACATAAGGCGCGGCCATTTTGATTCCTATGCCTCAGTTTATAGCTAAAGAATCAGATCGCTCACTCTGCGTCGGCACTTCTGATCTCAATGTTCCAGTTTATACACTGCGCAACTCGGATAATACAGTATATGACAACCGCCTATAATAAAACAGTAGTCTTCTGCGTATCCTGAATTTGTATCAATGGTGTGGATGTTATTTTGGAACTTTCAACTGGTCCGACTGATTCTTTAGCAATAAACTGTGACTCCAAAAATAATATTCACTGACAGTGACAGCAGCAAGCAAAATATCAGGTGCGTTTTAGTCATCTGCTTCTGCTTCCGGAATTGTCGGTTTAGTCGTTTTAACCTGTCAGATTAAAACAAGAAAACCGACAATTCCGAAGCTGAAGCGGATGAATGAAACGCACCTATTAAAAATATTGCGCCAAGATGTAGGCAACACGTAATAAGGGATCAAAACGGCGGAGTTTTCTATCTCCTTTTAAAGGGCACTCAGAAAGCTGCGCAGTGCGACCATTCTCCGTATAGTAAAAAAAATTCAAAGTATGTGGTCGGTAGTCTGGTGGCACTGCAGCCTGCGGCTTATTGTACAAACATTTAAAGGTCCTACTACTTTCCCATTCACACCCTCATTTATTCCACGTCGCCGATGGTTAAAAGCTAGTCGGATGAATCCCATGGTGACACGGCCCATGGTGGAACCTCCCAACGGTCACCCATCCACAACGTGACCGGAGAGATCACTGTTTAACTGTTGCGAGTAAGTGAATGCACACTTAGCTCGCGGCTAGCCTCTCCGGCTACGCCCACTTATTTTATCTATTAAATAAAGGACATCGCAATAATTTAAACTCATTTTTATGTGATGATAGTTACACATTATTTTAATTCTTTACCTTAGACCACAAATGTTTATCATCTGGGGAATCTTTCAGAAACTTATTAATTTGTTTTGGAGAAAGGATTTTGGCTCTTTTGCTTCTAAATCTATCCGATTTCCGCTTCAGTAGAGAGATTAGTTTTGGATAATTTGCTATTTTAATGTCATTATTAATGTTTAATGAAGTTCTCAGCATCGAATAAATGAATAAATGGCCCATAGATAAGATGGCTTTTTGATATTTCTTTAAAATACGCAAGTAAAACATTCTCCGAAAAGGATTTAACGTTATGCTTGTGTTGCGAATCCATAAATTTTCGATAGGTAATTTCATACCTTTCTTTGGATTTTAGCAGTTACAAATTATGTGTGACAGCTTGAGCTTTTTCTTAAATCTCCAGTGGAATGCTCATAATTTCATCACTTTCACTACTAACTACATATTCGTAGGTAAAGTTGAGAAAATGTTCGGATACAATATTTTTAAAATATAAATGACAAGACGTTATTTCCATAGCGTGCTAAGAAAACGCGACTTATTTTTTAAAAAATTGTATAATGTGTTGCCGGCATTTAATCATTCTTTTAATACAAAATTATCTCGCTAATGCTAAAAGTTTTTATGTTAACTACCGCACTGGGGTATAAAAATTCATTAATTTAGGTCTAAATCATTTAATATAAATCTAATATTTGGTTTATTATACTTTTGCATATATAATTTAGGCAATTAACTAAACGCTTTGTTTTAAAAACTGTAGTTTTTAGAAACAATAAAGATTGAATTAAATTAGTATATAAAAATTAAATCTAGGGTCCACCACTCTATTTATTTATTTTAAGGTTATATTAGGTACAAAATCACATGCTCTAAAAAACCTACGAAAGTTGAAATGACCCCCTTGAGTTATATTTTATTTACAAGGCCACGGAAACAAAACATTATAGCTTTAAGACGACGTGAAATATTTTCTTTTACAGTTATAACAAATCCGCAATTTTTCCCTCTTTTCATGTCATGTTTTCATGTCATGTTTTCTTAAAAATATAGTAAACGTTGGCCTAGTACTAAATATAGTAAACGTTGGCCTAGTACTGCCATCTAGTGCTTACGTCTGTGTTGTTTCTCATAATAGTGCATTAATGAGTTCATAACACTTCGAAAAATGCGAATCATTTTATTGTATCGAATGCTGTATTTCTTTTTTAGTTTCTTGTTTCGAAAGACGTTTTATGTATTTTTTCTAATTTTGACATTTTCTGTAAATGCAGCAAGTGTCATAATAATTTACTTTATGCAACCAGTGACATAATGTTGTACATTATGAATGTGGTTTCGAAAAATTTATTGTCTCAGCAGCTGCAAAAAGAAAACAAATAAAAATAAACCTTTTTTGTATTCATGTATTATAAACCATCCCAAATAAACTCAAAAGTGTGCATAATCGGGTATTTATCGCACGCCGTGCATATAAAAGTTTTAGGTAACCTCATCAATAAATAAGATTAGATTATGTCAGATTTTATTTTGAATTGTCAAATTACTCAAATTATTTACAACTTTACCTAAAAACAAGTAACATGACAGAAAAATTATTTTAATAATCAAATGAAATGTCAAATGACATTTACCTACCCACTCGATAAAATGCATGAAAATTATTAATTTGCATTTTTCAATTAAAACGATTGTAGTTATTACTAGTATAACTATTGTAATTACGCATTTATACTAAAAAATATTGTATGACAAAATGCATAATCGAGCCTTTAAAGCATTCGCAATGTTAAAGTCACTCCGCTGCGCGTCGTGGCCTTAAACTCGTTGCTCATGCTTTAAAGGCTCGATTATTCATTAATGTGATAATATAATATTTTGGGTTTTAAATTCGATAATATATTATTATTGAAAATTTATATAAAAGAAGAGCATGTTTACTTATAAAATAGAATTTGGTTGAACGTTGGAAAAACTGGTCGAATATGATGATGACATGACCCGATAGCGTAAATAGAAAACCTACTTCAGTACGTCCCCTAGGCAGCGACCAAACAGACTAGGGTTTTTATGCGTTAATCGTGCAGAAAACCTACTTGAATATATCATCGGATGGTGCCGTATTGGAGTAGGATTGCGCGTTATTACGCTGCCTAAACATGCGGAAATACTACTTCAGTATAGCCCGTGTTTTCTTGCGTAAAACAAACATATGTATTTGCGTAGTTTATCATACTGTAAATTATTTTTAATATTGAAAGCTATATTATGGGGTTGCTTTTTGGCACCTTAACTGAAATAGGTATCTCTAGCTCTTCAGCGTAAGATAGTTGTAGGTTGTTCTTTGGCAAATTACTGTAGATATAAATTTTATTTAGTAATAATTGATAATCAAGTGGCAACATTTTTACCTGTCAGTGTGGTGCTATTTGCATCGTTTATTAATGTTTTTTGGTACACTGTAAATTATTCTCAATATTGGTTGTACTTTAATTTTTCTTGATCTCCTACCGGCTGTTTTGTGACACACAAATGACATGAACTGTGATGGGGTCTGTAGAGTTTTTAGTATAGTGGCAAATTTCTGTACATAAAAAAGTTCTATATAGTAATTGATAACCAGGTTGCGAAATTCTTTTCTGTAACTGTGGTGCTCGTATTTGCGTCACTTTGTAAAACTTGACCAATCCGTGTAAACTCATCATTAATTTTGTGGACTATGTTGTTGTAATTGACAAGACCTATTTGGTCAATGGGAATGTTGAACTCCGCTTGCTGAGATCTAGATTGATCAGATGTGTGTTCATTTGATGATTCTTCATGAACAGGTCTGTTGATGTCTTTAAAGAAAGACAGTGAAATTTCTTTTCCTAGAGCCAGATATGTAAGCTGTTGGCGATCCTTTTCAGATAGCAGCAAGGAAGATTTAAATATAATACCGTACTTAACAACCGAATACCGAGCCGTGACGTGTTATAAACATAACCACTAACGGAACACTTGCCATATTAAAGTAGCAATTACAGAATATTACGCCGCATATAGACCAGAAAATCCTACTCCAATACGGCACCATTCGGGGCTTTATTCAAGTAGGTTTTCTGTACAAATAACGCATAAAAATGCTAGTCTAGTTGGTCACTGCCTGGGGGACGTATTGAAGTAGCTTTTCTATTTACGCGACCCGATAATGTGAATGCTTCCAACAAGATTTCATCGTGATCGGACCGTAACTTGACCGTGCCTTGTCCAGCTAATGTGGATAGACCTGAACACGAGAGCCAGTAAAAAAAATATTTGTTTAGTTAATTTGTTGGTTAAATATTTGTGTAGTCCAGCGATATTTCCCAAATTGTAAAAATAAAAGCTATTGACTTTATAACACATGTACTGGCTACGTTCCAGTAAATTTAATTATAGGTACGCGGTGTATAAATCAATAACGTTTTATATACCAATCACACATCATTTTGGTAGCGAGACTGAGCGAACCATATATATTTTACATAGCAGTTAACCTGTTAAATTTAAAATATTTATTTACCTATAACTGATATCTCGTGTTGAAATGAAGAATCTGCTAAATGTTCCCTTTATGTTTGTCCAAGTAGAGGAAAGTTATCACGCCGGCAGAGTGGTTTTGTAGCAAATTATTTACTATAATAGGCAAAGAACATCTTGAATTGCTGTGCAGGTTATCATCAAGATACATCTTCCTGTTTATTCAAGCAAGGCCGACTAGAGGGGGGGTAGCCGGGACTAATTCCCGGGGTCCGGACTCAACTGAATTTTTTTTGTTTTGTATGAGGAACTTTTTTTTTTTCAGAAAAAGCAATTGAAGCAGAGGAAGAATTGCGGATTTTTAGAAACTCAAGTAATAATAATAATAATTCTTTATTTTCCATAAGACAATAATTACAATTGTATAAGATTCGTCAATAAATATAAGGTTAAATCTAAATAAATACATAAAATAAAATTAAAAATACTAAATATAATCACGCTATAATTCTAAACAGATTAAAATACTAAAAATATAAAAAATCAGCTAAGGAATAAAAACATTTTTCCAGGAGATACATTTTCAAATTATTTTTAAACATATTAATATTTGCACACATTTTTTTATTTTAATTGGGAGTTTATTAAACAATTTTGGACCCAGAAAATTTGGTGCGTTGGAACTAATGTGCAACCTTGCATAAGGAACGTGTACCTCATCAACTTGTCTTGTTTGATAACTATGAACATCTCTGTTAGTCATAAAACAACTTTTGTTTTTAAAGATGTACACGCAAATTTCAAAAATATACAAAGATGGAAGTGGGAGTATTCCATAGTTTTTAAAATATGGTTTACAGGACATGCTTTGTGAAATGTTAGCTATACATCGTATTATTCGCTTTTGTGCAGTGAAAACATTAGAAGCATCTGTAGAATTACCCCAGAGACATACTCCATATCTAAGTCGAGAGTCGACTTGAGCAAAGTAAACACTAACAAGTTGATGAGATTGCAGCACCTCTCGTAAATGAATAAAAAGATATTTTAGCGAATTAATTTTTCCTACAAGTTTACTGCAGTGATACTTCCAATTAAGAAATTCATCAATATGAATACCAAGAAAACGAACGCTTTCGCGTGTACTATCAATACTGGAATTACCCACATAAACGCTAAAATCATCTAGAATATTCTGCCTGTTATGAAACCTAATGAGGTCTGTTTTATTAGTGTTAAAAAACAAATCTAAACTATTAAAATGGTTAGAAATTTTTTGTAAAAGAGAAGAGCTTTTAACTTTTAACTCATCGCTGTTATTTGATGATACTATCACAGAAAAGTCGTCAGCGTATGCAACATAATGATTATTACCTATTAAATGATCTACACTGTTGACATATAAAATAAACAATATTGGCCCCAATATTGACCCTTGTGGTACTCCCATATGTGTATCTAAAAGATTAGAGTTAATTTCTTAGAAGAGGAAAATTTTTTGTTTGAAGAGCTGTTTTTTGTCACGGGGTCCGATTTAGAGAATTGTCCTGGGGCCCGGCCTGGCTCTCGGCGGCCCTGGTTTCAACTGATACCGAATTTTTCATCAAATGCAGTTGTAGTCATGGATAATGCGCCGTACTATTCATGACAAACAGGTGAAATATTGAAACCGAAAACTCGCAAATACGTTATATCTTCATTTTTAATTAATATGGATGTAACATATCCTTTCACATTTTTAAAATAGATCTGCTTACTATAAACTTTAGCATTAACTGCTTCTTTTCTCACATGCCTAATATTAGGTCCTGAAACTCCGCTCTCCTATATAGTACACCAAACTCGATTTAGTCTTTACATTTTATTTTAGCTTTGTATTTAACATTATATAAACAATTTTCTACATTATCGTTAATGCCTTTAATTTCTGAGTGAAAGAATGTGATTTATTTTTACTTTTCTAATTGTATACAGATATAAGGAAAGTATAGGAATCATTATTTTTTTCGACGGATTTTAACGTTTTGAGGTCCCCTGAATCCGATTTGACTATTTTCGAGATGATATCTGTGTGTGTGTGTATCTGTATCCACCATAACCCATGAACCGATACACAGAAGAACACCAAATTTTAAACTTGAGCTTCATTCCAGCGTCCAATCATTTGATAGGATTTTGGGCAGAGTCGGAACATCTGGGGGAGTACTTTATAAGTGGTCATTTTTATATTTTATGGAATATATCTGTTATTTACGTTTGGAGAAGAAAATTCTTCAAATAAAAGTTACTTATAATATTTGACAAAATGTAAAATAAATAATTTTTTATAAAAATTATACAAATAAAAGTTATTTGTAATATAATTCTCTATAATTTTTATCCTATACTTAATTTCTCTAAAATAGACCGTATTCGAGATATTTGAGAAAATGTGTAAATTTCGAATATTGAAGAAAACTCAAAAAAGGATAAAAAAAAAATATTTAATTTTAAATTTAAATTTTGTTTCGGCCTGACGTGAAATGATTAGATTTTGGACAAAGTCGAAACATCTGGGGGGTACTTTATGGGGGGGGGGGGGCGTTATTATCTATAATTTTTACTTTATGTCAAAATCTCCTGAAATGGTCCGTATTCGAGAAATTTGACAAAATGTGCAAAATTCTGATATTTATGAAAATTGTTGAACTAAAAGTTGTTTGCGATATCGATCTCTATAATTTTTGTTCTTACATGGTTTTTCTAAAATGGACCGTAATGGAAAAATTGTAGGAAATGTACTAAATTTGAATTTTTCAGTATTTTCGTTTTCATTGAATATAGAAAAATGTTTCGAGGTAGATGTATGTGGAAAATGTATATATTTAGTTTATCCTCTAAACATTTAAAGAGGTGCTACAATAGGTTGTATAAAATAACCGGAAAAACTAATAACTAGATAGGAAAGTCATGTGTTGGACACATCAGATTTTTCATTTTCCAATATGATCACTTTAATGTTTGCAAAACGATTTCTACGTAATCTTTTACCGTAATTTAAGCTCTTTTTCTGCAATACTATTCTTACAGTTTCATGAAAAACATTAAATCTTCTGGATAACTTCGATATGAGGTTCCAACTCGGTCCTTTGAAACTCCGGACGTCAACTTTTTGACAAATTTATGTATGATATACCTTGTTTATATTCTGTAATAATTATTCTGTAAATGGTTGCCTTTGAAATATTTTGATTGCAGAAAATGTTTACAATTTCTTGCTCGAGCACGTATCCAACCACGTTGTAAAAGCCTTTTCGAAGCTTTGTACGACATGACGACGGCGCAAATTATTTCTCGTCTACGAAATGCCAAGACCAGTTTGTGTATTTATGAATATTTGTTTACTATTGGCAACTAGATTGCAAATAATTTATATTAATTTTTATGCCGACGAAAATTTTATTTTGGGTTAACCGTTGTATCTTGACTGGCGGTAACCAGGCTAGGGGATCTTTAATAGGGAAATACTTACTCGTGTTATAGTAGTATGCAACACTCATAGATGGTGCTACTTTACACAAGGTTTGCTCGTTGCGTTCGTCGAGCACTATCGAGAAGGTTCAGAGTGTGCCCAGAGCAGGTTCAGTGTAACGCAAGCGTACGCAAGTTGGTATTCAACCCTTTCAACAGCCATTACTCCATTTTGTGCGATATTAATTTCAATTGTTTTATTTGTTTACTATTTTGAAAAGAGTTTTTAGGGCTTTAAGCATATAAAATTATGTTGCGAATGCGTCCTTGTTCTGTTTCTGATTGTTAGAATAAAGTTAGTCACAGGTAAAGAATACATTTACAATTTTATTTTTACAAGTAAAAACTTTTGTTTGTATGTTATTCTTAAATATATTGCCAAATTTTAAGAGTATATATTAACACTAATAAGTATCCAATTTGTAGAATAAATTTCCAAAAAAAAAACGAATTTTTTCTAAGAAAAATTGAGAGTCTTTCTAACCTAACTTTTCTCATTTTCTGTACAATTTTTCCAAGAGTTTTTGTTAGTAACTAGGTGGATAAAATATGTGAATATTAAGAAGATTCAAATACAAAGTGTGTTATTGGTATTTTTTTAGAATTATACAATATGTAATAAATACTTTTTAGTAGATACCTATATGTATACAATTTTTTCGAATTCTGATGTATAATGGAACCATTAAACCATTTTTAACTATTGCTACTTTCAGTTTGTATATATAAATATATTTTTAGATATCATATTCCTACCAATAAAGTTGTTAGGGCCATGGCTCCAACGAATTGAAAATCCAAAGTTTTCAAAAAGTGAAGATTTAAAAAGAAAATATGTCACTGTGTGTACTAAGACTGCATCCAGGCAAATAAAAGTTTGCCATCATTAAAATTAAAGTATGTATAAGAAATATAATTACTTACTGTTTTTATATCAATTTATTTATTTTAGAATGTACGGATACTGCAAAGTTGAGTTCTTTTTTGTATAGAAAGATACAACAATAAAAACACCTGAAAGAATAGGACTTTAATAGGGATCCAGAGCCAACTTGCCACAGGAACTTTCGTACAACTTCTAGTGGATACAGTCATGGGCGATCTTTCTATTTTTATTTTCATATTTCTTTGTCATTGTGTACTCTAATAACAATTCGTGCAATTTTATTTCTAATAATAAAAAATATGGTTATAATTGTGTTTTATTTCATAGGGACCGTGCGTAAAATATAGAAGCACCGAAGTTAGCCCATCTAGTGTTTAATTTTAGTATTAAATGGTGTAAAAATTGCAAGTAAATAATAAAGCATATTTTTTAAAATATTAAATATAGTTAAATACAGATACCACGGATGCAACAAGTATTTTCAAAAATGATATTACGAAAATAACTCGACTTTATTTAATTTATAATTACCAAACAATAAATGCCTATAAAACATTAATAAATCCCCCACAAAGTTCACATTATTGTTACCAGTTGGCGTTAAAGTCAAAACGCACGGTCCCTACAATAAGATGTATTTTTTGTTCCACAATTCCAAAATTATAATTTTTCGTTTTTGTTTTAAGCTTAAAATATTTCAATTTTTTATCTATCACAGAACATAACCAAATGGATTATATCCATATAAGTATGTCGAGTGAATAATAAAATGTTAGAATTATTTTAAGTGAAAAAGAACGACAAATTCTAATTTTGAAGAACTTATTGACTCCTAACGCCATTTATATAATAAATTATGAACAAATTACCAATTATTAGTTGTTTTCATTTTTTTTAACTCACCTATGTGCAACAACAACAGATGGCGCTGAACGAAGAGTAAAATTTTTCATTGTTGAATAGCCCATCTTTTAAAGGATATGGTCTATGGCGGCAACACGTTCCAAAAGCCCGGTTCCCCCCTTTTTTTATTTCTTTAGAGGTTGACACACGCGATTAGCGCATACATGTTACCAACTACTATTATTTTAACTATTCACTACTAATGGATTTCTAAATCGTGCATTTTTATTGGATATAGTTTATGTCCTAAATGTATTTTTAATAGATTTTTTTTTTAATTTGTCAATATCATCTTTATATTGGTTAGAACATAGACTTCACAAGTGTGAGAATTCAAAATTTTGATAATACCATAGTACCATTCCATTTTTGGCGATGGCTAAGTATTCTTAAGATATTTTGCAACATTGTATTTATGTGTACTTATTATTCTCCTTTTTAGCTGTGTATTCACTCTGTGCAAAGTCATGGTAGGGAAAACAAAAGCGATACTAGCGTTAGCTGCGGATAATTCGTGCATTTTAGGGCGATATTTTGTAATTTTTAACCGACTTCAAAAAAGGGGAAGGTTCTCAATTCGTCGCAATATTTTTTTTTTCTATGTTCAGCGATAATTCTTTAACACGGTGTCCGATTTCAATGATTCTTTTTTTGTTAGAAAGGGATACTTCAGGGGTGGTCCCATATAAATTTGGTTAAAATCTAATAATTGAGTCCATGAGAAAAGCCTCAAACTCTTTATTTTTTATGTATGCTTAGCGATAATGCTTTACTACCTTGTTCGATTAAATGATTCTTTTTTGTTAGTAAGGCGGTATCTCAGGGGTGGTCCCATATAAATTTGGTTAAGATGTGGTGATGGCATCTACACGTTTTTGAAGTCGGTTTTTTTAATTTTTTAATTTCTAAAACTTGTAATAATCAATCCTTCAAAAATTACTTCAGGTGGATACTTTTATCTGAAAAGCACTGTATTATCTATGAAGAGAAACAATATTAAATAACATGCTTTAAAGAGCGATTTTGTAATAAACTCATATAAAATGTACCTACTATCTTCAAAACAGATAATTTACTAGACGGGTACAATTTACTCTATATATTTAAATTAATTAATTTAGTTGATAACTCATTTGAAAACATAAATAAATTAAATTTCTAAGTCAAGTTTAATCTATGGAACACAAATAAATATCAAAATTTCGAATGGTTTGTTGGTTTAAACGTGAATATGAAATGACGTAATTCATTCAAATAATCATAGCACATCAAATACATTTAACTTTTTTTTTTAAAAAGTAGGTAAAAACAATACAGTAAGCAACCGGAGTTGCTGTATTGAAAATTATAAAAATACTAGCAAAAAAACGGCAAATTATAAAAATGTTCAGTAGCAAAGTGGAAATTAAAATCAAAGAAATAAATGAATTTGTGTACAATAAAGAGAAAAATTATCTTTATTTTTATAATAATAACAGTAATACTGGAAATAGTAGATATTAGAATTTTAAAAAGTTTTAAATGAACAATAAATATCATTTCACGATGTTCTTCAACATCCCTTTAATCTTATATGTTCATGCAACAAGGTGCAAGGACTATTTACTATCTATCAATCCTAAGAAGACAGAAATAGTCCTTTTCACAAGGAAAAGTGAAAATGTAATTAAAACCACCAGAACTCCTAAACACAAAACTATACTTTGAAACAGAGGTGAAGTACCTAGGTCTCACCTTTGACAGCAAGTTAACATGAAACTCGCATTTAAAAAACAGTCAAAAGAGCATACATTGCTTATGAACAATGCCTCCGAACCGTGGAGCGCACCTGGGGTTTCTTCCCTAGAGTTGTCGCATGGACTTACACGGCTATCATAAGACTTATGCTAACGTATGGTGCAGTTGTCTGGGTACCGAAAACCCAAAAATTAACAGCTATCCATAAACTAGAAAAAATTCAAAGAACAGCATGCCTCAACATAACAGGAGCCATAAAAACAACACCGACCAGTGTAAGTCAGTCTTAGTCTCACTTCCCTTGATATTTACATCAAAGAAATTGCTCTGACGCCAATGATACGCCTCCGCACGGTTGGAATAGAACCTAATATAGGATCTGGTGAGGCGAGACGCCGCTTTTGGCAGGAGGTGCTCGATACGCTCCCACTGCTTCAAGTGAACATGAATTCCATCTCACCAAGATATATCTTCCATAAGCCATATAAAGTTATAACAACAGATAGAAGAGCCGGAAGTGGCAGGTACGATTCATATCTACACCGACGATTCTAAAACAAAACAAGGCTCAGGATGTGAAATATACTCCAGATTTTTAAACCTAAACATTAAATGGGCTATGAGTGATAGTGCCAGTGTAGTTCAAACAGAGCTAACGGGGAGTTTTATAGCAGCAGAAGAAATCACCAAAAGCAATATCACTGAAAGGAACAAGCTTATTTATACAGACAGCAGACAAGCACTACTCACCCTAAACAGACCACGAATTTACTCAGGGTTAGAATTAGAATGTCGCGAAGCTTTGGTTAAAGTAACCATCAATAATGTGGTCATCTTAAGATGGATCGAAGGTCACGCCACATGGAAAGGTAACCGTCTTGCTGATTCACTAGCCAAGAAAGCATCCAACCAAATACTTTTTCGACCTGTCCCTTCTATTGACCTGACAAAATCGTTAGTGACAGACCTAATTAAAAAACATTCCCTTTTGAAACAAGAAACTGTAGAGTTACCAGGGAGCTCTTAAGATATTATAACAACACTGCAGCAAACAAATACTTGACTATGACTAGAAAGAATATGCGCCTAGTCACAGGCATTCTGACTGGTCATTGCCAAGTACGGAAGCATCTCCATATCATGGGTCTTTCAGAATCCCCACTATATAGAGGGTGCGAACAAGAAGATGAGACCATCGTACATAACCTTTACGATTGCTCGACGTTCTCGTTTATTAGAAGACTTGTGTTCGGCGAGTATCGGCTAACACCGGCCGATATAAGAGAAGCACCGCTTGGCGAAGTTTTCAACTACATTGAATCTGTAGTCTGGCTCACGAGCTAGGAGGTGCCTATCATCTTAGGAGGATCCACCATAAGGCCTTAGTGCCGTGGGGGGATAACCCACCCTCCACACGTTACAGATACAGATATCATTCCCGAGTTAACTACACTCTGAACTTAAACAATTATTGGTTAAGACAAAAGGCCAATGATCCTTCCTTAACAAACTACTATAAAAAACAAAAAAATCTCTGATATAAAAATCTGCAACGAGAAAAAATTATACCATCTGGATAATTTTTAGCTTATTATTTATCAACTTATTGTACCTTGTGAGTATACTATGTTTTTGACTTGGCTTATGCCATGCAAATGATATAAAAAGATCAATAAATTTATCTTATATTGAAATAAAATTAAACTTTGATATACAGGATATTATTTTTCTTAGATGTTCTAATTGAACATAGTCGTTGCTTTATTCAGTTAATACCTATTTAAATATTAATAAGAAATAAATGTATTTTATCTGCAGCTTTACTATTCGAGAGTTTTTATCACACATACATAATGCAAGTTTTTTAATATTGGGATTTATCAGTGGGACTGCACAGAGCTTATAACCCGAATTTCCCGATTGTCTGCCCAAAAAAATTATGTATCTGGAACTAGTTTGCAACGTAAAATATATTTTAAAACAATTAATCAAAAATCTCCGTCAATGTTTCATCACAGTGATTTATGACGGAGAGATAAGCTTTTATTTCGTTCAAACCAATTTCTACATGGACATTTTCCGAATAAACGTAGTATAGATGAGCCTTGACATATATTTTTCGACAGGAAAAATATATTGGTTTTCTAGTGAGTTTATTGTAGCCCGACATCCTTTCGACGCGATCTTTTATTCAAGAAATTGGAAAATTAATCGAATATAATGCATAACGAAATCTTGCCAGACGTTTTTAGTAGTAAAATTTAAAACTTTTCCCGGAAAAATCTCTAAAGTCAAAAGTTTCTATAAAAGTAATATATTAAGGAAAGCTATACAAAAAATTCCTTTTTTAAGTACTTTTAAAGGTACCAGGTATATTTATAATTTTGGCGGCTTAATATTAGGGAAATTCTAATTCTTCAATTCGAGCAAAATTACTTGTCTTTAGTGTAAATCGAGGAGAGATGGCGCACGTGTTCTAAAGTCAATATAAAACCTCTAAGGTAGTACAAAATAATAGTAATAAATCCAAACCATAAAAAAATAACATATTAACTTGGGATATAACTAATATTTTAAATAAGGCGTAAGTCTGTAAATATTGGTGAAAAATGGTTTTCTTTTTTTTTTATTGTTGCCTCATCTCACCTTGAGTATATAGTAGAGATGATGCAATATATAAGGCGAGATAGCGCATATATGTATATTCTTCTAACAAAAATTTATAAACTAAATTGTATATTTTTTATTTGTATGAATTTTACAATAATAACGAACACAAATATCTTCTTATACTTACTTATACTACCAAATAAACAAACATTTTCTACTAAAGCATATAAATATTTAAATTAAACTAGAAATCTACAATACGTGCTTGATTTAAACTAGATGATTTTCTTGTCTGCCCTTTCTCCACAAACAACGCAGAATTTCAAAAACTTGTAGCAGCCTTCGTACAGCCACCGGTGGCATTTCATGCACTTAATCCAGTCTTCTTTTTTTTGTTTGGCTATATTCTTTCTTGTATCCTGCACAAATATTAGATTCATCTTCGCAATTCAAAGTATATTTTATGTTTCTTTACAGTTCGTTTCTTGTTTTTGTGGTTTTATTTTATCATACTCGTATGTTGATTTCTTAACCTTCTTTATTTTTATTTTTGTTTCTTTTCTGTAATATTCTGGCTGCTGGTTAAAACAGAAGTAAGTTGTCTGGCCCGTTTCCTCATACACTCTACAGCACGCGTAATTGGTACAGGATATATTTTGTCCAACATTTTTCCAGGTGTAGAATCTTGCTCGGTAGATATTTGATCCTTTAGCTTTTTAAGACTATGATTTTGGTCAGGACAATGTAAGCAACCCGGCTGCGGAGAGCTTGAAATAATTATGGTGCTTATTTTAACTGAAAATTAATATTTTTGGCAGCATATTCGAGCACTTCCACATTACTGCAGTGGGAAGAGTGGCCATCCAAAAATAACAACACTAATCCCTTTCGTTTCCGGGGTACAAATTGTATTTTTAGCCAATTAAAAATGATCTTGTTATTCTGACATAACCACAATAGACCTTCGCTTCTTGTTTTTTCGTTTAAATACACAAGTTAGTAGAATATAAAAACCTTTATCATAGCAGCAAACGATAACTAAAATAGTTTCTCCCTTTTTTACAGATGTATCTGAAACGACACTTTCTTACCCTTTAACAGCTACAACGTGTTCAGGACGGTTATTTAGTTGTAGGCCGGTTTCGTCAATATTAAAAGTTCGACTAGACTCATTCAGCAACTAGTTTTCAGTCAGGGTATGCTCAAGGAGCAAAAAATATGAAGCTACATTATCTGTTGTCATCGTCAATGAACGTGCTGCTGAAACTCCTTCAGATTTTCGTATGGTTGGTTTCTTATTTTTTCTTAAAAAAGGAATCTAGCCATGGATAACCAGCCTTACGAGACTCTCTATTGAACTTGTGGGATAAGTTCAATTTTTCGGCTATTTCAAAAGCCATAGAACGTACAAACGTTCGCGTAGGTGCAAATCCATGTTTTTGTATTTTTTTTTATGTGTGCCACTATTTTGGTTTCTTTTTGGTCTCCTAATAGAGATGGAGGGCCTAGATTTTTATTCCTAATATCTCTGCTTTTCAATCGACGACGCAGAGTTGCTTCAGGAATACCAAATTTACTAACTGCTTCTTGGATACCCATATGTCCTCTGTCGATTGCACTAATTGCTGAAGACAACTGTTCTGTTGTCCATTTACTCCTTTTAAAGCTTCGTTTTCTTTTGTATTATTTCGACATCTCTTGTAACATCTCTTGTAAACTGAATTTATAATTTTCAACAGAATTTTGCCAAATCGTAGGATAACTTTCGCAAAGCAAATTTCAATGTTCTATATAATTTGATCTCTAATATTGATTGGACTTTTCTAGAAGTATTCCAAAACTTTATGATGTCTTTGACCAATGTATACCGAGACTTAGCAACAACAGTAAATACAAAAGCTACCCACCATGACTTAACTTCAATTTCATTAAACTTAATAAAGAAAAAGCAAAATTCCTAAAACTCTATAAAAAAAACAAGAAAAGTTGTACGAATATTCAGAATTTCAACGGTGGAGGAGAAATTTTTAATAGACATTGATAAATCTTACAAAAACCATGTTAAAGAGCAGGAAAATGCTATTAGTCAAAATCCCTTAAAATTTAGGGCGTTCAGTAATAAAAAAAAGGGGAATAGTAGCATTCCAAATAAAATGGTCTACGATGGCAATGAACTTAATTCACCCTAATCAATTCTTAACGCATTTGCTGATTATTTTGCAAAGTCCTACTGGAAAGTCAAATTTTATTATAAATTATTTAATTTATTTTTCAACATAAAACTAGCGACAGACCCTGCAGCCCTATTCTTTCAAGTTCACTCGTTAAGTTTGACATTACGAACGAAATGCAAGACATTCGAGTACTCGCATAAAACTACTTGCGAGTGCGTTTAATGAATTGACTTGTGTCATATATGAATTTAGTTTTCAATTTGAAGGAAATATTTTTTTTAATGGATAACTTGGAATATACTCGTATTAGACTTATTGAAAACCTTGAAGGTGCGGTTACACCAGTGCGGAGCTATAATTCGTCCCAGAGTAATAGTAGCGGTTTGTGCTAATTTAAAAAGGGTGTTAACAATTTTTAATTTGGTGTTCTTTGGAAAAAAAAAATATAATCTACATAATGTCGTATACAATATTGACACTATAATTCATTGGAAACCAACAAAAAAAATGATATTTATAGCAAAAGAACACAAACCAGAAAGGCAACAATATATATTTTACACGTCAACACTGCTGCACGCCGGGAAAGAAAATGTAATAGATTTTGCTTCGATAATGTACTATTACAATTGTAAATTGTACTAGACTGGCAAAACTGGTTTGGCAACATTCATATGCCCGCCCTATTTTGTGACGTCACATCTTTTTGATGTACGATGCACAAAATAACGTGATTTAAGTGATGTTAACATGTCTTTTTAGCTACAGACTTTTGCGAAAACCTCTCCCTTCTCTTGCTCTCACACAGAATAGTGTACCACAGAGGTGCGATTAGCCAGAGCGCAGTGGCATACCAAAAATAGAGATTAACACGTATAAGAACAATAAAATTATTAAAATTGAATTTATATTTTATGTTATTTATTTTAAAATGTGTTTTTGTGAAATGTAATTGGGTGTTCACTGCACAAATGAACCAATGGATAAACCGCCATTGCAGAGTAATAATTAATTTGATATGTTAAGTGAACATCAGTTTTTTGCAAACATTGAGAATTTCAATTTTTAATAAATAAACTTTCACCCTATATAAGACATGAGATTAATTATAAATTAACATATTTCATTTATTTGATTGATAATAGGTTTCTGATTTTCAGTGTACCGATGCACTTAAGAAATCAGCAGTGCTTCAAATGAACCAAATTATTTTTAACAAATTTAACATTTGCCAAGAAATTTTGAAGAGTTAAATGCAGTCAGATAATGAAAACTGTCATTCCATGATGCAAAATATTATAGCGCATTCGACTGGAATGCTCTTTCTCATTGCCAGAGCGGTTTTAGTTCTGCACTCATTTCCGGCAGCATTTTTATAATTTGAAATTATATCGAGCAATGCACGTTCTGAGTGCGAACCAGTTCGTGCATCATTTTATCGATATTCGACCTGAGTATTCCACTGGTACAGTTGACATTTCCAGTTTCTAACCTAATTTAATATCTGTGTTTTTATCGGTAGTAGCTACTCATGCATTTATGGGTGGGCTTCCACCGGGATTTAAATCTTTTTTATAGAAGTCTGAATGTTTAAATTTGGTACTTGAATATTCCATATGAATTTTTGTTTATCCCGAAGTTTCTTTTGAACTGTGAAAGGTTTACAATCTGTATTTATTAATATACATATAAAAGTATTAATTTTAATTTGCTTCTTTTTTAAAACATTTTTCCACAACTTCAACTTATCCAAAAGTCTTTGTCAATTTTTGTTTTTAATGTTTTTATACAAATCTTCTATCTATATCATCGCTAATATCTTCATCTTCACTATTACTGGATAATAATAAAGACAAAGGTAACATATTTTAAAAATTGAAAATAAAACCTCACTCTAATAGCGGATTCGACTGCCTGCATTAATGCGCATTTAGTTCGACTTTTTTAAGTGGTGTCTGTTTGACTGGCAGAACCTAATTAATTAATAGTCAATTATTGCATTCGACTCAAATTGCTCGGTACCAAGGCATAGTGAAATTTTGGTTCGACTGGTAGGTGCTCTTGCTCAAAGTTCGAATTTTTTGGAACTGTACTTTTTTTCAGTGCCAGTGTCATTTTGGAGGTTAGGAATTATTGTATAATTTTAAATGTGTTACCATCTTTGTTTTTAATAGTAGTGAAAATGGAAAATCTTTGAAATTAATAGAGATTTAATTTTTGGTTTGGCAACTATAAATAAATATCATTAAAAATTTGTTAGAAGCCTGAAATGTCAAGTGCTAACTGTGCCAGTCGAATACCGATAAAGATACGCTACACCAATGTCGAATTCTAGCTCGTGCTTGCTGTGTGCACTGCTAGATATAAACTTGAATTATAAAAATGCTACCCAAAATCAATTCAGAACTAAAAGCGTTTTGTCATCGAGAAAGAGCACTGAAAAAAAGTACACTAGTCGAACAACAATATTATTGTCCTCGTGCCGGGCAATTCCAGTCGAATACAACAATTGGTTCAGTTTTCAGTTCTGCCAGTCGAATGTATGGCACTTAAAAAAGTCGAACTAAATGCGTACCAGTGCGACCAGTCGAATGAACTATGCTATCACTTACAGCCTTATGCATTGTCGATCGCCAGCGACTTGCCAGAGATTCATTTCGGTGTATCGCCAGCGATCCGCTGGCGAAAGCCCGAAAAGGTGGAGACTAGCTGGAGATTGTCACTGGCATGTCATTTCACGCAAGTTTTGATATTCGTTCATTGTTTTTTGAGTTTTAAGAAATGAATCATTAATAAAATGCGAGAGATGCCGGTAATAATCCCTATAAAATAACATGAAAACTTGCGAGAGATGACATGCCGGTGACAATCTCTAGCGAGTCGCCACCATTTCGGGCTTTCGCCAGCGGATCGCCAACGAATATGCATACGGGTGTTAGAGTGCCATTTTAAGGTAATTGTGGCGTTGCCAAAGTGAGAATGTAGAACATTGGCAAGTAATTGCTAAGGAGTCTCAAGAATCTCATTTTAGGAAAAGTAAACCCTTCGCTAGGTTGAGTGTACGTGTAATTGCGAAGGATGTCACGAATAGCGCTGCTGATAGCATTCCAGCGTTCATAGTTCGGGATTGTGCTAGTGTACTTGCACGCCCTCTAACAATTTTTCTTAAATATCTGTTCAAAAAGTTAATTTCTACCTGAAATATCAAAATTATCTAAAGTATGCCTATCTTCAAAAAAGGGGACAAATCAGATTTAGCAAACTTCAGACCAATTTCAATTAAATCCAATTTTGCTAAAATTTCTGAGATTCTACTCCATAATCATTTTTACTATAATTTAATTTAGATAAATGTGTTTCTCCTAAGCAGCACGGATATTATCTACACAGATTTTTCTAAAGCCTTCGATAGCCTTGAACAGAAATTATGCAGAAATTATTAAATTTTGGTATCTCCCGTTCTCTACTAACTTTATTGTGCGTCGTATTTGACAAATCCTAAGCATCATGTAAAACGGGTTTAGGCATTGAGGTAAAATAAAGAGGAAATCCTATGACGAAGCTAAAGTGTCCGCAACTTTGCATTACACTTTTACGTCATATGTCAAACTCGAAATAGTAGAGATAGTCAGTTTTGGTGAAAATAAATGCTTTTTTTGTTAAATAGCTTCATTTAAATGATATAAAATCATTTTCATTACGTCAGTCTTCAAAGAAATCAGAGTACTGCTTAAGTCGCCATTTTCATTACATTTTTTTGTCACTCGAACTGCGTCCATATGGGCTTGGAACAATTCTGTTCAGCGAGCACTTGGTAATGCATTATGGCGGCGCGCAGTATCACCTTTTCGTCGTCTTATTTACATATTGCTGAGCAATTTATATAATTATAATATTATTGATATAAATTCAATATGTCAACCAAAACATCAATCTGAATATGTTGTCAACCAACTCTTGCCATTTAGTTGTGGTATTTCATTGTTATTTATTTAAAATCAAAGTTTTTAAATAAATAACAATGAAATACCACAACTAATGGCAAGAGTTGGTTGACAACATATTCAGATTGATGTTTTGGTTGACATATTGAATTTATATCAATAATATTATAATTATATATTTCGGATTTCGTTAAATTCAATAGTTAATATTGTACGCGAAATATGATAATACATGCAATTGTATATCTTGTATTTGGTTTTGGCCTTTAATTTGTTTGTACAGCTGTGAACATTTTGTTCAATTAATATATTGTTAGGTTAAAACTATTAGAAGTGCCTAAAA
Organism: Psylliodes chrysocephalus; assembly: GCA_927349885.1. Lineage (NCBI taxonomy): Eukaryota > Metazoa > Arthropoda > Insecta > Coleoptera > Chrysomelidae > Psylliodes > Psylliodes chrysocephalus. The sequence continues at coordinate 89,136,373 of OV651813.1, forward strand.
GTTGCTGGTTTCAATATTTACGTTTTAAAAATTTGCTGTAAAACCATAAAAAATTGTCTACATACACACGGAGCTATTCTAAAGTGTGTGTATTATATAATATTTTTGTATAAATGCGGCCAAATTTTGCAGAAAAAACTGGAAGGAGAGTAGTAAATGAAGAAGTTGTGTTATTTCCATCAGTCCTGTTTGGTGCATAAATGCTGTAGAGCTGCAGAACTGCAAAAAATGCAAGTTTTTTTATTTACGTTTAACAGAACTTATTTAAGACATTCTAAAATATACATAAAAATAGATTTTATTGATAATCTAATTAATTTTAATTTAATTTTAATTATTAAATAGCTAAGGGCCGCCGCTCGCTCATGGTCTCCTTTAGTTGTTCTAGTAGTTTTAATAGGCATATGCCGGTAAAAAACATTAATTAATAATTTTGCGTACAACGAAATTTTTTTGTCAATAGTATTTTGAATAAAAATGAAAAGGGGGTATTGAACAATTCTACTTCAAAATTTTTGAAATACCCTTATTTATTTTTAATTAAAATACTGTTGACAAACTTGTTATTTATCCTTTTTTGACAGGTATATGCCTATCAAGACTACAAAAATAACTAAAACAGACGCTGAGCGAGCGGCGGTCCATGCAGTGCTAACTATTTATTACTTAATAATTAAAATTAATGAGATCATCAATAAAATCTATTTTACGTATATTTTAGAATGTCTTATACATTTCTGTTAAACGTAGAAGAGATATTTGCATTTTTCTGGCAGTTCTGCAGAGCTATGGCATTTTTGCACCAGTCGCCACTGATTAATTCGTTTTTGTTAAATAATTATTTTTAGTTACTTTTGAAAATACGTATAACAAAATATGCTTCTGTGTTAATCAAAAATAAGGTATGTCAATTTTAAATATAAACTTGTTTGGGTTAGTTTCTCTGATTTGGAGGCCTGAATAAAGAGAGTATCTGACCACAGGTTTTAGTATGAGGATAGTTTAACACTAACTATAAATTTATTTGCTGCTTTATACATAAAACTCTGAATTACTCTTAATTAGGTCAACATATAGTGAAAAGGGAAACATTTTTGGAAAGTGTTCTTATACACAAAGGTAGGTCATAAATGGAACCACATATTCTGTGGTCAAAAATAACTCGATTGAACATAACTTACCTTAATGCAAATATGCACACAAAAAAGTTACAGCCCTTGGAAAGTAGGGGAGACCAAGGAGGATTGTAACAATTTTTACGTTACCTAGTACATCTTAGTCAAAAATAGTTCAACCTTTATGAACCCTTTAATTAACTATTACTGTATGAATCAAACTTAAAAATAAATAAAAGTAATGAGGGTCCATGAGAACATTAGCAAAACTACCAGCTTTACAACTCTTTTAGTACTAAGATAAGTTGAAACAGATGTCGAGGTAAGTTTTAACAGATGTATATTAATTATGAATTAAGGAAACTTTAATAATAAAAATATTCACTAGTAATACCACTAGAGGTCAAATTATTTCCGGAAAATTTTCCGAGCTCATGAATATTTTGAAAATTTTCATGAGCGAGAAAAAATTTCCTGATATTAATTTGACCTCGCGTGGTATTCGGTAAGAAAATTCCACGCCGAATTATGGTTGAAAATTAAATATTTTTAAAATTTATTTTTCGTTTCTCAACAATGCAAATTATTTTCTTCAAGTCACCAGTGAAACATAAAAGGTGTTGTCGCCTTGATTGTTGAGTTGTCATGGTAACTAAGTGAGACCCTAACCTCGAATATAATTTCAGTTTTGAAGTTGTCAAGCGGCCCGACGTAAAAAAATGTTTCGCTGCAATTATTTAGGCCGTCAAATTGCTTATTTCTACTCATTGTAGTTGCATGGGAATACCATTTGAAAATAGAAAATAGTATATTCTTTAATTTTACGTAAGTTTTGAATAACTACAAGTGGTAGAAAATTGTTTTTCTGCGTTTTTATTAACATGCGTTATGAGCGCTTTAAAATGGTATGAAATTCATAACCAGCGTCAGCCAGCATCAATCGAAGGAGGCTGTGATCATTGTATTTTGACAGTTCAAAACATTAAATAACTCGCGTTTTGTTGCGATAAAGAATATTGCACAGCAAGTAAAACCAACAAAATTACCTATTTGTTTAAAAATGAATCGATTTGAAAATCATACGCTATGCAAAATATGCGTGAAATTGTCTGATGTAATGATCAATCATTGCACCATGACTTACTTACTCGGATTAATAGAGGATTGTGGCTCCAACTTGAAAAACGAAAATTTGTTCCGAATTGTCCACGAATATTTGCACCTAAATTACGCAAAATTCAAAGTGCTGAATGGGAAAAAGGTGAATAAATTAGTGTCTAAATATTATATATATTTTATTAGACATAGACACATAATTCAAAGCATCCAAAGTCCTGCATTTTCGCCATTAAGAAGAAAAGAAGTGGCCGAAGAATATAGAAAACACTTTAGCATTGTAACTAAAATGTATCAAAACTAAACCTATTATGTGAACAAATAAAAACCAGTCTGTCAAAAATGGTCTGTTATTGTAAACGTCAAAAAATTTCCAGTATAATTCGCTGGTGGGTACCCCACGAGAAAAAAATTTCCACTAAAATACCTACGTTGCCATGGTGATCTGTCAAAAACACGTATTTTGATTGGTTCAAAATTACAGGTGTGGAATTTTCATAACAATCTACTCCGATAAGCGATTGTGATAAATATATTGCAGTTCTCCTCCAGTACAATCTTCATGTGACCATCCCTTGCATTCGAGGCATGTACCCATTTCTAATTCCGTTTGCTGTTAGCAAAGGGCTCGAGACAACACAAGCAAAAACAGTAATTTTCGATGTCATCGTCCTCTTCGTCATCGGATTCGTGTTTCTGTTTATTTAACTTTGGCTTCCTTCCTTTTGTTTTGTTATATTCCTTCTGTTCTTGGCTAAAAACATTCTTGTTGGCGTTCTTTGCCTTTCTGCTGGCAATTTCCTCCTTTGTAGGTGTGTCAGTTAACACAGCCAATTTGATCTTGCGTCTTTTAGTCTGTGTCCTGTTTCTTTGTGGAGCTTTTGTCAATGGTCTAAACGCTTCTGACGAAAATACTTTGGAGGAAGTGGCAAGTGGACTACGTGATTTGGATGTAAAGGCAATAGGTTCTTAATTATTTGCGGGCTCATTGAAAACGTCGTTAAAAATAGATAGACTGGTACCAGATGTGTTATGTTCTTCGATTGCAAAGTATTCATTCTCAAGAATATCAATAGATATATTGAGAGTAGCGGTTGTTGCTTCTAAACTTTCTGTAGTATTTGCAACATTTAAAGCTTGCTCTGGTACTGGATTGACCAAAACACGATTAGACAGGAAATCATCTTCTCCAAAAATATTTGTATGGACAGGCCAAGTTCCAGTTGCAGCAAAACCAGCATTGATATTCTTCGTCGTGATCGCCACATCAAACGCCGTTATTTGTTATGGACATGACTATCTCAGCATTTGAACGCATCAAATTATCACAAGCTGTATTAATGGCCTTCTTTAGAGGACCGAAAATTACCTGCAGCTTGTGAGTGCAGTGCGAAGGAAAGTAAGCAAAATAATATCATTTTCTCAGTTTCTCAATGTTCTTTAAAGTCATGTGCAATGAATGGTTAATCCAAAAGTAATAGAGTTTTGTGCTCTTTTGATGGTCTTACATGAGTCTTGAAATGCTCAAGAAAAAGTGTAAGTCATCTTCCTGCATCTATCCAGATCCATTAGCAGTTCCTAACCATCCAACTGGGCCATCTCAAATAAAATGTTCTTGAAATCTTTTACGCGGGAATATAAATATGGACGGTATATAATTAATTACCTATGGCGTTCCCGGCCAAAGCCAGCGTAACTAGAGTTCCCCTCTTCGCCGATGTCATGGTACTGACATGCCTGTCTCCGCGTCGTGTGATTACTCTATCTGCATTAATTATATTTTGTTTACCGATGAAGCTACCTTCAATAGAAATGGCATTACGAATTACCATAACGAACACAAATGGGCCGAAGAAAATCCTCACGCAAAAAGTAACTCATTATCAAAGGACTTTTAAAATCAACGTTTGGGCAGACATTGTGAACAAATATTGCAAATGGTGCAAATTACTTGCAGTTATTACAAAATAATTTACCAGAGTACTTGGAAGAGGTAAATTTAGGAATAAGGCAAAATATGTGGTATTTACAAGATGGAACTCCAGCGCATTTCGATAACGAAGTTAGGGAATACCTTTTTGGTCTGTATCCTGAACGTTGGATTGGAAGGTGCCCTGATGCACTCATTTCTTGACCAGTCAAAAGTACAGATCTTAAAATTTATGTATTAAACCAATGATATCACAATACTAATTTAATTGTAATGCATAGAAAAGTTTAGAAGGTTTTAGAGGTTCAAAACCACCCTAACATTTTTATGGGCTGTGCAGATTTCGTGGTTTTATATATTTATTTACAATAAAAAATGTTAAACTGGTTATGAAATATTGGAAAAAATTGATTTTCATTTTGTACTTTCCAAGAGCTGTAACTTTTTTTGTACGCATATGGTAAGTTATGTTATTTTTAAGCCCAGAAAATGTGGTTCCGTATAAGACCTACCTTTTTATTACACCCATAAATGTGTCCGAACACAGATATGGATAGAAGAGCTAGAAGGCGTCAATTTCATCAAGCACGTAGAATTGAAGGCAATTATTTTTCAAAAAGAAGAGACTCACGCAATGGTGCATTGAAGTGAACAGGATAGGTATGATACATTTAAACACCAGTAAAATATATTAATAATTTATTTACACACTAGAACTAATAACTTTAAAATTTCGTCACATATTTTTCTTCTTTCTCATTTTATGGATTTTAAGTAATTTATAAGTATAAAAAAGATCAAAGTCTTGCTCTCAAATTTATTCGAAATTAAGTGGAAGCGACCTTTCCAATCCTGTCGTTACAAGGAAGTTTAGGATTTGGAGAGGTTCCAAACTATGCAGATTACCATCTTCTTATCTAGTATACTACCACTGGATACTGTAGTGCCACACATTCCGTCAGATTGTAAATGGAAGCAATGCATCTTAATTATTCAAATCTGTACATTGGATGGTTAATCGATATTTTCAGTCCTTTATACCCAATATTATATTGTACTACTGCGTTGTTTATGAAAACTGTTACCCTCTAGCTCTTTTAATCACATTAAACATCGTGTAAATTAATTTTCTTGATCGTATACTTATCTAAACCTTTGCAGTGGCATTCTAATAATTATTAGGTACATTCGATGTAAATCGCCTATCTCACAATGGAATTCATATTTGTCGGAGTGCAAAAGGCATTTAATTGATCTGATTATATTAATTTTGTTGACGGTGCGTAAACAATATTTAGTGTGAATCCTTGTCATGGCGGTTTAGTGTATTTTCAACTTCAATGAATATGAGAGTAGAAGGGTTATATACAAAGGACTCCTTAGTTTCCTTATGGCTTTTAGTCGAATCTGCTGAATTTTATATACACTGAGGACGTATTAAGGTTTAAATAGATTGAATATTTTTCTGTATAACATTATTTTGACAAAATACTTTAACAGGTTCATTTTTATTTTCAACTGCACGTCTTATGCTACATTTTTTTAAATAAAACAACATATGTTCCTCTTTATTTTTGAATTCCCTATAACAGACACTACAAAAAAGTATGTAATTTATAGTCCAAAGTCTGTGACAAAATTTATATCAGAAATTTTAAACTTATGGTTTTATTGAAAGGACTGGACTAATAATATTTGCTTCAAGTTTTTTTTGACATAGTTGTCAAATGTACATTTTTTTCCGAAACAGCCAAAAAATTATTTTTTCTAATCAAAATTATAGATTTACTTAAAATATAACACCCTATATTTTGTATACCGTCTGAAATTCACTTTCTTTTCCCTTAAAAAAAAGGGCGTGCTATTTAAAATAGGAATATTATTCAACTCCATATGTAAGTCGAATTCAATTAGACTAAATGAGCACCCTGTATGATGTAATGGAAAAATTTGCATTTTATTCGATAGTCTTAATATCTTGGCTACGCATATCGCAGGTGACTGTTGAAGTGTTTTAAATAACCGCGACATACTAGGTTATGTTGTTCAAGCTTTCAAATTAAGAGTCCTTTAAATGTTTCAAAAACGAAAAGATATAGGTATAGGAAACATTAGAGAAACTTCATTTTTTCCGGGGAATCAAAAGACACCATCAAATATAGGGTGTTCCTTTTAAAAAAACATAACTTTGATATAAATTCCTATTTTTGGGTCATCCTGTATAATCCAAATTATTTTTAATTTGTAGTTTTAATGGCCCCGCATATCAAATTTTTAGTCGTTTTCCCTACAGAGACCGACGCGTATAGGATGCGCCACCCTGTATAATCCAGCCAAAAATTTTTAAGCAACTTTGCAGCATTTCTGGTGTTATGAAATTTAAAACATGTTGAGTAAGAAGGTTATATATGTCTCAAATATGGTATATCCGTAAAGGAAGGGAAATTTCTAAAAATATCCGTAAAGGAAGAGAAACTCAAAGCATATACAATTAATTTAAGTAATACATATAGTTGTATAGAACGTCGGCAGGTACACTATAAAAAAATGTATAAGTAATTCGAGAGACGCTAAAATGGTGGTTCCCACCTTATCAAGACTAAGGCCCACAAGGGTAAACTCGTAGCGTAACAAAAACGAGAAATTATTTAACTTGAAACGAAATACCGAAAGCCGATAGTAGTATTAGCACGTTGAATTTTTTGGTTTGTGAAGCATTGGCATTACTTAGGTTAAACCATGTGATGATTTTCACAAGCCTTGATTTTTAAAACCATTCTATATCGCCTTTTGATTAGGGTTTAAAAACTTGTTCGAGCAATTTATCCAATAATATTTGGCCCCTTTACCTCTTAAGCTTGCTCATGTAAAATATTTGGGCTTCTTACTTCGTCTATTTATATTCTATTATTAAAGGACAGAAGGATGAGTATTGCAACTATGTTAAAAGAAATAAATTGGCTTTCAGTTCAGAATTATGTTCAGTACATGACTGATATTTATTTATAAAATAAAAATGACATATTATCATCGCATCAGGATCGACGGTGTTCTGACAAAAAGGCGTAAGCGACATTTGGAAGTTTTTACAGGAAGCCGCTAAAACACTTTTATTTAAAAAATGGTTAAATGCCTAAGTCAAATACGTAATTCTGATGTGCTGTAAGCAAATAAGGGGTTTTCTACCATGTGGCATGACAAATTCGTCATAACATAGTTTTTATTAAATATTTTGTCGCTTACGCCTTTTCTCTAATAGTGAATGCGCTTACGCCCTTTTGGCTGGTGGTTGCGGTTTTAGCATTATGATAAAAGTGGTCTTAAATGGTGGTTACGACTCACTGAGGTCTTTGCTTTTTTCAGAGCCCTATTTTTGAGATGTCGCTTAGATCAATTTCGTTTTAAGGAATACAGCTGTCTCAGTTATTATAACAATTATTAATTAATTAAAATTTTATTTATTTCATAATAAAACAAATGCAATAATAACGATTTGCAACAATTATCATGTAAATATCATCTCTCCGTCGCCCTTATAATGCATAGGAGTAAAGAAAAAATGATTAAAAAAATAAACTTTTTATTTCGGTTTATAACTAAAACATTGTAACACAAAATAAGGCTTAAAAAAATCACAGAAAAAACAAGAGTAAATGATTTTTCTTTTACAAAAATTTTAAAAATTAAAAAAAAACATGTCATACAAAAATTACAAAATAAAATAAAAAGCACAGAAAAAATAAAAGAAAAACATTTTTCTTTTACAAAAAAAAAATCTTTTACCTATATTCTATTATTAAAAAAATAAAAACGTGTCATATAAAAAATACGAAATACGCCTTAAAAAATAAGAACCACAGGAAAAAAGTAAGTATTCTTAAGAAAAAAATAAATAAATTCTGTATTCTGTCTTTATAAGAAAATAAATTTTGTATTTTAGGCTTAAAAAATTAAAAACGGTTTAAAAATAAGAATCACAAAAAGGTATTCTTATAATAAAAAAGTAAGTTCTGTATTATTTCTTTAAGGACGGGGTATCCCTGTGCATTAGAATGGCACCTGTAGACCAAAACTTTATTCTAACCGACTCTGTAATTATACCTTCAATCGTTTTATATTTTTCAGTAAATTGCAGATAAAGGTCTAACTTAGGTAAGGTTTGCATTGATTTTTTTTAAATTAATTGTTAAATATTAAAAAAGAGATGTTGAATGACCTATTTGTAGACCTTTAACTTTGTAAATATAAACAACAATCTATATAAATTGTCTTAAAATAAAACCAAACCTTTCTCAAGTTAAACATTTTTCTATCAAATAGCTAAATCATAATTGAAAAAAAAAAGACCAGACCTAAGAAATATTTACACAATAAAATTGACCTACATTTTTTTATCTGAACTCTGTTATTAAAGCAATTTTTGACTTAAAAATGGTGCCCTTACATTCCTAAAATAATCAATAATTAATTCATACCTACCATCATAAATTTAACCGGTCACGAATCGAATAAAATTAAAAAAACAAAAAGAAAATATCACAGGGATACGCGATCCTTAAAACTTAATAACATGATTTTTTCATTTATTCGTTGTCCTCTACATCCGTTTCAGGGAGTGTATCAGGAACAGACGCATTAGCTGACATAGAGAAGTATTCAGCATGGTAGTTTTCTTTTATTTGCTTTTGGTTGCAAAGGTTTAATAGGTCTTTTAACTTATTCGGACAAATAGCAATGTCAGAGAAGTATGCTCTAGGAACTTCAGCTAGAATATTTTTAATAGGAAAGTAAATTTTAACTGGATTGGTGAACTCGTAATTGGTAAAAACTGTTATTTTGGAAATATCGTCTTTAAAAAAATTGACTTTGGTTATAGATGATATTTTTATCTCTTCTCCCACTGCAGTTTTAAGTTTTCTTGGTGTTATTAAGAACTTCCAATCTAGAAAATGAGTTTGATTTAAGGAGCGGACTTCATACGGCCTGGGTCGCTTTCTGGCATTTCGGATTACTGTTGGCCATTCTGACGGGGCTTGAACAGTCATGCTATTTGTATACCTTTCTATGACAGCATGCACACTATCCACAGGCATATACGTGTGCCCGGCAACCAGATATGTAAGTGATATGCTACTTATGCTCTTTGCGTTCTTCAGGAAATATAAAAGCATTGACAGCATAAATTTATTTTTATTCTATCCTGGGCAATTGTCACAGAACAGGGCTATTGACGAGTACTTTTGTCCTTGGTCCAGTTCCATCAGATACAGGTACAGATTAGAGCAGATCTCTATAACCCCTTTTTTCCCATCTTTCTCACCCCATAGAAAGCAATATCCATTTTGACTACCACTTTCATAAATCGTAAAGTTATAAACGGCATACTTTCTGCTGAAACCGTACACCATACTATTACTATGTGGAGTGGATAGAACTTTCTGTAGGTCGAAAGAAACAACTAAATGTCCAGTTTTCGTCGATTTGCTTTGCTCTTCGAGAAAATTTAATTTGGCTTTGTCCTTATTAGCTTGATGGCTGAGGAAATTTTGTTGGTCAATTTCTGTTCTCCTATTTGCAGGAGTATTCTTGTATCTTTCACATTTTATGCACTTGTCCTTTCGAGGAACGTGAATTCCAATATTATATTTCTTTCTGAAGAGTTTTTTAAAACTTGAAAGGCTCAAAGGCTTTACAGGCACCTTTTCCATGCTTGAAGTATACATTCTGTAGAGATTAGTAAAATTTTTTATATCTGATGGTAGGTACAGCTTTTTTGTCAAACCTCTGCAGTAGTGAGACGGTACTGCTGGCAATCTCTTTACAAAATTATCCAATTCTGTAATCTGTTCATCTGATAATTTATGTTTAGGTACGTGTGTGCCTCGTAAATCTAAATTCTCTTGGATTTTTCCTGCAAAGACCTTCGTATTAACTTCTGGGAAATGTTTAGTGTACTCTGAAAAATATTGAAGACACACTCTCTTTTGTACGTCTCCCTTCATCATGAAATATTGGTATGTGAGGCTCCTTCTGGAATGTTCATTTAGGGTTATTTTTCTTTTTACTGGAACAACATTAACACAACCATTAATAAAAGCTTGTTTTTCTTTATGCGATTTTAATTCCCAAAAAACAGTGAAGAGGTTGTTTCTTTCTTCCTCCGAGAACAGGTTACAGCTATTTACACAACGTCTTTGTAGACATGGGTTTTAAAGAACTCTCTTTTGCCCGACAAGTTCATTTTTATAGTTAAGGTACGCCTTTCCTCCACGTTTTAATTCTCTATTTTTTTTTACTTTGCTGACTGGTCGTTTTCTTTTTTTTCCTTTAAAGTTGTCATCCTCGTCAATCTCTAAGTTGTCATCCTCGTCAATCTCTGAGCTACTACCCTCACCATTGCTCACTTCACTGCTGTGAAAGGAACTGTTAGAAATAGAGGCTCTGTCAGCATCGTTTTATTCTTCACGGACAATATGGGCATTCCTGTCAAACTCAAGCACTTCATTTTCTTCTCTTTAATTATTTTCGTCGATCTCTGGGTCGCTGTCGGAGTAGGGAACAATGTTTTTAGTTAAATTCATAGTGAAAGGGATCGTATTTAATTCCGTCCCCGTTGAATGGCAATATATAGCATCCTCCTATTCTATCGCTTTTGACCGCGGTAAATTCCAGGAACCAAAGTCGTGGATGCGCTGGAATAGAAACAGGGAATCATCGCATAGGAACGGGAATTATTTATTGAATGTCAGATTTTGAACGTAGAGAGAATGGAATGTCGTGATTGTTAAAAAAAGGTGTAGGTTTTGTTAGTTTTATTTGTGATAAAAATGTAAGTGCCTTTTAAATCAATTATTATGTTTCAATTACTTTTATATTATTTAACTAGTTGATGGTTCACTATTTAGATTTGAATTTCACTGTTATAAGTAATTTCATGCTTTTTCTTGACAGCATTTTTTGTATCTGTCATAAAAAATTGCTTACATTCCAATAACGAGTTTATTTGATTTTATGACTTATTTTACTATCTAAATCAGTGAAAAATAGCATCCTTTTAATATTTTAATTTAAATATTTTTGAAGTTTATTGATATTTTATATAAAAATGTAAGTGCCTTTTAAATCAATTATTATGTTTCAATTACTTTTATATTATTTAACTAGTTGATGGTTCCCTATTTAGATTTGAATTTCACTGTTATAAGTAATTTCATGCTTTTTCTTGACAGCATTTTTTGTATCTGTCATAAAAAATTGCTTACATTCCAATAACGAGTTTATTTGATTTTATGACTTATTTTACTATCTAAATCAGTGAAAAATAGCATCCTTTTAATGTTTTAATTTAAATATTTTTGAAGTTTATTGATATTTTGTAGTTATACCAAGGAAAATTTGCTATAATTTTTATTTGACATTGAGATTATTTTTAGTCATTTTTAAAGTTCGGCAAGGGAAAAGTAATATTATATTAGTAAATTATGTGTTTTTCTAACATCAGATATTCACAGCATTGGCAGATCTAAGTTAAAAGTATGAAATGCCTTGTTGATTGATACTAACATTTTCGCCCGTGGCTGGGACAACATCGGGATATGTGTCTCAGTAACTTACCCTATTTTGTCACCAGAATATTCAACTTTAGGTGGGTAGTAAAGCTGTAGAGCTTCCCCATTACCTTGTCCCTACTAACCCTTCTTCAGTTTTGCATCGAGTGTGTTTGAACCTAGTAATGCTCAATGTTTGTTATCTGATGAGTTATTGTTTTTAAAATATTTATTTTATTTTTGCCTTGCAGTATTAGATATTGTTTTTTTTATATAATGTATTGAATATTATTGCATATATTTTCCTGTGTTTAACTCAAATTGAATATTATTTCATATATTTTTCTGTGTTTAACTAAATCATCGAGTAACTAAATGGTTTTTTATATATATACTTAATTTGTCATTTGTATCCAAATTGACGTTTGATTGGTTTTATTGTATTTATTATAACTTTGGGGTTTTCTTGCTGGTTCTTTCCCCTCATATGATAAACTAATTATTTTTTATTGCACCGAACCAGACCTATATTTAATCTTTATAAATATATTTTATATACTTATAAATTTTTACTTTCTGATTCTGTCATCTATAATATTTTCAATAAATATTAGATATAAATCAATAGATATTTTCTTTTAACCTTTACCACTCCCTCAATAACACGTAAGTAGTCAATAGATAACGAATCTTTCAGTCTGTCACTCGTGGTGTCCTAGTCACTTCATAGTCGATCACGCCGCCACTTGATTTATCATACTTTTATAAAAGAGAGAGAGAGAGAGAGAGATATTAGTTAAGTTGTCTCTCTTTATTTCAGTTGGTTACACTACAATAGAAAATGGTTATGTTTGATAATCATTCGCTGAAGTGGGATTTTTTTTTGAAAATTCGTGTACTTCTTGATCGGTTTTTAAAATTTGTTGATCACTACTACTCACAATATTTGTTTGAGCGATAAGTTGATTATCTGTTAATAAGTCTAAATAAACAAAATTTGCATTAGTGTTTAACAACGGTACCTCATCAGTTGTAAGTCTTAAATTATTATCACAGTAATTTTCAATAATTATCACATCATGCATAAGGGCCCTCATCAGGTTCTCATTGCTATCATTATTATTTTTTGCTTCTACCTCTACACTGGGTTCCGATGGTCCTGCTAGTGCCATTTCTACATTGCCATCATTATTATTTTTTGCTTCTACCTGTACACTGGGATCCGATGGTCCTGCTTGTGCCATTTCTTGATAACTATCATTATTTTTTGCTTTTACCTCTACACTGGGTTCCGATGGTCCTGCTTGTGCCATTTTTGATAACTATCATTATTTTTTGCTTCTACCACTACACTGGGTTCCGATGGTCCTGCTAGTGCCCTTTTTTTATGTTTCTATCATTATTATTTTTTGCTATTACATCTACACTGGGTTCCGATGGTCCTGCTAGAGCCATTTTTTCTATGGTGCTATCATTATTATTTTTTACTTCCACCTCTACACTGCGATCGAATGGTCTTCCTTGTACCATTTCTTGCTTGCTATCATTGTTATTTTTTGCTTCTACCTCTATGCTGGGTTCCGATGGTCCTGCTAGTGCCATTTTTATAAGTTTTTGTGATCTCGACATCTGCGAAAATATATTAGGCGTAAGCGACAATTAAAAATGAAATTTTAAAATATAATATTAGAGCCGTTTTTTAGAGGATAATGAAATAAATTATAAATACACATCAGTTCCTAACTAATTAATGCGAAAAGTAAGTTTAATCACTTGAAAAATCCAAAAGTTGATCAAAAAGTAAATAACAATATTGCACTTACTATAAGGAAATGGCGTTTACGCCTGCAACATTTTACAAATTAAAAAGACAGGAATACAAACAAACAACTTTAACTGACTTTTTGGATAATTATAAAGTACTTTATTAACTAAAACGATGTAATTGCGCCTCTTAGCTTCATTAAACATAAATACAAGGACTTACCTTAAGAATTAAAACAATTTAACTCACAACAACGTAAGCGACATCACTCTATGACTGGCTGGCGGTTACTGATTCTCAATCGTGTACTCGGCGTTTGAACGTGGCGCTTACAGATTTCAAATTCAAATTTTAGGCGGTACGAATTTTTGTCAGATACGAAAGACGTTGCAATCGATAAAACTTAACCCCACTTTTTAAACGACATCAAAATTTCATTTTCGCATTTTTTGTCGCTTACGCCTTTTTGTCAGAACACCGTCGAGATCTATTAGAAAAAATTCAATATAATTCGCAATATCACAACTATAATACAAGAAACCAATCTAAATTTCATGTACGGCAAGCCATCACTAAAAGTTCTCAAAATACAATTTTTATTAAAGGTTTAAAAAATTTAATAGACTGCATACAGAAATTAAAAAAAAAACAATAAATTTATTCAAAAGTAACCTCAAATAATACTTGATAAATAAACAGAACGGATATACTTTCTTGTGATAATACTCTTTAAACCTGCCCTTTTTAAGTATTTCCCTTAATTTATTGTTAATTTTCCCCTTGTTTTATCCGCATTTATTATAGATTATTTGTTTTGAGATCATGTACTTTATTTTAAAAAATTACTTGATGTTATATTAATACTACTTACTATGTTTAAATTATTAATAGTTTTGCAAAGATATGTTATAGCAACCTATAGCCACAAAACTATTTTTGTGTTAAAGTAGATCCATAGAGAGCAATGTAATTTACAAAGGCCTTCTTTCAACATACAAATAAATGACAACTTTATAATTAAAATGAAAAACACAATAAAATACCCATGTATCATAAATGATCCAAATTTGAAGTGGGCATTATATATCCTTCCTCTTTTTCATTTAATAAAAAAGTGCTTTGTATAAGAACATTTTATTATCTGTCTTGCTGTACCTTTATTTATGAAGAGCCTAAATTGAGATATTTATTATTTGCAATAAATATCAAAAGAAGTATACATTTTTAAATAATTTGACATTTAAGAGCAATTCAAATATCACAGTTGACATCTTGATACTTGACAGGCACAGCCAAGCATTATTTTTATTTTTGCCAAATAAAATAGCCGGTTGCGACAAAGAACCAGTAAATTTGATGAAGGTGTTTTTGTGGCTAGGGGCGAAATAGTAGTACGCTTAATAGCACCACCATAAAAAGTCATTTTTAAGAAACTGCTTATATATTTTTCATAAATTGGCAGGCTTGGCGCCTAATTTCGAATGAAAATAGCCTCCAAAATGGCTATATGGTTGCAAGTATGGTTGCAACCCGCCTTAGAAATTTCACCTTTACTATAAACAGCTGTTGTTTGGCATTCATAGAATGTGAATAATGTTAGGAATTTTGAAGTTAAAAATAATTGAAATTCCTAAAATAATTACATAAGGAATGCATAGGCGGATTTTAAGAAAATTGTTATTAAAGTAGTTAGGATGAACCGAAAATTCTGAAAATCAATAGGGTTCTAAGTTAGAATTAATTATTCAAGAAAATCAAAACCGCAAGTCAATCAGAGTAATCGTGCCGGCATACATACATACAGACAACATACAGACAACCAGACGAAAAATTTTTTTTTTGGATTTTCGAATTCAAAATGATCAGAAACACAAAAAAAAGTTTTAAAAATGGGGGTCAGAAAATTTTTTCGTCGGCACGAATACAATACTAAGGCCCCATAGGAAGGGCCTCAGTAATATTCTCTTTCTGAGATATTGTTCTAGAAAGGAAATCATGATTGCTTCCAAAAGCTGTCTCTTCGACTAAAATATTGTACCTTTCCATACTTTCAAACCACAAAATTTGACAATGTTTAGAGAGTAAAAATACCTAGTAAACAAACTTTTTATGAAACATGAAATTCGTTTTCGGTTCTGTACAATACGAAACTTTTCCAGTTTTATTTTCGGTTTATATATACTCGTACATATAAAGTTTATCGTTATTATGAACTATAAAATCTTTATGCAGAAAACAAATCTAAAATATTATTAGAATGGCTACTTCTGTTACAGAAAACTTTTATTATTATTATTAGTTATTATTGATGTAATGATCATAGAAAGGCGGATTAAGATGGATACGAAGATAATGAATTTGGATTAAATGTGGAAAGGTTTATGACGAATGAGATTTTAATATTAATGTATTAGAAATAATATGAAACAAATGCAGTTAAAGATATGCACACGTGTTTATTGAATAAGATACGAAGAAGTTGGTACCCTTCGACCAAAAAGGAAAATTATTACAGATAATTTAGAATATTATATGCATAATCAAAAACCAATGCGATGACATCACATAAATATTTGAATGACTTGTAAATAAAAAAAGATTTGCACCACTGTTCAGTTTTATTTCTTTTTGTTATATGGGTAATTTAATTTATCTATTACCTCCTCGTGTATCTTATTGCTGCTATTAACAGCTATTTCATTGCTCACAAAGCAATCGAAATGTGTGAAATTTGAGTATTTGGTTTTAATTCTAGACAGCACAATAATAAATATATTTTATTTATATTTTTTTTATCAAAGGATAAAAGAATGAACTATTATCCTACAGAAGTTTTTAATAAAGATATAAAGGGTTCAGCTCGGGGTTCAGTCAGAAAAAAATCTAAAGTTCAATAAACTTGTTAAAAATAATCTATGTGTAACTGCATTATTTTTTAAATGAGACGATCTGAATATAGTTCCTTCTTTTCTCGACTTAATTAAAATTTAAAATTATAGTTAAAATAAAGATATATAATGATTAAAATACAACCAAAATTATCCACAGAAATATCTACAAAACTGAATAATTTGGCTCCCTTCTTCCTTCTTCCAGCGATTCTGATTTTATTAATGCACCGTTCAGGTGTAATTCGGTTTCATTCGACTAATGCGAGGCTTATTGCCTTGATATCAGTGTCGGATTCAGAAGTACCACTACGTCAATTAATCCATATTAGATTAGAAGCTTTCATTTAGATGTTTTTTAAATAAAAATAGTAATATTACATTTCTAAATACACACAGTTTGATAAAAGAGCTATTGGCACTAAACTATTACAATCGAAATGTGAGAATTTCGTGCATTTGATTTTAATTTTATGAGGCACAAAATGAATATTTTTTATTATTTTTAAAATGTATGGAACTAAATGAATGCATAGAAGTGCCTTAATGGATTTTTTTAATTTAAAAATTTCGTGTTAAAATCTAAATGATTGGCAACTCGTGGCCTAGTATACAGGAGGGCTACTTTTAAAAGACACTAAGACGTCCAATTAACATTATCGCAGGCTCTACACGAAGAGAGTCTTTTCTTCATGTCTTCCAAAGCATATGAAATATTTTTCAAGTAAACCCATTCTTGCTATTCCAGGATGGCATATGGGTTTGTGAAGTTCATAAAACTTACTTAGACTTACTATTACCTACTATTTTACTCATTTTATTATTTTATCTATGATTTTACTACTGCATATAAACTTAAAGTAAAAGAGAATATACGATTCGACTCGAATTTGATGTCAAACTCGATAAAAACAATTCTGTATGTAATGTAGTCTATTCGATATAAACTTGTTAATTTTCAAGTTAGTCGGACTTTTTGATAATAGAAAGGTATATGATCCTGTGGCGTAAAATCTTATGGTAGCAAAGAATATATTACTTCCAGAGTGAAACCTTCTCTTTATTAGATTCTTAGAACATCTGTACAAGAATAACGTAACAGAATATAAACACAATCTTTAATTAGCTGATAAAGTTTTCTAAAGCAATTTTCAGAAAGTTTAAAAGAATCATTTATTTCCCTTAGCTTCTTTTTCAGTAAATATAATTTTTTCGCAATAATATAATATTAATCTCCTTATAAATTACCCCATTATGAGTCAACCTCTAAAGTTCTGAAAGCAGGGCTTGTGTCGGGAAAGGACGACTATTATTATTTGCCGTGACGCTCATTTGACTAAGAGTTGAGGAAAAACCCCGAAAAGCCCCATCAATAAACAAAAAGTAAATAAATGATTCGCTTTCCGACTAAATAAATACGATTTAACGAAATAGTAAAACTTGAGTTTATGGTTAATATTTCATTCTTAAATACAATTTAGTTTTTGTTCTTTAAAGTTAAAAAGTCAACTTTCAACCCCTTTGTAGTTAGGTTCAAGACATGCCACCAGATATAATACATTTACGATCATTTCTATATATTTTGTTTTACATAGCAATTTTATTTTGACTATGATCTTACTCACTGAAATTAAAGCAGCTGGTTTTTAAATTATTTCTTTTAAAATAACAATCCTTTTTTCTTCCCATGTTTCTAATCTCAAAGACCTCATACAATATTTAAAATAGTTATTTCTATCAACACTATCACTAGATACTACTATAATACCAAGTACAACAATTTTTCCAAATTTTCCTAGGTCCTCCTATAAACAACATTTGATTAACGTTTGCCGATTGCTAGTTATGAATGCAATGGTTTCTATATTTTGAGGTGGAGCCATTAGGGGAGATACCTGCTGTGAATTTCCCCTGACACGTAACTCAAACCATTCTAATTTCTTCTCTTCTGGCCTTTCTACTAGATGTTTGGTGTTTAGTCTTGCAATTATTGGCATTATTATTAGTAAAATATAAAGAATTACACAAAAATTCTGAAGGTATAAAATGTTTTAACTAAAGGTTCAAACAGAAAAACAAGGCATTGAAATAAACCGAAAAATTAGGTTCTTACTTTAGTTAATAGCGTACATTTAATTACCTAAGGTAATAACGTTGATAATAATTAGCTTATCATATAAATTTTGGTTTATTTATTTATTCATGGTAAACTACAAAAAGTGCATTCGTAATAGACAAACGTTCAAGCCATACACATAAATAGGGGATAAGCAATCATAATAACAACAAAAAAGACAAAAAGGCCGATCTTCAGTAAACACTGTGATCATATACGTTTGACTGAACCGCAACCACTGTAAAATATATCCAGAATGGGTTCTAAGAGAGAATAATTTGACATACCTTGATTAAGAGGTAGATTTATAAATAAAGGTTTAAAAAGACTGTCGATAGTTGACAAAGAGTAAGGGCTGCTGCCCAAAACCCTTGCTTCGGGACCCCAGGTTAGTGATAGATATATTAAGGATCATATCGCTGTTTATGAAAAACGAAGAGTGATTTAAAGCTAATTATTGTAATTGGGTAGAGACCAAATAAGAAAGTGACTAATAAAATATAATCAACAAATTAAAGAAAAAAAGGTAAATTAAACATATTTTACTATAAATATTATTGTTTGTATATAGGCCTGAAGGTGGCCATGCAGGTCAAACCTAGTCGCAACACTTATAATTAAATGTACATGCTGCGATATTGATTTTGATCTTTATTTCTATTTCACTACTGACCATATTTTGGATAATGGATAATCTTAAACTCAAGTAATTACTTTGTTAAATTTTGATATACAACAGGGTCGGCTTATGCTTTATAACCTTGTTTAACCTTTCGGCAGGCGCGCCATCAAAGTTACATGAACAGGTGCGCATATATCTCATAGATACACTACCATATTTTGGTATAAAATAAATTAAGCATCAGTACCAGTAGATATATGAACTCTTCATAATCATTTTGGTTATTTATAACATACATAGGCGCATGTATCTCTCAGATACATATACTATTTCATCATTATATTTTATTAGATAGAATGATAAAATAAAAATATTCTGCAAGCATATTTATACATTAGCAGCACACATTCAAAAACCGTAAATGAACTAAAAAAATATGAATTAAAAAAACTTACATAAACTGTCGTTTGTAACTGTAAGATAACAAAATATCAATATCTCAAAACAGCTGGCCACTTGGAAGTCACTTAGCCTACTATTAGATAGGACAACTGGAGCCAGGAAGGTAGGTAGAAGCCGAAAGATCTTGCTCTTTAAACGCGGTAGTACAAATGAAAAGAAAATTACGATGTATCTAGGTGTAACGAAGTCAATTTTTCCTCAATTGGTTTATATTAATTTATCATTTTTAATACAAAAAAGCGCGCTCGAGCTGCTAAGGCGTCGAAACAGATGCCGATCGACACTGCCGATCGACATATCGATGCGCGGTGGTACTGCCGATGGTGGGGTTTCTGTTTTTGGAAGGGCAAGCGACGATTGAACAAGCTCAGGGATTAAATTAAAAATTTGAGTTCCGAATAATACTTGATTTCAGCCAGTTAAAAGTAAAAGCCGAATTCTCAACTAAGTCTGCCGTCAATAAATTTTTCGTGCTTATAAATATGTTAGGTAAAAAACCTTGTTTCGTTTTTATGTTCATATTTTTATAGAAGAAACGTTTCATATTGAGACCGTATTTAATTTAAAAACCTAATTATCATTTAGAAATAAGAACATTTTAATTCCGTGTTGAGTTAAAAGATTTAATTTAATTTCATTAATAAATATTAGAATTTATTTCTTGGTAAATATAATTCCGTTTTTATAAATATTGTTGGGAGAAAGATTTAATTTGATTTAATTAATAAGTATTAGTAGTTGGCTCTTTAAAGATAGAATACCATTTCTTTAAAGGGAATTGAATATGATTTAAATAATAAATGATAGGGTTTAGTTCTTTAACATTGTAATACCGTTGATTTAGACTTTTGATAGTTAGTCTGTCCTAAGAAATTAAATTTTGCTTTTTGGTAGGTTAAATCGGGAATTAAATTTGATTTCATTGATAAATACTTTTGTTTAGTAAGTGCCGCGTTATAACTAAGTTGGGAATATTTAGAAACGGAGTTTTCGAGGAGACGTTTTCCCTCTTTTAATAGTTTGTTTATTCTTTTACCGCAAATTTAAATTATCTTAAATAGCATCCTGTCCCTGTCTGAACGGGCTCGTGATGACGATCACTTAATTCTTGGAGTAGGTGCTATCCGCGTTATTATTATTATTATTATTATTATTTTTTTAATTAATGTGTAAACCGCAAATTTAAATATTCTTAAAAAGTATCGTGTATTGTCTGAGCATGCTCGTGATGACGATCAGCTCATTCATGGAGTAGTTTTCTTTCCTCCGATAATAGTTCTGTTTACTCTTTCACCGTCAATTTAAATAACATTAAATAGTATCCTATCCCCGTCTGAACGGGCTCGTGATGACGATCAGTTCATTCTTGGATTAGGTGCTATCTGCGTTAGTTTTCTTTTTTCCTTTGTATTCTTTATTTTTTAGTGCAAATTGCAAATTACAGAAACCATAAATAGCTTCGTTACCCTGTCTGAGCGGGCTCGTGATGAAGATCAGCTCATTCTGGGATAATAGGCTACCCCGGGTATAAATTTATTTATTTTTCCCTTTCCGTATATTTGCTATAAGTGGTTCTTTTGCTATCCTGTCCTCCTCGCACTCTCTGCGACCGTTTTGATAATTCTTCCTTACCGAAATAGTTAAGTTTCTATATTTTAGTTTAATTCCCGATACGACAGTTAAATAGTTAATTTTTGCTACGACCGCTCTTAGAATTTTTCCTTACCGAAATGGAAAATTATGTTTTAGTTTAATTACCGACTAAATGGTTAATAATTTTTTCTGCGACCGTAACACTCATTTCATTTTTATTCAATTTTGACGTCTGATTGAGACTAGTCGGGATTCAATACCGTCCGTTTTGTTTGTTTATTTTTTTTTGTTCAGGGTTATATTGACTATCATCGCAACTAGGGTGGGCGTTAAAATATATAATTTTTATTATTTTTAATGTGTAAATAGTGATTCACAATATACGTGTCAATGTTAACTTGCCGTATTACTGAATACTAATTCCATACTTTTTCCCCCTTGTATTTCAGCTAGTGATAAATTCTGTACCAGCCCAAGCAACGATTAAAGCCCATTACTTGTGGCCTACTATTACCTGTGTCTAAATGACCTTTGACCCCTGGAAATTTTCATCTTTATCTGTAGCTACCCGAGTACTTTCGACGCCGTTTCGAGAGTTTGTAGAGTAAACCATAACCAAAAATCTGGCCCTCGAGAACCGCCCGTAACCAGCGCCATTCGTAAGGAACCGTTTTCTCTGTGGCGAGAAAACCCCTTACATAAGGAATACAAGTGCCTGCCCGAAGGTTAAATACAAGCAAACAGTTGTATTTTAATACCATCAATGCAATACTAACACAGCTAGAAAAGTTTCGACAAAATCACCAAAAGATGATGTTCATAATAGGAAACAAATATAACTATATGGCTTAAATTTTGAATTGAATACATTGTGTGCATTTTAATTTTGTGTACTTTTACCAAATTTTTATTTTTCGAGTTCTGTTAGTATTATATTGATAGTTCGTTATACTGCGAACGAACTGTTTGAATATAGGTTTGTTCCAACAAGAGTCCAAATCAGTAAATAACCGCCAGACTCATGCGCAGTGTTACTTTGAGTGTTCCAACAAACTTCAAACCAAATACCTGATTCCACCAAATATTTTGACGAATTATTTATCATCGGGATCAAACCAGCTGACTGGTTTGGACATTTTTCTCGGATTAGCAGTTTGAGATTGCGGAGATCGCAGATGAAGATTGTATTATTTAAAATTTTGGATTTCTGAGCAACTATTTATTTCATAGAACAAAAACATATAATTTTGTATGAGTTTTATATAGAATATTACTTTTTTTTCAGATGATATTCTCAAATCTACAATAAAGATGATTTATGTTCGTAGAAGCAGAGGAAGTATTTATTTTGTGAAATAAGTTTTTATGAAATATTTTTGAGTAAATGATATTTTCAGAATAATACTTTAAAATCTAACCACTAGCCTTTTATTTCTTTATACTTGGTTCCTTTCTTCTAATGATTTTTGTGTGAAAAAGCTTCATTTAGTCTTCATCCTCTGAACGGCGCTTTTAACGCTTGTTTATTCCGATTAATCACAGTTCAACACTCTTTTGTGACAGTTAAAAGACACAAAAAATATTCACTCTTGTCCCTTTCCAACTCCTTAAAAACTGAACCCATCTAATGACCAAAAATTGACTTATGCCCTTTTACCTTTTGACCACAGAACTAATTTACGACCCTATATAAAATATTTTCTGTTAACTCACTTTTTCATTCCGCAACGCCACTGCGTCCTTAGCAACCGTGCTGAGAGTCTACCAACCCGTGTACGAACCGTCATTTGAACTTAGACTAGGTAATAAAGAGAGGACCCGTAACAAGTATATCGAGCACACGTAGAATTCTGTGCCGATTATCTATTGGCTGCAATTATTTTGGTACTAATCATTTCGGTGACATCAAAGTTTTTGTTCGTGTTTATTTCGGATTTTTGAATTAAACGACATTTAATAATTAGTTTATTACAATGGTTTATTGTGTAGCATATCAGTGTAAAAGTTATAGCGACAAGAAAGAAGCAGATATTACGTTTCACAGGTAAATGATAAACATCACTCGTTTTTACTTTATATATTTTCTTATATTTTTCATTTTATTTGGTGTTATGCAACTTGGTATTTACATATTGAACATGTCTCACTCCAGAGTAATAAATTTTACCCACCAAATTTTTTTATTTTATGATTTTCATTGATATTTAAGCAATTAATGATATTAAAATGGCCAAACAAGTAATTTTTTCAGTAGCGTGTCGTACAATTCTAAATATTAACTTTTATTAAATTCTAATTTACTTTTGCTTTTTATTTAATTGCAGCAATGTTTATTTGTTGTTTTATTTTAGATTTCCTGTGGATCCAACAAAAAAATCTTTGGATTCAGGCAACGAAAATTGCAAATTGGATGCCTCACCAAATGATAGATTGTGTTCAAAACATTTTGAAAGACATTTTTTTTATGGGATAGACTGTAAAAGACCTTTACTAACTGGAGCAGTTCCAACTATATTTCCTGAATTGCCTAAATGCATGCAGCCGAAGAAGGTGCGTATACTAATAAACATAATTAAACATATACAGGGTAGCTGTTAAAGATGGAACCAAACCTATAGTGCTTAAACGGTTCAACATACAAAACCCAAAATTTCAGGATTTCATCTAAATATATTTGCGCATATTTTAGCCCAAAAATTATTTTTTATATAATTACAAAATTTTAAGCATAGCCGCCATCTTGATTTTTTTAAATAGCAACATAGGTCATGTGGAAAGGATATTATTAATAGGGAGCGTAGGAGGCTGTGCATTTGACACAAGACCCATGTGTGATACATTTTTGTAATAAGGGTCTTAAACCCTTTCAAATGGTATATCACATGACCTATGTTGCTATTTAAAAAAATCAAGATGGCGGCAATGCTTAAAATTTTGTAATTATAAAAAAATAATTTTTGGGCTAAAATATGCGCAAATATATTTAGTTGAAATTCTAAAATTTTGGGTTTTGTATGTTGAACCGTTTAAGCACTATAGGTTTGGTTCCATCTTCAACAGCTACTCTGTATATTTATTTAATTACTTTTCGTTATTATGCTATGAACTTTTAAGTATTTAGCAACCCTATTGTATATAATTCAAATCATTACCTTAATAATTGATTTTTTGTAGGATTTAAGAAGAAGAGCATTGCATTTGGAAGCTTTAAGCACTTCAGGCACTTCAAATAGAACTGCAAATAAGGAATCTATCCTAGAAAGTCCTAGTATAAAACGGCTTAGAAGACAACTTTTATAGATATAAAAAAAGAGTTGTTTCGCTAAAACTTCTTTTTATTATACCAAATTAGTAATATTTAAGGGTCAGTAATTAATTTATCTTCATTTATGTATAATTTTTTTAATAGCTTAATTTAATAATACCCAGATAGTACACTACATCTTAAAGACGTCCAGTTCATGTCTTACTTTCGTCCAAACGTAAAACGTCTTTGTTGGGATGTTTTTAGGACGTTTTAAGTATGTCGGTAATGTGGACGTTCAACTCTTTTCGCTATATTTGAAAATGGCGCCACGACACCGTTCTTGGCGCTGCTTGCAGCGCATGTATGATTGTCATTGTCTTTGGCTGATTGGATAGTCTCGCGCGCGCGTATCGAGTCGTGTTCTTTCTCTGGTTGCCTTCTTCTCGGGACAGCCATTGTATAATTTTTTTAGCGTAAGTCTGTGGACATTGTCATTACTTTTTCGTGTGTTTTTATATACTGTCTTTTTATATTATTTATTTGCCATTATTAGAACTTGGGTATACCGGAACTAGTAAACTTTATAATTAAAAACGGTAAGTTTTAATTTATTTGCCTTATAACCTCACTTTTTTAATGTCTTATTTTTTAGAAAAACACCTTAAAACAATAATTCAACAAAATTATATCCTACGGAGATATTAGTTAAAGACGCTTTGGCTAAAATTAAAATTTAAGTTTTTAAATCGACCAAACTGGAAAAAGTAGGATTTCCGCGAATAGTTTCTCATAGCAACAAGCACTTAAAGTCATTTATTTACACAACACTGTAAAATAATATTTACTCTGTGTCAGTTTTAATAGTTTAATAATGTATAATAAACAGTATTAAATATAGTAGACAAGTATTCATTTATTTTTTTAAACTAATTTCTATCAAGTAAATAGACGGCTTAAACACGTCCAAATTCGATTTGTCTTAAAGACGTACAAAACTGGATGTCTTAAAGACGTACAAAATTGGATGTCCTAAAGATGCCTTGTTTTGTAACAATGTACGTCCTACAGACGCCTTTAAAACATCTTTTATATATTAGCGTAGATTTTCAAAATGTCACGAACGTCGTGAACAAACGTAATTTAGATGTCTTTAAAACGTATCTGTGCTATCTGGGTAGTGTCATTCTTTGTTAACTAAAAATAAATCTTTTTGTAACACATGTAGATCATTATGTTTTATTTTAATTTAAAAAAAAAAAACACTTATTTTATTAGGTAAACGATTCCATTCAGTTTATTTCAATAATTTTTTTTGTGTCTTATTTATTGTTTCCTATTTATTTTAAATTTTACGCTTTGAACTTGCTTTTTACCTAAAAAGATCAATAAAGAACTAATAACATAAATACAAGTTCGTTTTTAATTTACAACATGTTACGCCTTTGGTTGAATATCGTTGGTGTCAGAATGGAACAAGATTTTCAGTGGCGTTATGAGTCCTTTCTTTATTATCTAGTCTAAGGGTTTGAACCACTGATTTTGAACCCAACTTTGCTGACCATTTTAGAAATTTACGCCTTAATGTGCTAAAGTCTTTTTAAACTATATAAGTACTTTTTTTTAAGGTGAAGGGTGAGAAAAAGTCCTTTATATCTCACAAGGAAAGTCAATGTTTAATTGTTTAACAAAACATTGAGTGCGACCGGTTTCGAAGTGTCATCACTTCATCTTCAGGCTCGCCTAGTGGAAAGGAGAATATGTGGTGTAAGGTGTGTTAACTTGGAAACAAAACGATATATAAAATAATAAAAAACAGAAAACTCACCATACTCTCCATCCACTAGGGAATACTACAAAAACAACTATCATCAATTTTGGGTTGAAATAAATTGTAAAATGAACCGATTTACACGTAATAAAAAGTTAAAAATATTTGAAAAAACAAATATTAGTCAATTATAGTAAAAATTTAAAATATTCAAGACTATACTATAGTCTTTAAAATATTCAAGACTATACTATAGTCTTGAATATTTTAAATTTTTACTATAATTGACTAATATTTGTTTTTTCAAATATTTTTAACTTTTTATTACGTGTAAATCGGTTCATTTTACAATTTATTTCAACCCAAAATTGATGAAACTTGTTTTTGTAGTATTCCCTAGTGGATGGAGAGTATGGTGAGTTTTCTCTTTTTTATTATTTTATATATCGTTTTGTTTCCAAGTTAACACACCTTACACCACATATTCTCCTTTCCACTAGGCGAGCCTGAAGATGAAGTGATGACACTTCGAAACCGGTCGCACTCAATGTTTTGTTAAACAATTAAACATTGACTTTCCTTGTGAGATATAAAGGACTTTTTCTCACCCTTCACCTTAAAATTACCTCAACTCACACATGGCTACCCCCCTTGTCAATATAAGTACTTAATTAATTATTTTATTAAACTTTTATCATAAAATAGTAATGTGTTTAAAATAAAAATCTAAATAAATTATTTTATTAAATATAGAAAGTGAGTACTAAAAAGTCTGTATACATTCTAAATCTGACACCATTATTTTTGGATGACTGTTGAAAGTTTTAATGCAAACATTTATGGTAATTCACTCGTGATAGTCGTATACAAAAATATAGCCTAATGGTGAATATCAAAGTTCGAGATTCTCAATGCTGTTATTTTTGTAAGAGCCCGTACACAACACATGTAAGCTTATATATACGGATTCGTTATTATTTCAAGTAAAATCCATCCGGCAACGTCGCAAATATATAAATGGTAGACTATCAAGGGAGTGTGTATACCTACAGAAATTTGTGACTTCCACCTTAAGAGTTTGTTTTGGTTCAAACCGAACCGTCGATTCCAGTTCTCAAATACATTGGACGAATTAATTTTTCAAGAATACGTCGCGAAATTATAACAATCTCTTAGCTGATCGAGTGTCATTCAGTGAACCAAAACAAGTCTAGAGTAATCTAATAGATATATCAGTTACCGCGCGTTAAGTGTAGCGATTACATTGTTGCCAAGTTGTAATCATTGTACCCCACTATGCGTCGACTGCTTTAAAAATATTTTTATTTTAAAAATCTATAGCTTTTAACCAAAATGGTCAAAAAATACAGTGTTTTTTATAAAATTTTATAACTTCTTGAATTACATTACCTTTTTAAAAAATCTAGTAAGAACCGTTTCTTAAGTTACGTAAAAAACATTTTCATTAACCTTATATTTTAATTTTATTGAATTCTTAAAAAAAGTCGTTTAACAAGTGAACGACCTTTAGTTTTATGTATGTTACACCTTTTTTTTCTGGTGCTACCTCTATATATCTTAGCTCTGTCAATATATTTGATAAATAGTTTGGCCATATTCCGCAATTTTCGCAGTTTTTAATAAATAAATAATTTGTATAGTTATTATAATTTAACCTTCCTAGACTTCTTGTGCTACTTTTACTACTTATAGTTAACTTTCTTGAAGCAGTAACGAAACTATCTAAATCGACTCCGTAAAATACTTTTTCAAATCCTTAGTCTCATATCTTATAATCAAAACGTAAGTAGCGGCACGTAAGAACTGTCAACTTCCAAACATACTCTCCAAGGGTTACATACTCGTTAGCAACTTATCTTCATTCACCCTGGGGTAGATAAGACGGGTTTAAGCGAGGAAAATTAGTTCTTCATAGCCAATATACACGCGTTACTATACTTACGGTTTCGCTGGCAGATATCGACCGGTTCATATATTTTCCATTGCTGTCGAGATATTCCGAATTAAACACGAGAAGTGTGGATTAAGATTAAATATATCGTTTTTGTTATGCAAGAGCCAATCGTGATATAAACTACTATAAAACTACTAGGTACAAATTAAACTTTTTCTTTTTGTTATCGTAAATAATTGCCGTTTCATGGGACCAATACATGAAGACTATTTATAAACGAATATTGTGATTGTTTATTACAAAGTATTCGATATACAACCCGATTTCGTATATACGAGGGTATATCAAATATAAACGGGACTGTTTGGATTAAAAATTCCTGAGCGGTTATTGATCTGGAAAGAATTGATGGGCAGTTAGCCTTTACTTCTGGGGAGGGGAGCAAACTGATCAAAATTCGCTCGCGTCTCTTTGGTATGCAAAGAAACCATGAGCGAGAAAGAAGTGCATGTCTTCGTGGAGCAACGGATTATAATAATTTTTTTGGCAAAGGAGGGCATAAAACCATTCGAAATTTTCCGACGATTGCAGACACAGTTTGGGGACAACACTTTATTAAAAACCCGTGTGTTTGCAATGCACCAAGAATTTTCAGGGGGGCTTAAAAAGGTACACCCGTATAAGCAAAGACGCGATTGTCAGTCGGAAAGGTAATGGCAACAGTGTTTTTTGTACGGCTAGGTGTTTTTCACGATGACTTTCTACACGATCAATGCACGGTTAATGTACAATATTACTGAAAGCCGCCAAAATGTCATTTCGAAGAAAAAGGAAGAAGCAGTCGGTCAGAAATGTCATTCTTTTGTATAAAAACGCCAGACCTCATGTGGCTAATGTCACGAGGGAAAAATTGGAAATATTTAAATAGGAAATACTGGAACATCCTCCCTATAGTCCAGATCTTTTCTCTTGTGACTTCCATCCTTTTGACCCCTCAAAAAATCGCTTGGAGGCCAGCGTCTCGATGATAACGAAACAGTGAAAGCATTTGTGCTCCGATGGCTACAGGAACGTCCGAAGAGTTTCTACGATGCTGGGATAAAAAAGCTACCAATCCGATGGGAAAAATATATTTCTAGGGGGGGAATATATGTAGAAAAACAATGTATGTTTGAAAACTTATTAAAATAAAACTAAAAATGTTTACAAAAGATATCCCGTTTATATTTGATATTATATGCATATGCAATAAAACAAATAGAAAACCGGAAAGCGACAGGTACGGTTTATAATAACATCGACGGTTCTAAAACAAGACAAAGATCAGGATGTGGAATATACTCTAGATCCTTAAACCTCAACATCAAATGGGCTATGAGCAGTAGTGCCAGTGTAGTTCAAACATTATTTGTGATTATTTTTGATTATTTGTGATTATTTGTAATTATTTGTAATTATTTGTAATTATTTGTGATTATTTGTAATTATTTGTGATTATTTGTGATTATTTGTAATTATTTGTAATTATTTGTGATTATTTGTGATTATTTATGGTTATTTGTGATTATTTGTAATTATTTGTAATTATTTGTAATTATTTGTAATTATTTGTAATTATTTGTAATTATTTGTAATTATTTGTAATTATTTGTAATTATTTGTAATTATTTGTAATTATTTGTAATTATTTGTAATTATTTGTAATTATTTGTAATTATTTGTAATTATTTGTAATTATTTGTAATTATTTGTAATTATTTGTAATTATTTGTAATTATTTGTAATTATTTGTAATTATTTGTAATTATTTGTAATTATTTGTAATTATTTGTAATTATTTGTAATTATTTGTAATTATTTGTAATTATTTGTAATTATTTGTAATTATTTGTAATTATTTGTAATTATTTGTAATTATTTGTAATTATTTGTAATTATTTGTAATTATTTGTAATTATTTGTAATTATTTGTAATTATTTGTAATTATTTGTAATTATTTGTAATTATTTGTAATTATTTGTAATTATTTGTAATTATTTGTAATTATTTGTAATTATTTGTAATTATTTGTAATTATTTGTAATTATTTGTAATTATTTGTAATTATTTGTAATTATTTGTAATTATTTGTAATTATTTGTAATTATTTGTAATTATTTGTAATTATTTGTAATTATTTGTAATTATTTGTAATTATTTGTAATTATTTGTAATTATTTGTAATTATTTGTAATTATTTGTAATTATTTGTAATTATTTGTAATTATTTGTAATTATTTGTAATTATTTGTAATTATTTGTAATTATTTGTAATTATTTGTAATTATTTGTAATTATTTGTA
The DNA here is from genome assembly GCA_927349885.1 of Psylliodes chrysocephalus. Classification (NCBI taxonomy): domain Eukaryota; kingdom Metazoa; phylum Arthropoda; class Insecta; order Coleoptera; family Chrysomelidae; genus Psylliodes; species Psylliodes chrysocephalus. Next base: position 89,166,800 of record OV651813.1, read on the forward strand.
ATTATTTGTAATTATTTGTAATTATTTGTAATTATTTGTAATTATTTGTAATTATTTGTAATTATTTGTAATTATTTGTAATTATTTGTAATTATTTGTAATTATTTGTAATTATTTGTAATTATTTGTAATTATTTGTAATTATTTGTAATTATTTGTAATTATTTGTAATTATTTGTAATTATTTGTAATTATTTGTAATTATTTGTAATTATTTGTAATTATTTGTAATTATTTGTAATTATTTGTAATTATTTGTAATTATTTGTAATTATTTGTAATTATTTGTAATTATTTGTAATTATTTGTAATTATTTGTAATTATTTGTAATTATTTGTAATTATTTGTAATTATTTGTAATTATTTGTAATTATTTGTAATTATTTGTAATTATTTGTAATTATTTGTAATTATTTGTAATTATTTGTAATTATTTGTAATTATTTGTAATTATTTGTAATTATTTTTAATTATTTAAAATTATTTGTAAGTATGTGTAATTATTTTTGTGAATTTACAAAATTTTTATTTATTTTTCCAATATAAGTAATATGGATTACCCTCTAAAATATATATAGTGGCTCGCAAACAGTCGGCTTTTTATATGGAAAACTTTTTCTTCTTACTTATTTCAGAAAATGTCATTCCTGATAAATCTTGATTTTTAATTAAACCTAAAACTTTATATATTTAAAAAATTCTGTACCATAAATATAAATATGGCTGCGCAGTGAACTAGGTACTTTTCTAGAAACCGAACCCACATTTTTACATACAAAATTAATTTTAAAAAATGTATATAATCCCATATAGTAGTTTTTAGTTATTACAATTAATATAGTTTATTAATGTTCAGCGATAATTCTTTAAGACGGTGTTCGATTTCAAAGATTCTTTTTTGCTGGAAAGGGGGTACTTCAATCAAAATCTAATAATTAGCTCCATAAGAAAATCCTCAAACTCTTCATTTTTTATGTATTTTTAGCGATAATTCTCTACCCCCTTGTCCGATTTTTATGATCCTTTTTTTTTGTTAGTAAGGCGGATACCTCAGGGGTGGTCCCATATAAATTTGGTTAAGATGTGGTGATGGCATCTGCACGATTTTGAAGTCGGTTTTTTAAAATTACTTTTAATACTTGTTACGTAGATTAAAAAAGTTTAATAATTTGGTGCTTTCTTGATGCGTCGTTTTATGATTTCACTTTGTATATGTTTAAGTACAGATAATTATTATTATTACTGACAGCTTATTTTAAATCATTAAAATAATATTTTGTTAATCCAAAAAAGGCAAACAAAAAAGCCATGTCACATACAGTGTAATAATAAAAATAAGATATATAAATATAGTATATTATGTACCAACGGACTAAACTTTCACTTTTAATCCCGCCTTTTTGTCGTAAAAGTCTTTATAAAATTTTTACCAGTGACGTCCGTACCGGGTGTGAACTGAATATTTTTGAAGAAAAATAAGGTACGCCACTGCTTTTTCTAAAAACAAAAATTATCTTTAAAATCCTTATTTATTTTGGAGCAAATTTGGTTTATAGATGTACTTTCGTACGACGCAACCTTTTCGCGAAAGAAAATAAAAACCAAAAAAATATTTTTTTAGTTTATTGAAACTGCTTTTAATATTTTGTTGTATCGGCACTCAATTAATAAATACTCTGTATTAATTGATATTACCTTATTCGAAACAATCGTCTATTTTTTCGTTATTTGTATATTGGTTTTATTTTCACGATCTTTCACAACTCAAAACTTCTAAATGTAATTTAATCTAACTAAAGCTTTTCACTAAATTAAAATATAAAAATAATGTAAAACCGTCTAATAAATCGAACTGCGTTATAACAATACCTCACAATGAAGTAAGAAAAACAAATACGATTCTGGTTTCCCTAATTTAGGTAACTCTGATTCACTTAATAACTGATAAACGTCTGCAGCCGTGAGCATTTTTCGGTTCCTTTCCTTTGTCTCAACTTCGCGCGTTAGAGTTTAGAATATGTATCCATCGTATCTACAAGCAATTGTTAAAATTATGAATGAATGTGGATTTTGTTTAGTTTTGGAAGTAAGTTTGTAGTATTTAGGCTCCACCCTCAAGTTGTAATTTTTATACCTACTAAACTACCGTTGCCCCGCAGGTCTTTCAGTTTGTAATGTAAATTTTCCTCTTAATTGTTACTATTAAAAATATCGGACTCTAATTTATTTGTCAACTTAAAATCTTGCTTTGTCAATCATTCTTTAAAGTTAAGTAGGTATTAGATAACTTTTTTTATTATTTGAGTTAATTTGTTAACATTTATTTTGTTAACATTTAAATGTTTGATGACTAATAAACCATTTATTTTAAATAAGTGAGATCACATATACCGATATTGTATTAATGAAAACAAATTTCGTAAATAAATGTAGGTACGTTTCTCACACATCTGTCACTTTTCGTTTTTTTTTTATGATGAATCGTGTACATTTTGCGAATGGTAATTGATGCAGAAAATTTTTGAATATAGATCGTAGAAATATCTCTTTAAAGTTGCTTTAATTCTAAACGGGTAAAAAATATATACCCCATTGTTTACACGGCAAAATATAACGTAACACATTAACAAACACTCTCAGATAAGCATATCGGAGATGTGATAGATAACCGTCACAAACGCTTTTGCTCTATGAATGCTTTGATACCGATTATCCCTTTAATGGCTATCGGTTAATATTTTGGCATGTGTCGGCTTTGATGCTGATGAAAGGACTAGCTAATTACCTATTTAGTTAAAGCCAAGAGATCCAACATCAACAATATTATTCATAGAAAGTAATTAATAACCATATAACTATAGGAGTGCTCCAAAAAGTACAAAGGAAATTAAATGAAAACGAATACTAACACGTTTATTTTTATGCATTAAAAATGTCACACTATTACTTTTTTTATCGACTTACTTAGATAGTTTAAGTTGTTGTTGCGTTATGAGGTTTTTTGAGTCGGTCTTTTCACTTTTAGTTAAAGTTACAGTTAACTAACCAACGGATATATTATCTGAGAGTTACTATCTGACAGATAATTAGGTTTTCGTCTTTTTAAGAGAAATAATCTGTAGGGTGCTCTCTTATCTCTGGTAGGGTCACATACTTTGATTTTCTTTTATTATGTGGAGAATGGTCGCACTGCGCAGCTTTCTGAGTGCCTTTTAAAAGGAGATAGAAAACTCCGCAATTTTGATCCCTTATTACGTGTTGCCTACATCTTGGCGCAATATTTTTAATAGGTGCGTTTTAATCATCCACTTCTGCTTCGGAATTGTCGGTTTTCTTATTTTAATCTGACAGGTTAAAACGACTAAACTTAGAATTCCGGAAGCAGAAGCGGATGATTAAAACGCACCTGATATTTTCCTTGCTGCTGTCAGTGTCAGTGAATATTATTTTTGGAGTCACAGTTTATTGCTAAAGAATCAGTTAGCTCAATCGGACCAGTTGAAAGTTCCAAAATAACATCCACTCCAGGGATACAAATTCAGGATACGCAGAAGACTGCTATTTTATTATAGGCGGTTGTCATATATTGTATTATCCGAGTTGCGTAGTGTATAAACTGGAACATTGAGATCAAAAATGCCGACGCAGAGTGAGCGATCTGACTCTTTAGCTGTAAACTGTGGCATAGGAATCAAAATGGCAGCGCCCTATGTTGGGCGTGTCGGACCTCTCTCTTGCACCGTATAGTAATCAAAGTATGTGGGTAGGGTAGTTATCTGGAATTTTTTAACGTTCTGTGGTCATGTAGCTACCTTCATATCAATGTATTTAGGCATGCGATATGACACTCACTGTCACTTGTTGTCGTTATTTTGTTCGGTCACTTATTTAAAAGAAGTTTTTGTTTATCGTCTGGTTAGTTTTATACAAAAGTGAAAAAATTACTTTTTAAGTTATCTGGGAGATAACAATTACCTGATACTTTATCTGAAGGAGAAAAGACCGACCCTTAATTGTTAAAAAGAGAATGTTTTCATTTCCCCTTATAATGCTTGTCCTTTCTATATGATATGCAAAATTGCCGATGCTATACAAAGTTTTGGATTTCTGAGGTGGGTTGGTTGGTTGGTTGATATTTTTTTAGGAGCCGATGTTTTTAGAAAATCTGATCACCCTATTTCAATACCTTCTACAAATTCCTTATTATTACTTAGCCTTATTTTTAAAAGAAATAATCTCTTTGAGCTACATAAAGGAATATTAATATTATTGTCTACATAGTTTTTTAAAAAAAAGCCATATTTAATGAATGTAAAGATCAATAGAATTTCAATACTGATTTCAATAACAAAAGTCTTTATACTTAGGTAGAGTGGGTCGCAATTTGAAGACGCTTTTCATAAACTTTTCAATACTTCCCGACTTTCCTATATTACAAATGAAATTTAAAGCTAATCTGTGTGTATTTCAAGTTAATTATTGTTCTCTTAAGTTAAATTCAGTTATTAGAAAAGACAAAATTCTTTCTGTATTGAGTTAAAACATGATGGTGGGTGAGGTTTTCCGGGTTTTCCTCATCTGTAAGTCAAATGGCACCATCAGTCATCTTTAAGTCGCCCCGGAGCGCCACGGCAAATAATAATAATAGCCGTCCCTTTCCCCGGACAAGCTCAGCTTTTGGGGTTAAAATTCACTCGTAAGGGGGTGAATTAGGGAGAGTATTATTATTATTTTTATCATTATTATTATTATTATTATTATTATTATTATTATTATTATTATTATTATTATTATTATTATTATTATTATTATATTATTATCTGTATTCTTCTTCTTACAAAACTACCACCATTTTGAATATTATGTTGTGTTATATTACTCGTATTTGATTGTGTTGTTGTTTAGTGAAGCAATAATTATGTCAATAATATCTTGTTGAAAATAATTTTTGAGGAAAGCGAGCTGGACAGAACTGCTGCCTCAAAGTAAGATGTTTCCACATTGGATGAGGGTCCCTAAAGAAAGATTAAATCTCAAAAAAAAAAAAACAAAGAAGCAAAATAAAACTCAATCTGTCACTTAATGCCGGAAACGAATTATCTTATGTTGCCGCACTTAAACGTTGTGAACCAGAATGTTTAACAACCACATACAATACACTTGTAAAAAACATCAATAAAAGTCTTAAGTGATTGTAATAAATAGAAAACTCAAATTGATGCTTTCAATTCTTTATTTTTCTTTTTAATATATTATAGTATAAACATTAAACATTGATAAACATTTAATTCAGGTTATTTGATGAAAATAATTATTTGTAATTATTTATAATTTTTTGTAATTATTTGTAATTATTTGTAATTATTTGTAATTATTTGTAATTATTTGAATTTATTTGTAATTATTTGTAATTATTTGTAATTATTTGTAATTATTTGTAATTATTTGTAATTATTTGTAATTATTTGTAATTATTTGTAATTATTTGTAATTATTTGTAATTATTTGTAATTATTTGTAATTATTTGTAATTATTTGTAATTATTTGTAATTATTTGTAATTATTTGTAATTATTTGTAATTATTTGTAATTATTTGTAATTATTTGTAATTATTTGTAATTATTTGTAATTATTTGTAATTATTTGTAATTATTTGTAATTATGTGTAATTATTTGTAATTATTTGTAATTATTTGTAATTATTTGTAATTATTTGTAATTATATGTAATTATTTGTAATTATTTGTAATTATTTGTAATTATTTGTAATTATTTGTAATTATTTCTAATTATTTGTAATTATTTGTAATTATTTGTAATTATTTGTAATTATTTGTAATTATTTGTAATTATTTGTAATTATTTGTAATTATTTGTAATTATTTGTAATTATTTGTAATTATTTGTAATTATTTGTAATTATTTGTAATTATTTGTAATTATTTGTAATTATTTGTAATTATTTGTAATCAGTTGTAATTATTTGTAATTATTTGTAATTATTTGTAATTATTTGTAATTATTTGTAATTATTTGTAATTATTTGTAATTATTTGTAATTATTTGTAATTATTTGTAATTATTTGTAATTATTTGTAATTATTTGTAATTATTTGTAATTATTTGTAATTATTTGTAATTATTTGTAATTATTTGTAATTATTTGTAATTATTTGTAATTATTTGTAATTATTTGTAATTATTTGTAATTATTTGTAATTATTTGTAATTATTTGTAATTATTTGTAATTATTTGTAATTATTTGTAATTATTTGTAATTATTTGTAATTATTTGTAATTATTTGTAATTATTTGTAATTATTTGTAATTATTTGTAATTATTTGTAATTATTTGTAATTATTTGTAATTATTTGTGATTATTTGTAATCATTTGTAATTATTTGTAATTATTTGTAATTATTTGTAATTATTTGTAATTATTTGTAATTATTTGTAATTATTTGTAATTATTTGTAATTATTTGTAATTATTTGTAATTATTTGTAATTATTTGTAATTATTTGTAATTATTTGTAATTATTTGTAATTATTTGTAATTATTTGTAATTATTTGTAATTATTTGTAATTATTTGTAATTATTTGTTAATTATTTGTTAATTATTTGTAATTATTTGTAATTATTTGTAATTATTTGTAATTATTTGTAATTATTTGTAATTATTTGTATTTATTTGTAATTATTTGTAATTATTTGTAATTATTTGTAATTATTTGTAATTATTTGTAATTATTTGTAATTATTTGTAAATATTTGTAATTATTTGTAATTATTTGTAATTATTTGTAATTATTTGTAATTATTTGTAATTATTTGTAATTATTTGTAATTATTTGTAATTATTTGTAATTATTTGTAATTATTTGTAATTATTTGTAATTATTTGTAATTATTTGTAATTATTTGTAATTATTTGTAATTATTTGTAATTATTTGTAATTATTTGTAATTATTTGTAATTATTTGTAATTATTTGTAATTATTTGTAATTATTTGTAATTATTTGTAATTATTTGTAATTATTTGTAATTATTTGTAATTATTTGTAATTATTTGTAATTATTTGTAATTATTTGTAATTATTTGTGATTATTTGCGATTATTTGTTAGTAATTGTGATTATTTGTGACTATTTGTAAGTAATTGTGATTATTTGTGATTTTATGTGATATATCTGACTTATTGTTTATTTTCCCAATTTAATATAATTAAAGTTACAACTGAAAATATAAAATATGTAACTTTTTGACATACAACTTTGATATATAAAAGGTTACGAAACAAGCTAGTACGTGTCTTTATTTAGTTTTTTTTTGTTTATACTATAATCTATTAAAAAGAAAAATAAAGAATTGAAAGCATCAATTTGAGTTTTCTATTTATTACAATCACTTAAGACTTTTATTGATGTTTTTTACAAGTGTATTGTATGTGGTTATTAAACATTCTGGTTCACAACGTTTAAGTGCGGCAACATAAGATAATTCGTTTCCGGCATTAAGTGACAGATTGAGTTTTGTTTTGCTTCTTTGTTTTTTTTTGAGATTTAATCTTTCTTTAGGGATCCTCATCCAATGTGGAAACATCTTACTTTGAGGCAGCAGTTCTGTCCAGCTCGCTTTCCTCAAAAATTATTTTCAACAAGATATTATTGACATAATTATTGCTTCACTAAACAACAACACAATCAAATACGAGTAATATAACACAACATAATATTCAAAATGGTGGTAGTTTTGTAAGAAGAAGAATACAGATAATAATATAATAATAATAATAATAATGATAAAAATAATAATAATAATAATACTCTCCCTAATTCACCCCCTTACGAGTGAATTTTAACCCCAAAAGCTGAGCTTGTCCGGGGAAAGGGACGGCTATTATTATTATTTGCCGTGGCGCTCCGGGGCGACTTAAAGATGACTGATGGTGCCATTTGACTTACAGATGAGGAAAACCCGGAAAACCTCACCCACCATCATGTTTTAACTCAATACAGAAAGAATTTTGTCTTTTCTAATAACTGAATTTAACTTAAGAGCACAATAATTAACTTGAAATACACACAGATTAGCTTTAAATTTCATTTGTAATATAGGAAAGTCGGGAAGTATTGAAAAGTTTATGAAAAGCGTCTTCAAATTGCGACCCACTCTACCTAAGTATAAAGACTTTTGTTATTGAAATCAGTATTGAAATTCTAGGGATCTTTACATTCATTAAATATGGCTTTTTTTAAAAAAACTATGTAGACAATAATATTAATATACCTTTATTTAGCTCAAAGAGATTATTTCTTTTAAAAATAAGGCTAAGTGATAATAAGGAATTTGTAGAAGGTATTGAAATAGGGTGATCAGATTTTCTAAAAACATCGGCTCCTAAAAAAATATCAACCAACCAACCCACCTCAGAAATCCAAAACTTTGTATAGCATCGGCAATTTTGCATATCATATAGATAGGACAAGCATTATAAGGGGCAATGAAAACATTCTCTTTTAAACAATTAAGGGTCGGTCTTTTCTCCTTTAGATAAAGTATCAGGTAATTGTTATCTCCCAGATAACTTAAAAAGTAATTTTTTCACTTTTGTATATAACTAACCAGACGATAAACAAAAACTTCTTTTAAATAAGTGACCGAACAAAATAACGACAACAAGTGACAGTGAGTGTCATATCGCATGCCTAAATACATTGATATGAAGGTAGCTACATGACCACAGAACGTTAAAAAATTCCAGATAACTACCCTACCCACATACTTTGATTACTATACGGTGCAAGAGAGAGGTCCTACACGCCCAACATAGGATAATACAATATATGACAACCGCCTCTAATAAAACAGCAGTCTTCTGCGTATCCTGAATTTGTATCCCTGGAGTGGATGTTATTTTGGAACTTTCAACTGGTCCGATTGAGCTAACTGATTCTTTAGCAATAAACTGTGACTCCAAAAATAATATTCACTGACACTGACAGCAGCAAGGAAAATATCAGGTGCGTTTTAATCATCCGCTTCTGCTTCCGGAATTCTAAGTTTAGTCGTTTTAACCTGTCAGATTAAAATAATAAAACCGACAATTCCGAAGCAGAAGTGGATGATTAAAACGCATTAAAAATATTACGCCAAGATGTAGGCAACACGTAATAAGGGATCAAAATGGCAGAGTTTTCTATCTCCTTTTAAAAGGCACTCAGAAAGCTGCGCAGTGCGACCATTCTCCGTATAGTAAAAGAAAATCAAAGTATGTGTTTAAAAGGCACTCAGAAAGCTGCGCAGTGCGACCATTCTCCGCATAATAAAAGAAAATCAAAGTATGTGACCCTACCAGAGATAAGAGAGCACCCTACAGATTATTTCTCTTGAAAAGACGGAAACCTAATTATCTGTCAGATAGTAACTCTCAGATAATATATCCGTTGGTTAGTTAACTGTAACTTTAACTAAAAGTGAAAAGACCGACTCAAAAAACCTCATAACGCAACAACAACTTAAACTATCTAAGTAAGTCGATAAAAAAAGTAGTAGTGTGACATTTTTAATGCATAAAAATAAACGTGTTAGTATTCGTTTTCATTTAATTTCCTTTGTACTTTTTGGAGCATTCCTATAGTTATATGGTTATTAATTACTTTCTATGAATAATATTGTTGATGTTGGATCTCTTGGCTTTAACTAAATAGGTAATTAGCTAGTCCTTTCATCAGCATCAAAGCCGACACATGCCAAAATATTAACCGATAGCCATTAAAGGGATAATCGGTATCAAAGCATTCATAGAGCAAAAGCGTTTGTGACGGTTATCTATCACATCTCCGATATGCTTATCTGAGAGTGTTTGTTAATGTGTTACGTTATATTTTGCCGTGTAAACAATGGGGTATATATTTTTTACCCGTTTAGAATTAAAGCAACTTTAAAGAGATATTTCTACGATCTATATTCAAAAATTTTCTGCATCAATTACCATTCGCAAAATGTACACGATTCATCATAAAAAAAAAAACGAAAAGTGACAGATGTGTGAGAAACGTACCTACATTTATTTACGAAATTTGTTTTCATTAATACAATATCGGTATATGTGATCTTACTTATTTAAAATAAATGGTTTATTAGTCATCAAACATTTAAATGTTAACAAAATAAATGTTAACAAATTAACTCAAATAATAAAAAAAGTTATCTAATACCTACTTAACTTTAAAGAATGATTGACAAAGCAAGATTTTAAGTTAACAAATAAATTAGAGTCCGATATTTTTAATAGTAACAATTAAGAGGAAAATTTACATTACAAACTGAAAGACCTGCGGGGCAACGGTAGTTTAGTAGGTATAAAAATTACAACTTGAGGGTGGAGCCTAAATACTACAAACTTACTTCCAAAACTAAACAAAATCCACATTCATTCATAATTTTAACAATTGCATGTAGATACGATGGATACATATTCTAAACTCTAACGCGCGAAGTTGAGACAAAGTAAAGGAACCGAAAAATCCTCACGGCTGCCGACGTTTATCAGTTATTAAGTGAATCAGAGTTACCTAAATTAGGGAAACCAGAATCGTATTTGTTTTTCTTACTTCATTGTGAGGTATTGTTATAACGCAGTTCGATTTATTAGACGGTTTTACATTATTTTTATATTTTAATTTAGTGAAAAGCTTTAGTTAGATTAAATTACATTTAGAAGTTTTGAGTTGTGAAAGATCGTGAAAATAAAACCAATATACAAATAACGAAAAAATAGACGATTGTTTCGAATAAGGTAATATCAATTAATACAGAGTATTTATTAATTGAGTGCCGATACAACAAAATATTAAAAGCAGTTTCAATAAACTAAAAAAATATTTTTTTGGTTTTTATTTTCTTTCGCGAAAAGGTTGCGTCGTACGAAAGTACATCTATAAACCAAATTTGCTCCAAAATAAATAAGGATTTTAAAGATAATTTTTGTTTTTAGAAAAAGCAGTGGCGTACCTTATTTTTCTTCAAAAATATTCAGTTCACACCCGGTACGGACGTCACTGGTAAAAATTTTATAAAGACTTTTACGACAAAAAGGCGGGATTAAAAGTGAAAGTTTAGTCCGTTGGTACATAATATACTATATTTATATATCTCATTTTTATTATTACACTGTATGTGACATGGCTTTTTTGTTTGCCTTTTTTGGATTAACAAAATATTATTTTAATGATTTAAAATAAGCTGTCAGTAATAATATTAATTATCTGTACTTAAATATATACAAAGTGAAATCATAAAACGACGCATCAAGAAAGCACCAAATTATTAAACTTTTTTAATCTACGTAACAAGTATTAAAAGTAATTTTAAAAAACCGACTTCAAAATCGTGCAGATGCCATCACCACATCTTAACCACATTTATATGGGACCACCCCTGAGGTATCTGCCTTACTAACAAAAAAAAAAGGATCATAAAAATCTGACAAGGGGGTAGAGAATTATCGCTAAAAATACATAAAAAATGAAGAGTTTGAAGATTTTCTCATGGAGCTAATTATTAGATTTTGATTGAAGTACCCCCTTTCCAGCAAAAGAGAATCTTTGAAATCGAACACCGTCTTAAAGAATTATCGCTGAACATTAATAAACTATATTAATTGTAATAACTAAAAACTACTATATGGGATTATATACATTTTTTAAAATTAATTTTATATGTAAAAATGTGGGTTCGGTTTCTAGAAAAGTACCTAGTTCACTGCGCAGCCAAATTTATATTTATGGTACAGAATTTTTTAAATATATAAAGTTTTAGGTTTAATTAAAAATCAAGATTTATCAGGAATGACATTTTCTGAAATAAGTAAGAAGAAAAAGTTTTCCATATAAAAAGCCGACTGTTTGCGAGCCACTATATATATTTTAGAGGGTAATCCATATTACTTATATTGGAAAAATAAATAAAATTTTTGTAAATTCACAAAAATATGATTTATCTTTTAGAATATTGCATATTATGTTTATTAAAGTTTACTATTTTTTATAAAAAAAGAATTATATTCTTCAAAATATTTCTTAAATTTTTTAACAGGTACAAAATACCTTAATCCGTTGATAGTTATTGATTTTAAACAAGAGGGAGACCAAATATCGTCGAAGAGAAACAGCGAAATTAGTAAAGAATTGTAACTCGATTAAAAAACATTTTTTCTCTTTCCATTTTCTAAAAAAAACTAATAGACCTTCTTGAAATCGGTTTTCGGTGACTTATTTATTGCCTTGAAAATGATATGATTTACATAAAAAAACAAAAAACTGTCCTATTATTTTTTAGAAATAAAAATATGTTATTTTTATAATTTTAGACTGTTCTGTTTCCAAAAAAGAAACACGATGTTATCAAGCAAGTTCTTCTGTAGATATTAACACATTCTTTAATTAGCTTTTTAAATTTTTTAGTACTTTTATAATTTGGGACACAATATAACATTGAAACTCCTATACCCGAAAAATTGTAAGTACGCTCTTAATTAATTGTCTGGTGTTTTATCTCACAATGTCGGGTATAAGAAATTATATAGAAAAAGTTAGTATTCAATATCATCTAGACAAGAAATAAAAACATGTTTAAATGAATATATTAAATAAATTAAAGATTTTAAATAAGAACTTGAAGATATCACAGTTCGGAATTTCTTTTATTGATCATAATCCTTTTTTTTGGAATGGGAGCATTAGTTCCCGTTTTTCAGTTAAGCTCCTTAAATCAATTCATATTTTAATCTGAACGCTACTTAAGCGCAAGTTAAAAGTTAAAATGAAAATAAATTTATATTTAAAATTAAATAAGTTAGCTAAAATTTTTGACCGTATGAAGTTATTAAAGTTATAAATAATTTTATTAAAGTTATAAATAATTTTATTAAAGTTATAAATAATTAGGTTTTAAAGATTCATATGTGAATTTTCAATTTCAATTGATGTGATAGTTACTCATCTGCGTTTTACAATACTTGGTTTTGGCACAAAACCCTGTATAGTGAAACTTCTAATCCGAATCAAATTCTTGAAATTATTATTTGGGGACTTAAAAACGTGGTCCACTAGTTGGTGTTTTAAAACATTGGGTATAATAATAATTATATATCATCAATTGCCACTGACACTGGTAAAATCCTAATTTTAAAAAAGCGTATTATAATAATGAGACATTAATCATATCTTAAATGGTCGCCAACTACCATTTTTAGAAATTAATAAAATTCTTGGTTCTTAAATTAATAAACATATTCAAAATAATTTAAGATTCCTTGCGTTATGTTAATAAAAATTAAACAAAATTTCTCACGAATTATTTAGTATTTTGTCTCGTACTTTTCCATGTCTCTATTAGCTCCGCTGTCAACAAGTTCCGACAAGGCATATTGCATACAAAAATTTTAAATTTTATTTTGTATCTTTTCTTCCCAAAAGCTGTCATTATGAGGAATTTTCTCCACTTTTGTTCCTGCAGAAGTACAAAAGCACAAAATGCAAAAATCCATTTGTGTTACGTGCAGCTAGCCCTGAATTTGAAAATACCAATAGTGGTTCTTCTTAATGGTAAAAATAAAAAATAGTCCGTAAAATTGGTGTATTATGAAACACTTGCATATAATATATACGCCAATCTTAGTATTACAGAAATGATTTACGTAAAAAATAAGGTGTACAAATAGGTAAAATGTATTTATCCCTCGTAAAATATCTGTAAAATATGTTATAAATTGTTTTCATTCACAAATATTAATTTCTTAAAAATCTAACAGAGGCGCCACTTTCCAGACGAAAAATCTTGCAATGTAAGGGTTCCGTAGTACCCCACTTTTAAAGTTTATTTTTGACTATTTTTAAAAGAAAAAAATATGTGCTTGTAGGTAAAGGTTAAATATATGCTCCTCTGGAACCACTTTTTTAAAATTCAATTTAGATTTTTCTAAAAAAAATTGAGAAAATGGATAAAAAGAGTAGAGTTTTTTATTTTTTTTTTTTTATAAAAAAATGAATCAAATTTTGAAAAAGTGTCTCCAGAAGAGCAGAGATTTAACCTTTACCTATACGTACATATTTTTTTCTTTTAAAAAAAGTCAAAAATAAATTTTAAAAGTGGGGTACTACGAAACCCTTGCATGCTCCGCGCTACAACCAAGTAAATACTCCTCTTAATCATAGATATTTGTATTTAATTGCAATTTACTTACTATTAAGAAATCTTGATTTTTTTTGTTAATAATTATTCCATGTTGAACGGCAGTTGTATTTATACCCTCGCTGGCAAAGAAAAGGTTGCAAGTGTTGTCGCGTTGTTGTGAATACAAGTAAGCGAGATTTGTTGCTGTGTTTTTACTTTCCTATCTGTATACAAATAAGGAAGCATAGGAATCATGATTTTTTCGAACTCCAGTTTTCAACGGATTTTTACGTTTTGGGGTCCCCTGAATCCGTTTGGACTATTTTCGCGATGATGTGTAACGGGAATATCATTGCAATGATTTACTCGATCGAATATTTTCAGACGCGCAATTTCTTCGCGAAACTTTTCTGGCAAAATCAAATTTTCTAAAAATAGATCGATGTTTGATCTAATTTCCAATACTGAGCTGTAATCTTTCGTGTGTGAAAAAACACCCTATTCCGTAGATGAATTTCTTAAAGTTGTCTGACATATTTTATGGCAAACATTTGCTACCTTTATTTTTTAAGCAACAATATGCGTGTTTTCTCCATCATTACCATAGCAACCTAGTTATTGTTTCAGAATTTTTTTAATTAATTAATTAATTTATATAATTAAAGATTAATAATTTACAATTAACTAATGTTCATACTCATATGTATGATTTGCAAATTTAACATATTGTTACGTTTGTTTATTTTGAACAACAGTTATATGTTCATTATTTATTTGAACACTTATTTATTTTAAAACAATACTATCCTAATTTTTATATTTCGAATTTTTTTAAACTGTTCACTATTTATATTCACATCTATTTCTATACAACTGTCTATATGCAACTGACTGCACTGTGTTCCTCCACCAATATATATATATATATATATATATATATATATATATATACAAATTTAAAATTCTGGTGGGTTCCAGAACGTTCTCGCCAAAATTAGAAACATTATCACGTTCTTTCTCAAATAGTAATCGAAAGCACCTTCGCCATAGTCGTCACATATGTTTCGTCTTAAGGGGTTTAATCCGAGAATACCGTTCTGAAGAAGCGACAGCTTGGTGTTTTCAGTGTATCGTTTTGTAACGCGCATGTGCGAAAATAAGTTGTGTATCACTCAAAATTGTGTTATCTGTCAAAGTCAGTCCAAGTTGTGTTTAGTACGTGAGCAATGTTAAGTGATATTTTTTGGTGTTTGTTTTGTGTAGTAATAAGATGAATATTTTTACACACTTAGGTATTCTAATACAGATATAAAATGTGCCAAAAAAGTTATTCGGAAACTAAGAATTTTTTCACATGCATAAATATTAAGTATAATGATTTAATCATTTTGGACATTATATTTAAAAAAATATAATAAATTCGCGTGTTTCAATTAGGATTGGTCAAAGTAGACCAAATCCCTTTATTATGGCTAAATTGTAAGTTACAATTATGTCAATATAAAGATGTTTTGCCCATTCATATTTACATTTATTGAATGAATCATACTGGAGTTGATTTTGGAAATATTGGTGCATACTTAAATAAGTACTATTTCTAAAAATTCGTCTATGCACACATAGTCCAATGGACGTCCACTTTAGATCTATTTGAGGGTCAAGACGTCCATATCCGGGCATCCAGTGTACGTCCGTTTATGCTAATTAAATTGACAGCTGAATATCGATACCCAGAGAACGTGTTTTTGGACTTAATTTTAAGTTCAGTAGTATTTTGACGTCCAGTGGACGTCCATCTTAGGTCATTATTTATTAAGCCTACCAGATAATACCCATCTATATATACTTCTTTTTTTTGATATAACTGGTCATTAAAAATTGACAAATTGAATCTATTGCATATCATTCTATCAGCGGAAGTTTGAAATCTTATTCAATTTTAACTGTATCTTGTAAAAAGTTTTCAAGTGGTTCCTTGGTCGAGCTCGTCTAGCGATTAAAAGCGTAAAACTATAATGGATGTGTCGTGAGTTTGATGCCTGCTCAGGTCAAGCGATTTTTAATAAAAAATAAATAAATGGTGTATAACGATTTGCGAAAATAATAAACAAATTAATAATAATATAAAATAGTGTGTGGTGAGTTGCGGTTCTGTAAAAAAGTGGGGATGTGGTCTCAATGGAAATATAATCCTGGACGTTTTTTGAATGTCCAGTATTCGACGTCCAAATATATTCCAGAATTGGACGTCCTTTGAATGGTCAAAAGTGTGCCATTTGTATCCTTCACTGGACGTCCATTGGATGTCGGAAGTCCAGAAAACTCATTTTTGGACGTCTAGACATCCAAAATTGTATATCGAATGGACGTCCAATGGACGTCCAATGGACATATTTGTATTGTCTGGGTAATAGCCAGGCCAGGTATTTAACTCTAAATACATAAACCTTAAATGACATCTGGTTTAACTTGGCGATAATACACTTGTTTCTACAGAAATGAGTGATAAATTTGAAAGTCCTTTAAATATAATATAAATCTAGAATTCTTAAAATATGTAACTACTTTTTAAACCTAAAAGCTTTGAAAATATATGCATATTGCAAATATTTAGTTAAACCTCTCAAACTTAATGTCTTTTTAATTGTTACCTAAATTTTTTTTGGCACCCTTAATTTTATTTACCTTATTTTTAGTTAAGGAAAAGGTAATTTAATTTAAATATGAGGCTTTTATTACATTTTTAACAATAAATAAACCAAATATTGAACAAATTTTATAGATAAATTATAAAATAATAAACGTCTTTTACTTTTATAATAAATAATTAATTATTACATAATGAATTATATTTTGGTGCCGAAATTTCAGCATTGCTATTAACCCTAACTACTTCAATGTAATTAAATCACATTGCAACATTTGCGCATGGACTATAACAATAATTTCAGATAATTTGCCAAACTATTTCGCTCAGTGTAGAAAATAAGCATGTTTTCTCAGCGTGCTAAGTTGTGTATCAGTCAAAGTCATACTGTGAAAAAGGTACATCCGATATCAAAGGCACCGACAGCTACTGTCGCTTCTCCTTGATCGGTATTCTCGGGTTTAATTATGTATGATAAAATTGGACCAGTTGAGCCTCCAAAGCCAAATAAGACGAAGCGGGACTTGGAGTATTAGAGCATGACTGAATAACGAAATGGTTCACATTACAATATTTATTTAAACAGAATTGAACAAATATTTTTAATTACAATCTTTACATACATATTCATTTTATCATCCTACACCATAATGCCATAATTAAAGGGTGTATTTTATAGTGGTACCCGATGTTTTTTTAAATAACTTGACAACCAGGTGACGGATCGCCATGTTTGTTAATGTTTTAGAAACGTCAGTCCAGTACAATTTTAACAATAAACCACCTAACACCATAACAACGTGCTGAAATTGTAAAAATTTATTTAAAAAAAAAAACAGTGTACGCTGACTCAACGCGCGTTCAGAACCCGGTATCGTGGCTAGAATGCGCCTACCCCGAAAACTATTCGTGCTTTGGTTGCAAAATTTAATGTCACAGGATTCTTGGCAACCTCAGTCCGTTGGAATAAGCCGAGTACCAGACGGAGTATGGAAGCAATCACAGCCGTAAATGCCGACGTTGCAGAGCGTCAACAAGTTTCGGTCCGACACCGTGCTTAGCAGTTTGGCATGTCCTCTATGTCCATGTGAACGGTGGATTTGCGCGCCTTTCCTTACCAAATGCAGACCGCTTAACAATTATTGCCAATTGATAGGCTGCGTCGCATCCAATACGGTCGCATTATGCAGGTCATCCTTGCTGGTCAAGCTGATTTTTGCAGCTGTTTGATCATAATCGATGAAGCACATTTCACGCTGTGTGGCGTTGTTAATACGCAAAATACCCGCTTTTGATCTTCGAAGAGCCGTTGCATTCCCCCAAAGTCACTGTTTGGTGCGGTGTTTGTGCTGAAAGGGTCATGGGCCCGTACTTTTTCAAAGACGATAACGGCGCCACAGTAATTGTCAATGGCGAGCTCGAGCGGTAATGAATTACGGCATGAATTACAGCATGAATTACAGCACGAGCCGCAGGCGAGTGCTGTAAACTTCATCTGCGTGAGTTATGACCATTACCGCAAGTTGAATACTATACTTTATCTACGACTATAACAATAAATACTAAGATACAAGTATCGAGAAAGAATTATATAATTGACTAGACGATAAAAAAGTTTGAATCTTTGTAAAAGCTATTACCTTTGTCGCCAGATATTTCTCATCAGGAGCTTTATTTACGAAATTATTAAGTTGTTCTGGCGTAAGTGTTTTTGCCTTTTTAGCTATGTTTTTCTGATTGACGTTTAAGAAACGCACGTAATTTTGAATAATTCTGTATATTAATTCCATTATTTATGTTGAGTGTGCTTCTTAGCAAGGAGTAGAAAGTCCATAGAGACGATGCTTTATATTTATTAAGTTCATTAAAATATGTCAAAGGTACATTTTATGTAAACGAGTTACACCAATCTTGAAAATTTTAGTATACACCTTCATACTTGTTTTTTGATTTTCCTGGTAATAAATTCTGTATTGCATTATTAGCTATCTCTCTTATTTCTCGAGGTGTACATAATAACTCATTTTCATTATCTAAATTCATCTTTTTTTAGCACTATTATTAAAAATTGATTTGAAAACGTCAAAATTATCTTGTTAAAATATCAAATGACATTACTCCCTTCAATGTAATAATTGACTGTTCCACATACTGAAAGGCGTTGACAATTTAATAATTTCAAAATCTTTTAATTATTATTCATTCCTTTTGAGTTTTTAAAAAGTCTTTCTAACATTTTACGCCAATGGAACATTTATCGACTTTAAAATTTCCAAGAATTTACTGCGCACACTATATATATACCGAATTATCGTAGGAGCCCAGCGTGAGTTATAATAACTCACTGTTAAAACTCACGCTATTTGTTTATTGATACTATTAATTGCTCAAAAGCAGTTGAATAATTATTATATAAATTAATAGGAGTAGATAAAGTAATTTATAGCGGTAAAAATATAGTGAGGATCTACGGATGTCATTAACTTATAATGCCTTTATCAAATTTATTTGCAAAAATAAATGTAATTAGTGGTGTATTGATTATTCCAACCTTTTAAAATATAACTTCAGCTAAAATAAAGCTAGAATTTTTTAATGATAAAATTGAATGTGTCGAGGAACCTTAATAGAGAAACCGCGTGTAAGAAATAGGAAGTGTGTACAGGCAATTTACGAACAGGTATTGTAGAACCTCATCATAGGTTTACTTTATATTAATCTTTATCGCTTGTAAGCAGGTAGGGATAGGTTTGGCCCACAACACTGCGGCCTCTTGGGTCTATTGTATTCCCCTGCTTCCCCCGTATTCAGGTAATATCTTTGGAATAGTCTTGTGTCTTTGGTTAGTTTTAATAGGTTTCCTACCAAGTGTTCCTGGGGCGTTCTTTCCGGTTCTTGGCCGAAAAGGATGAAACATCGCCCAGTAAGAGCTTCGCATTCGAAGATCACATGGTATGAGGTTTCTTCCTCTTCCATGCAAAGTCTACACGTAGTGGGATCATATCATAGGTTTACACAGTCAAAAGAATATGATAAAAAAACCATTTGATTTATGCTCGAAAGGAAATTGTTTAATTTTTGTGTACTATTAATGAATATATTTATCAAATACTACGAAAATATGGACATTGTTAAAAAACTAATTTTATATTTTTACATGTAAATTTTGCATTGTTCTCTTGCCAAAAGCATAAATCAGATGTTTTTTTTTATTATTAAAAAGTTGTATACCTTTTATAATAAGGAACTAAAGATATTTCTAAGCATTTAAAAGATAATATAAACCTATGTTAATTTTTAATTTTATTATCTTGTTTTGTTTTAGATAGCCCTGTATATGGAGACTTTTGCAATGGGCATTGCAACTAAGCTGGACTGAAATAGATGGATAGATAGGTAAAAGGATAAAAGAGTGATTCAATGGTTAGGCAACTCAACCAATAAAGTTTTAAAACAACTGGTCTTCGTATATGTTTAGGCAACTCAACGGAGCTTGAGAACATATAGGAGTCAGAAAAAAAAATGCTTGACTAAGTAAGTTGCATGAACATTTAATAAAATTGCCTGATAAACTTTGACAGAGATTTAAAATAAATAATTAAAAGTTTTTGTAAATCAGACATAAAACAATCCTTTAATTTTACATATATAATACATAATATAAATATAAAATAATATAACAATTACAATTAAATTGATCAGGAAAAATAGATTGGCTTAGTAAGGAAAATTAAGATCAAAATATAGGTACAAAGTTTTTATGTTAAATTAATTGTAAATATTAATTATTATTTTATGTATTCTGTAAAAAAATACCTACATTTTGTGTAATAATAAGTCAATACTAGGGATTTTTAGAACAATAATTGTGGTATTTATAGATGACTGTTCTGTTTTTTTAATTTTTTGAAATTATATTTGTTTTTTAAAATATGTACCAAGTTTTTGTTAATAATAAAATAATTGTCACATTCTTATCTTACATTTTTATGCTTCAATAATTTACTGTGTAATTATAGTATTTATATTGTATATATGGTGTTGAATATATAATATAATGACATAGCTATTCTGCAAATAAAATAATTTATTACAAATGTTTTTTTTATTTTTCATTTAAAAAAAACTGACATTTTTCGTTTTCAGCATTTATTTACAATGAAAATTCATTAGTTTTAAATATTGTAAGAAAAAGCTGTAAAATAGAAGCCCGCCATTTTTTAAATCTCTTTACTTAGTAGTTCTACTTTAGCGACTGTACCGAATTATCGTTTATCAAATTGCGCTTAGCGCGCTGCTTCCGCCAACTATTTACAGGAAAAACGGCTGCCTTGCGCTAACGGATAAAAAGTTAATTAAATTAGACCAAAGTTGCGCAGTTTTATGCATATTAAAATGGTGCCAAGAAACATTTAGTATCTACAGAGAGCTTCAAAATATCGGACAAAAAATAAAAATAATTTCTTAAAATTCATTCACTTTTTGTCCGATATTTTGAATCTCCCTGTAGATATCAAAAGTTTCTAGACACTATTTTAATGTCTGATTTAAGCAACTTTTTATCTGTTGCCGTTTAAAAAATAGCAATACTGTCCCTATGAAATACTATGGACTCTGTATACCTGCTTCGCCCTGGAAAGAACTATGTTCCAGATCTTTTGATTCACCCGAGCAGAACCCACCGACTTTAAACAAGTCTTACCCAACTCAATCATGACCTTCATCAGAAGGTGTGGCAGGTAGATTAAACTATAAGTAACACATGAGCCACCCATTTTCAACCTAACCTACTCTGTTTTCGTTATTAAAAAAAATCTGATGTGTCCAACACATGACTTTCCTATCTAGTTATTACGGGCTCTTTCCGGTTATTTTATACAACCTATTGCAGCAACTCCATAAATGTTTAGAGGATGAAATAAATATATACATTTTCCACATACATCTACCTCGAAAGAAATTTCTATAGATATTCATTGAAAATGAAAATACTGTAAAATTTAAATTTAGCACTTTTCCTACAATTTTTCCATTACGGTCCATTTTAGAAAAATCATGTATAAACAAAAATTACAGAGATCGATATCGCAAACAACTTTTATTTCAACAATTTTCATAAAAATCGGAATTTTGCACATTTTGTCAAATTTCTCTAATACGGACCATTTCAGGAAATTTTGACATAAAGCAAAAATTATAGATAATATTAGAAATAACTTTTATTTAACCCTTTGTTGACCATCAGAAGAAAAAAAAGTTTTAGCAAGCTAATAAAGGGGTTTCCTTGTAAATTTGGAGTAAAATAGGCTGTGATTTTTTTCAAAATTTTTCAAAATGTATTTTTTGTGTTTTGGTAAGTGGTACTTTTGGGTACCGTCAGGAAGTTAGGTACTTATTTATAATTGTCAAAAAAAAAATTATATAGTGAAAACTAAATATTTATTTCATGAAACTGAATAAAACAATTTTTTTTTTTTCATTACTACATAAGAAAACATTGTAAGTTTTACATTTGGAGTGTGGTCTGGACTGAATTTGTTGCTTAGCACATACTTCACACCTTCCCCTTGATTCAACATATATTGGCCAATGGACACCCCTGTTGGTAAGACGGATATCAGCTGAAACGGAAAAGTTGGTCTTCCTTCTTTTAGTGAGTGTTAATGATGGATCTGATAAAGGTCGTTTTCTCCCGACTGATTGGAAGACTTTTTGTGTCATCAAACCTGAAGCAACAGAACGGCGAAATTCTAATAAAGAAATTCTTTCATGATTGGAGCAGTAGATCACAAAAGCATTTACAAAACATATATCTAACATTCCCCAGAACAATTTATGCCACCACTTCTTTGACCTTCGATTCAATCCATTTGCACTTCTAAGTTGATCAGCGTGATCAACTCCGCCCATAAATGTATTATAATATTTTACAGCAGTTGGACAAGGTATTTCTAGTGAAGTACCGTCCTTCTGTTTTCGTTTTACGGTGGTTGTTTCGCTACCATGATAGTTTGAAATTAAAGTCACTGTTTTATTGTCCTGCCACTTGAAAAACCCAATGTCCGATGAAGTAAATCGATAATCATAGTCCCCTCTTTTCATCTTCTTGTCTATGATTAAATTTTTTGGAAGACCCCTTCTATCATTTCTAATTGTACCGCACGCAAGTGTTTTTTCAGCTTTTAATTTTTTCACTAATTGGACAGAAGAAAAATAATTATCAAAAAACACCATCCTGTTTTTACCAACATAGTTTTTGGTAAGTTTCAAAACAACTTTTTCTCCTAATGGCACTTTCCATTTCATTTCATTTCATCTCCTGTTTTTCCTGTATATACATCAAATTGTAAAATATAACCCTTCTGGTCTGCTATTGTCCATAGCTTGTATCCTCTCTTGATGGGCTTTTTTGGATTATATTGTTTGATAGAACTTGTGCCTTTGAAGGCAATCATTGATTCATCAACACTCAATGCTCTTGTTCCTTTGTAGTAAGAGTTGAATACTGAATTGAGTGTTTCAATCATTGGTTTTAGTTTGTACAATTTGTCAGTATTGTGATGAGGAATCTGTAAATTATCTTTCTTCAAATTTCGAAATTTACACAATTTCTCAAATATCTCGAATACGGTTCATTTAAGAGAAATTATGTATAGAATAAAAATTATAGAGAATTATATTACAAACAACTTTTGTTTTAACAATTTTTATAAAAAAATATTTTTTTACATTTTGTCAAATTTCTCGAATACGGACCATTTTAGGAAAATTTTGTATAGAATAAAAATTTTAGATAATAATATAAGAAGTAACTTTTATTTAAAGAATTTTCTTCCCCAAACGTAAATAACAGATATATTCCATAAAATATAAAAATGACCACCCATAAAGTACCCCCCCCCCAGATGTTCCGACACTGCCCAAAATCCAATCATCACATTGTACGCTGAAACAGAGCTTAAGTTTAAAATTTGGTGTTTTTCTGTGTATCGGTTCATGAGTTATGCGACACACAGACACACACACAGACACACACACAGACACACACACAGACACACACACACACACACACACACACACACACACACACACACACACACACACACACACACACACACACACACACACACACACACACACACACACACACACACACACAGACACACACACAGACATCATCGCGAAAATAGTCAAAACGGATTCAGAGAACCTCAAAACGTAAAAACCCGTCGAACACTCGAGGTCGAAAAAAATCATGATTCCTATACTTTCCCTATATCTGTATAAAAGTAAAAAGATCACTATTTTTGTATAATTATTTAAAATACTAGCCAGTCTATGAATTTGTCATAAATTGTATCCAGGGCAGCCGAGAGCCTTGGTGGGGCTCCTTGGCAATACACTGGTAAGGGCCATCTCCCTACATATTGTTATCCGCCTTTTTAAAGCTGCCGGGCCCCGCGGATTTTCTCCCCCTGTCCCTTCCTCTCGTTGGGCCTGATTAAAGCTGTGTAAACAAGATATTTTATGTAGATTAATACACATAATGGTACTTTGGGAGGTGGAAATAATTATAAAAATTATGGTTTTATTTTAGTTTAATTAAATTAATTTACTTAAATTTACTACAAAATTTAAATACAGTTGTTAACAAGAATAAACGTTTCAATTACAATTGGGGCAGCTTGTTTCTGGTACACATCTCCCAGTTATTTCGTCTCTTAGAAAATCTTCTTTGCATACACATTGTGGACGACAGACAGCTGCACAAAATAGATTGCAAGGTGGTAGAATTCTGCGTTGACATGTCGGTACAGGACAACATGGAGCACATCCTTCTACTTCATTAGATGGGCAGGATACTGTGAATACAAGTAATGATAAATATTACCAACCTTATGTCCCGAAGCCACTTATATTTGTAAAAAGTGTTATGCCACGAATTGGGTATCAGATGTAAGTGTAAATTAATTTAACATGCTTGTTTTAAATTTTTTTGTTGATTGATTTGGTTTTGAGTTAATTAGTTATTTTCCCTATGAATGCCAATTTTTCCATTTGATTTATTATCACAACGTTTGTACATAATTCTCAAATAATACACTAAAATGTAGTAGTTGGTGTCTATTTATTTCCAAAATAAAAATTGTTCATATATTTTGAGACTATTAGTTTTTGTAATTGTTGCTTCATCCCATAATATATTGGTGATAGTAATACAAATTAGTTTAAGACTAGTTACAGATGTTTTAGTTGTTACACTGGTGACAAGCGGTGGTTATATTTTCAGTTAATACAAGATGTTCAAAAATTAAGATAAATGGTATTATGGATAAATTTACTTTAATCTCTCAATTATTAAGATGACTTTTAGAGAGACAAAGTCAATATGGTTTTCTCTCTAACAACATTCCCTAGATCTTACTTGATTTATGATACTCGCCTGACGGTTTCTGTCACAAATTATCTGCTCTCGTGAGAATAGTATCGTTTTTCTCACTTGTTGCGTAATATAAAGTTTTCCTTAATATGGCAAAGAGACTGGAAGAGAATATAACAAATGGAAGGTGTATGCATTAATGAGCAAAGACTAAATATACATATGGAATAAACAAATCAAAAGCTCGAAAAAGGAAAAAATAATTATTACTATCTGATAGCTGAAAAGAATATAATTTCGTATACAAGAATGCCCAAACAACGTAACGAACATTGGGTGAGAAAGGGGGTAGAAGAGGTAGACCAAAACCAACACCAAAAACTGAAGCTAAGAAGATAAAATAGATGGAAACAATTCAGGAATGAGGAATGAATAAAGTTAAAAACGTAAAAATGTGGTCGAGGACAAACTGGCTAGAAGTAATCAAATATGGTCTAAAAAAAACCTTTAGAGTTAATGACTGGAAATTCTTAGAGGATAGACTCAAATGAAAGTAAGTTCAGGAAATGGAAAATCATCGATGCCACTAGCGTTAATGGCTTATAGTACACGAGTTTCTAAAATTCCATGTTAAGCATGGTTCCACAAATAAATAATATTTTGCGATATAATCAAAAGTTGATAATATTAAATAACTATAAAAAATAACACGATACTTACGTAATGCTTCAGCTTGAATTATAAAACCTAATATACAGACGATTAAAACAAATTTCATTTTTGCAAGTATAGTACAATGTATGATATTAAAAATTAGAACTATCATTGATGTTTTAAATTAAATTTCTTTTATATACTTACCTTATGTTTTAATATAATCCACAAAAACGAATAATAAACTCATTTGTGTGTATAATTTATTTGATAAAAAAAAGGAGCACTATATTTACTATTCTTTATTTATTATGTAATTTAAAATCTACAATTAATTTATATACAATTGTTGACTTACTTAAAAATAAATAATTAAATCCAAGATAAAAGTACAATGACTTCAAGACAAGATATATAAAAAATATTATAACTAAACAAAATAAGTTAAATTTAAATACCTACCTCAAATATGATCCTCTTAAATAAACTAAACATCAAAATATATCTAGATAAATTGCATGAACAACTTTTACTGCGACCTATGAAAGAAATGTGGTTCTCTAAAGCTTTTCCTTCACATAGTTGTAGAGAGAAAGACATTATAGAGAGCATTATGTTTCATCAAACACTGGAGGTAGTGGCTAGTCAGTAATTATAATAGAAGATACAATCATCCTAAACCAAAAATTGATAATAATTGCTTATTGTAATGCGGCGTTTCTTAGTCTTTCTGACTAGGACCCTTCTAAGTTCTCTTATATCGTATTATGATTTTATTATATAACATTCTATTATTGGGATTTCAATTCATATTTATCATAATAAAATCGACTGCAAAGCGCAATCTTATTGGCATGATCTTCAGAAATAGCAATTAATTTATAAATAAATAAAGTTATATTACATCGTTTATTGTTTAATGAGTCTATTTTGGTCTATTTATTTATACAAGATCCATTTTATTGAAAATGTATAGCGGCCGTTCTTTAAATATGATAAATAGATTATCTGTTAAATGTGTTGTGTTTTAAAAGTTGGATTTCAATGAATACCTTATTAATTTTATTTTAAGCAAGATATCTCTACAATACTTTATTACTAAACAATCAAAATTGTTGTGTATTTGGTTACAGTAATAGAAAAGAGAAAAGAATCCCAAATTATCTTTTCATAAATTTTCTTCAGTTGATAGAAGTATTAAAATTGAAAATACCTTTGGAGCAATGGAAAATGCACTTCAAAGAAAGGTTTGTATGATTAAATTATAAATGGTAAAGGCAGTTATTACTAATAATGGGTATGAGAATTTGCTCTCACCATTGTACAATGAAGATTGTATCCCTCCAGGTTTGTAATTTTTTTTTAATAGTATTTTTATTAATATTAGTTGTTATTAACTAATATTTTTACATTTCTAATATGAATTGTTTGATCTGCTTATTTATGTTTTGTAGGTCTAAACAAGAAGAACCATATGCTTGTATCTACTGCAGTACCTAGTTTAAATTTGCCTAAGCTAAAAGCTAAGGCATTACATTAATAAAAAGAAAAAGAATCTAGCAAAAACAAGAGTTATGGCTACTGTCAATAATAATGATGTTTCCAGTACTAGTAAAATGTCAAGTGGTGATCAAGTGTTGAGTTATCTTCTTCAGGTAATGGATGTACGCATGCATAATTTAAAATATTTGGTTAATTATTATATGAATAATGTGTTTTTGCAGTTAATAAACATATATTTATTACTGATGCAGATAATGAAGATATGTGTACTGCTGAAGCGCTTTGAATAATTAACAAAATATTCAAATAATTAAAAACACTTAAAACAGAACATAAGTACAATTAAAATTTAATAAAATAAACAATTCAACAAAATGTTCGACTGAACAATGACAACAAAATCTCAACTAGGCTAAACTTTCTTCTAAACCGGTTCTGTAAAAGGGTTGTTTATCAGTGAGCACAATAATTGAGACAAAGTTAAAATATTGCATGTACTAGACAAAGAGAAAACATTTTCCAGTTCGCCCCTTTTTTCATCGTTTTATTTACGTATGGATGAGCAGTCTATATAAACTATATATGTCGTTGTTTGTATCGGTAACAGTATGGCGCCTAAGGCAGGTCCGGACTCTGAAAATTTTATTGATTAAAACTTTTGGGTGGTTCAACGTGAATGCAGTAATTTTATTATTTATAATTTAATGAATTCGAGAGACGCTAAAATGGTGGTTCCCACCTTATCGAAACTGAGGCCCACAAGGGTAAACTCGTAGACAAAAACGAGACATGATTTACTTTGAACGAAATAGCGAAAGCCGATAGTAGTATTAGCACGTTGAATTTTTTGGTTTGTGAAGCATTGGCATTACTTAGGTTAAATCATGTGATGATTTTCACAAGCCTTGATTTTTAAAACCATTCTATATCGCCCTTTGATTAGGGTTTAAAAACTTGTTCGAGCAATTTATCCAATAATAATTGGCCCCTTTACCTTAAGCCTGCTCATGTAAAATATTTGGGCTTCTTACTTCGCCTATTTATATTCTATTAATAAAGAATAGAAGGATGAGTATTGCAACTATGTTAAAAGAAATAAATTGGCTTTTAGTTCAGAATTATGTTCAGTACATGACTGATATTTATTTATAAAATAAAAATGACACAGTACCATCGCATCAGATCTATTAGAAAAAATTCAATATAATTCGCAATGTCACAACTATAATACAAGAAACCAATCTGATTTTCATGTACGGCAAGGCATCACTAAAAGTTCCCAAAATACAATTTTTATTAAAGGTTTAAAAAATTTAATAGACTGCCTACATAAATTAAAAAAAAAACCATAAATGTATTTAAAAGTAATCTTAAACAATACTTGATAAATAAACAGAACGGATATACTTTCTTGTGATAATACTCTTTAAACCTGCCCTTTTTAAGTATTTCCTTTAATTTATTGTTATTTCACCCCTCGTTTTATCCACATTTATTATAGATTATTTGTTTTGAGATCATGTACTTTATTTAAAAAAATTACTTGATGTTATATTAATACCACTTACTATGTTTAAATTATTAATAGTTTTGTGAAGATAGGTTATAGTAACTTATAACCACAAAACTATTTTTGTGTTAAAGTAGATCCATAGAGAGCAATGTAATTTACAAAGGCCTTCATTCAACATACCACATACTTTGATTTTCTTTTACTATACGGAGAATGGTCCCACTGCGCAGCTTTCTGAGTGCCTTTTAAAAGGAGATAGAAAACTCCGCCACTTTGAACCCTTATTACGTGTTGCCTACATCTTGGCGCAATATTTTTAATAGGTGCGTTTTAGTCATCCGTTTCTGCTTCGAAATTGTCGGTTTTCTTGTTTTAATCTGACCGGTTAGAACGACTGAACCGACAATTCCGGAAGCAGAAGCGGATGATTAAAACGCACCTGATATTTTGCTTGCTGCTGTCAGTGTCAGTGAATATTATTTTGGAGTCACAGTTTATTGCTACAGAATCAGTTAGCTCACTCGGACCAGTTGAAAGTTTCAAAATAACATCCACTCCAGGGATGTAAATTCAGGATACGCAGAAGACTGCTATTTTATTATAGGCGGTTGTTATATATTGTATTATCTGAGTTGCGCAGTATATAAACTGGAACATTGAGATAAAAAGTGCCGACGCAGAGTGAGCGATCTGATTCTTTAGTTATAAACTGTGTCATAGGGTTCAAAATGGCCGCGCCCTATGTTGGGCGTGTCGGACCTCTCTCTTGCGCCGTATTCGCTATGTGCGAAGTCATGGAAAGGGAAGCAAAAGTGATACTAGCGCTAGCTGCCGATAATTCGTGCATTTTAGGGCGATATTTTGTAATTTTGGCATATCAAATACACGTATACATTTTACTTTTTTTCAAAAAAGTAGATGAAAACAATACAATAAGCAACCGGAGTTGCTGTGGTGAAAATTGTACAAATACTAGCAAAAAAAAAACAGTGAAACTTATATAAAAAATTTCAGTAGCAAAGTGGAAATTAAATCAAAGAAATAAATGGATAGGTGTACAATAAGAAGAAAAATTACCTTTATTTTTGTAATAATAACAGTAATGCTGGAAATAGTAGGCATCAGAAACTTGAAAGGTTTTAAATAAACAATAAATTATCATTTTACGATGTTCTTTAATATCCCTTTATTCTTAAATGTTCATTCAGCAAGGACTAGATTTCAAGATTTCTGCCTTTGATTATTATTTATGTGGCTGGAATACAATTTTGTAACTTACTGATGGGAAACCAGTTTTAATTATTCATTCTATGTTTTCTTTCCAACAAAAATGAAAATATAAATAACGATCTTCTTTTTATACATTTTAACTTCCTAATCTGAGATTATTAAATGGTATTTTTTTATTTTGACAGAATAATTCTTCAATGACAACTTATTAGACTTAGGCAACTTCTCACACATTTTCCAGTAAATACTGTTGCCTGCCTATATTTTATTATTCATTTTTATTGATTATACATAATTTTCTTTAATATATAATATATAATAATAATAAATTAATGTTTTACTTGTTTTACAAACCCATATACTTTTATTAAAACTAACATATATACTTTTTAATTACGAATTCTATTAAAAATTGCATTTGTCAGTATACGCAGAAATATTCCATTAATATCAAAACGAATTGGCGCTGCTGTCGCGCATGGAGCGAATAGTAATCAAAGTATGTGCCACATACAAATAAATGACAACTTTATAATTAAAATGAAAAACACAACAAAATACCTTGGTATCATAAATGATCCAAATTGGAAATGGGCATTATATCCTACCTCTCTTTTATATAATAAAAAACTGCTTTTTATAAGAACATTATATTATCTGTCTTGCTGTACTTTTATTTATGGAAAGCCTGAATTGAGATATTTATTATTTGCAATAAATATCAAAAGAAGTATACATTTTTAAATAATTTGACATTTAAGAGCCATTCACATACACAATGAAAGACGTTGTTTCAACTTCCCTAAAATCCTATATAAAAACAAAAGACGATATGACACCAAACACAACGTAGTTCCAAAAAATTCACCAGAGGTCGCTAAAAGGTGAGGTACCCGATTCGATCATATATTGAGCATTAAGAGCTAGATAAAGTATATTTCAACATGTATCCAACTTCAAGATTTGGCCATCAGATGATTGGTCAATCATTTGACAGGTTATTATACTAATGTTCACGCAGCATGACATATACTATATTTACGAACAAATATAATTGTATTTTATTTATATCTAATAATTTTGCAATATTATTTATTAAAGTTAGTTTAAAGTAATGCTTTTTTCATCATTGTTGAGGTCTAGTTATTATCTAGTCTAGTTATTGTTGATCTTAAATATGAATGATGTACCTGTCAAATTTCAATTTAGATATATCAAAAGTTGAATTGGACAAAGTAGAAATAAAATAATAAAGACGATAGTAATTGTTGTTATAAACTTTTATATTGTAATGTGAGCCATTTCATTATTCAGTCATGCTCTAACCCTACAAGTCCCTCTCTGTCTTATTTGGCCTTTAAGGCTCAACTTGTCCGATTATTATACATAATTAAATCCCTTAAGACCAAACCTATGGGACGACTATGGCGAAGGTGATTTCGATGATGTTAGAGAAAGGACGAGATAATATTTCTGGACTGTTCGAAATATTTCTAGTTTAGTGGAGAAGCTTCGCGACTCCACCAAATTTTAGAAATTTGTATATAAATATTGGTGGACGAGCCATCAGTTCAGTAGTTATATGGACAGTAAAGATAAATAGTAATTAGTAGATAGACAGTGGTGAATATAAATAGTGATCAGTTTAAAGACATTTGAAGTATATATAAATTAAAATATTATTGTTTAAAATAAATAAGTGTTTAAATAAATTATTAATAAATAAACTGTTGTTTTAAAATAAACAAACATCACAATATTATTTTGTAGATAAAGAAAAGAAACGAATCAGGTATTTTTAATTTTTTAAATGTGTATATGTGTACATTTTATTAGAATTAGCAGTTCGACTGTTAAGATATCATCCGTATATTATAAATGTAAACAAGAATGGAATAATTGATAATTTGTTCTTTTTTACATTTATAATGCAAGCTCTTGGTGGATACTAATAAAATTTCCACACTTGAAAAGACCTACCTTTCCTTCGTTTTTCTTTATCAATCTGTGTGTAGTTACAACTACAAACCTTTGATTTATTTTGTAAATAATGAAAGTTGTATAAGTTAATGAATCTATTGAAAACAATCCTCTGCGTTTATATTTAATAAAAAGTTTATTACAACACTTATTCATATAGGTAATTAAGGTTTACAGATCATTTTCGTACCTACCCTTTTCATCAATTTGCCTTGTAAGAACCACATTTTATTACAATTAGGAGATACATCCATGTGAAATTGTTTAGGACTGGTAACAAAATAAGCATGTATCTTTGGAATGTATTTATTAATTATCTAAAATGTGACAGTTATAATTTTATACCTACTCTTCTGTAAACATAACATCAAAATGGCACTTAACACTTATTTTTTCAAAACCCATTTCAACAATATTTAAAATTTTGTAGGAAAGGATACACACTATTTTTCTTATTTAATTATTACGAATGCAATACTAAGGCCCCATAGGAAGGGCCTTAGTAATACTTATGTGATATCTCGAATACAAATGATACCTCAAAAATTAAAATATATCTCAATATTTATATGGATTTTGGTAATTTGTACAATTCTCTTAATATTGTTATGTATATATTTATATTAGTAAATCCACAATTAGGGATAAAATTTTAAATGTATCTTTCAAATACGAAATGAATAAAATAGATATGCCTAATAGAAAAAATTATTTTTTATTATACTGCCTTAAATAAAAATGAACATACTAACAAAAATGTATGTGTTAATTATCCTTAAAAATTGAAAAAAAATGTATTGGAAATACATCACAAATACTAAATATTAAACTTATAATAAAACTTTTCCCAAATAAGTGTATAGTTATAGGTATAAATAAAACAAACAAATATATAAACAACCTAATAATAGGCTAGTATCAGGTACATTCACCTTGCATCAAAGTGAACACACTCACTAACCAATAGGAATGTTCTACAAATGGTTTGTAAGTAGATAAATAATGTTCTTAAAGCGGGCAGTAAACATATAAATGTAGAAGATGTGAATATAAAAGGCTTGGTTGCGAAGGGTTTACAGGGAGAAGTGCTATCACCTCTACTGTGGAACATGGTCCTCGACGCCTTCATCAGCCGCTTCAATAATGGCAGTCACCACACAATAAGGTATGTAGATAACCTGGTCATTCTGCACACAGGGAATTTTGAGAACTCTGCGAAAGAATTCAAATAGCTCCCAAAATTATAGAACAGTGGTGCAAGGACAATTCACTGTCTATCAATCACAAGAAGACATAAATGGTCCTTTTCACAAGAAAAATGATGAAAATGGAATAAAAGCCTCTATAACTCCTAAACACAAAACTTTGCAACAGAGGTGAAGTACCTAGGTCTCACTTTTGACAGCAAGTTAACATGGAACTCAAACTTAGGAAATAGAGTCAAAAGAGTATACATTGCTCATGAGCAATGCTGCCGAACCATAGGACGCACTTAAGGTTTCTCCCTTAGGGTCATCGCATGCAGTGGTGGCTTTTTATAATTTAAAATTGGTGTTTAGTTTTTCCAATAATTTTATCATTTGTATGTTCGGTTCAAAATTTTGTACAAGTTTATTTATTATTATCAATATCATACTGTTTTTAAGCACTAAAACTAATAATGAAGGAATAAATATTTTAATACATTGAAAACATTTTAAACATTATTAGTTAGTCAACTGACTTTTCTTAGAAGAAGGTTTAGTGCGGTAAAAAAAATATAAAAAAAATAAGGATTATTGGGCAAATACCGCAAATAAATAAAAAAAATGCTTAAAGGCAAACCATAGACACGTGTTTCTGACTATTGGTCTTCATCAGTACGGCGCAGCTAAGTTCAAAAGAAAATGGAACTAGCGATGAAATCAAATCAACAGGAGATCATTCAAGAAAGCTTGACATTGATTTGTGTGTAGAAATATTGTTATATGAAAGTTTAACTACAATTTTTCAGTTTTTATTGTAAATGTAATTATTTTTCACAATTTGCTACACATATTAAATAAAATAAAATATTTTTTAAATACTTTTCATTGGCAGAAAACCAGTGAACTTAAATGTGTATTTTATAAGATCAGTCCCTGTACATTATATTACACAGATACAAACTAGAATGAAGACAAATAATGCCTGGCATTCTAAATTATACTCCTCACAGTTCAACAGACCTCCTTCCCCATTTAATATCAGATTTTTTCAGAATTAACAGGCTTTATCCCCTTGTAGAGCTTCATTTTCCAAACATTTTCAGTTGATATTATTGTTTGTTTTTGAGTTAGACTTATTTTAAATATTTCAACCGTCTTAACCCCTCACTTTTATTCATTTTTTTTTCTCATAATCAATAGGCCTCATCTCCTAACAGAGCTTTATTTCCACTAAAAATTTCAGGCTGACATCGCTTTTCATATTTGATTGTTTTTTTTTATTTCAACCAGCCTTAAAGCGCCAATTTTTAATTAGATTTTTTTTTCATAATCTTCTTCTTTTCCTTATAGGGCTTGATGTTTAATAAAAATGTCAAGTTGATATCATTTTTCGTTCTTGAGTTAAGATTTATTTTTTAATATTTTAACCCCCCTTAACTCCCCAATTTATTCAGATTTTTTCAGAATTAAAATGCTTTATCTCTCCTTATAAATCTTCATTTATACTAAACACTTAATGTTGATATCGGAATTTGTTTTTTAATTTAGGATTTTTTTTAATTTTAATCCCTAGAATGTTTTTTGCTTAAAATTTTTAAGTTGATATCATTTTTCATTTTTGACCTATCGTGCAGACAAAAAACGCGACATCGGACGAGGTAAACCTATTATTAGTCTAGTTAACAAAAATGTCTAATTATAGTCTAGTTAACAAGTGCTTTTTGGGTCAAACTTTTTTCTCTTTCTCCAAAAAATATGAACAAGGTGTCATTCGATTCGGAATAGCGTGTAGATTATTTTTAAAAAAATTCTAGAGTCGCTTGTAAAAATTGCAGAAGTTATAGACAACTCAAAAAAAAATAAGATTTTGGTTTTTTGCAAATATCTCAAAAACCATTTGACATTTTCTAAATTGGAAAAAAGATTCAAAAAGAGGATGAAATTTTCCACTAAAAAGTGTTACCTCCTGGAACTATAGGATCAATATTTTCCCAGAGGGTTGAAACGGAGACTCTGGCTTGCGTAAGCTCCGCTCACTGTGGAGCTTTAATGAATTGATAATATTTAAACTTACTAAATATGAAAATTACGTATTGAAAATGTTCAGGCCTATACTGAATAAATGAATGAACAATAATCCGCGGTCAAAACATTTTTATCGTGATTTTTCTATTAATTATGCATTAGTTAATTAACAATTTTTTCCTACTTGAACATGAACATTGCAAGTGCAATAATTGTTAAATAAAAAATCTAAGATATTTTCTTTTTTGGCGCAATTTCTGAACGGTCCCAGAAGAGATTCCCGTTGGAAAAATTTAAAAATTGTCATTTTTTACTTTGTTATTAACAATTTACTTAGGTTAAAAATTAAAAAGCTTATTTATTCATTGAAAAAAAAAATATTTATATTACTAAAAAAAAATGTTTTTATTTAAATTTTTATTGTTTATTTAATAAAATATATATTTTTTATTTGATGAAACAAAAACAATGTACTATTTAAAAAAAAATATTTATAATTTATCTAATTCTATAATTACCTTATTTAGCTGTAACTTTTCCTGATAGTTCTTTTTTATAAATAAATGCTCTAAATTAAATAAATAATTGGGCAAGAGCTTGAATTTTGGGCTTAATTTGTTCTTTAATTAATAAAGAATAAATATATATCTAAGTTTTTTCATCGTATCTTAATTAGTTTATAAGACGAAAAACTAGGTGAAAATGGTAGAGTTACAGCTAAAGGTAATTATAAAATTCGATAAAAAATATAAATAATTTTTTTCCCAAAAAATGTTACATGGTTGTTTTTGCTTTATCATGTTGAAAAATAAAAAAATATATAAAAAAATTAATTGTTTATAACAAATTGTTTATTAAATAAACAATGAAAATTTAAATAAAAACTTTTTTTTTTAGCTCTCAAAGGGCAAGATTAATTATGATTTAAAAAAATTTTTGCTTAATAATAATTACAAGTGGTAAAAAAATTAAAAAATCCGTTTTTAAAGAATACATTTTTTTTTAAGGAACGATTTTTTTTTAATCATAATTTGCATCAAAGATCATTTTTCAAAAAATAAAAATTAAATTATCTTACAAACAACGCTTATAATAATTTTTTTCTACACCCGTATTATAATAATGCACTTATATGCCCATAATCCGTTTCATAATGATACCCATTATGATACAGATTTTTCATTACGATACAGATTTTTAATCAATAGAAACCTACTATTTTTCAATCAAGCATGCTGTTTGACGTTTGTCCTAGGTTTCTATGTAATTGTTTTAGTTGTCAAAACGTATTAAATTTTCGTAGATAGCTAAACTTCGATAATTATAATATTAAAATGTCTCATATCAGCGATATAGAAGACTCTTCCACACATATCGGAGAAAGCAGAAAATACAGTACAAAATATTTTGCAGCAAAAATCTAGGGAAATACCAATACCCGAAGTAATACCATTAATTACAATTTTGTAGAATTTTTTATAGAAATACGAGTAATTACTGTTATTGTGTTCAATACCAATATAAATATAATATTTATAGGTCTTGATTATTTATCGGGTGTAGAAAAAATAGCGTATGCAACTCTCATGTAATGGTTATTAAAACACTCGCATAGACCATACGAAACTCGCCTTTGGCTCGTTTCGTATCTCGGTTAATGCTCGTGTATTAATAACCATCATTACATGATCGTTGCATAATATACTATTTATCTACTCCTATTAATTTATATATTAATTATTCAACTGCCTTTAAGCAATTATCAATAAACAAATACCGTGAGTTTTAATAGTAAGTTATTATAACTCACGCTGGGCTTCTACGATAATTCGGTATATAAATAGTGTGCGCAGTTAATTCTTGGAAATTTTAAAGTCGATAAATGTTCCATTGGCGTAAAATGTTAGAAAGATTTTTTAATAACTGAAAAGGAATGAATAATAATTAAAGGATTTTAAAATTATTAAATTGTCAACGCCTCTCAGTAGGCGAAACAGTCAATTATTACATTGAAGAGAGTAATGTCATTTGATATTTTAACAAGATAATTTTGACGTTTACAAATCAATTTCTAATAATAGTGTTAAAAAAGATAAATTTAGATAGTGAATATGAGTTATTATGTACTTCCAGAAATAAGAGAGATAGCTAATAATACAATACAGAATTTATTACCAGAAAAATCAAAAAACAAGTATAAAGGTGTATACTAAAATTTTTAAGATTGTTGTAACTAGTTTACAGAAAATGTACCTTTGGCATATTTCAATAAACTTAGCAATAAATATTAAGCATCGTTTCTATGGACTTTCAACTCCTTGAAAAGAAGCACTCTCAACATAAATAATGGAATTAATATAGAGAATTATTCAAAATTACGTGCCTTTCTTAAACGTCAATCAGAAAAACATATAGCTAGAAAGGCAAAAACGTTTACGCCAGAACAATTTAATAAATAAAGCTCCTGATGAGAAATATCTGGTGACAAAGGTAATAGTTTTTACAAAGATTCAAACGTTTTTATCATCTAGTCAATTATATAATTCTTTCTTAGTATTTATTGTTATAGTCATAGATAAAGAATAGTATTCAACTTGCGGTAATAATCATAACTCACGCAGATGAAGTTTGCAGCACGAGCCGCAGGCGAGTACTGTAATTCATCAATGCTCGTTAAATAATATACTATTATACAATACGAAATAAAAAAATTTAATTAGTATATATAGAATTTTTTTTGCTAATAACATTAATATATTAGCAATTTTAATTTTGACATAAGTAATTTCATAACAATTTGTTAAATATTTCGAAATATCAAGCAGAGTGGAGCGTGTTTCTAATCGGACTGGCTTTATTTATGTAAAAATATGGCATGTGTCAAATTTTGATGTGATTCTAGGAAATATCCCATTGCATTTTTGATATTTTAGTGACATGGATTTATTGGTAATAATTAATAATTTTTGAAGCCTATTGCCGGTGTTAAATTTCCTAGTTAATATATATTTTTGTGCTTTTGGTTAAAATTACGTTAACAAGTGTTTCTGTTAATTTCGTTAAGAATATAGAATTTTTCTCATTATTTACCTAAGTTTTTTTTATTATCATTATTTACCTAGGGTTAGAAATATTACTTCTCGTTAGGGGAATGGAGTGAATAATATCAATTTCTCAGGTTAGCAGTAAAAATAATAATTTTCATGTGGATTGTGATGAAAAACTAGATCAATAGTAATATAAATAGAAAATTATAACACCAAAAAGCCTCTATAAATAGTACGACACGACTAACGTGTGAGTTCCAACGTGTTGTTTAACGTTTAACTTGTACCTTTATTGAACATTGAACATAGTGTTATATGTTTAAGTCAACTTTTATTAACTACTAACTATTAACTATTAAGTATCTTGAATTAATTAAGGCCAGTGCAATATTTATTTTATATCGTCTTAAAAAAAATGTAATGTAAGTTTATAAAATCCTCAGCACTACATCAGTCTGACACTGTTTATTAGTACCTCTAGCATTTATAGATAGGGCATTTTTCTATAACTTTGAACAGTTATTTATACAAGGTGGCGCAAAATAAAGTTCCCTATTTGTTTTTTATATAAAAGTAAGATTAATTAAAAAACAGTCATAATATAACTGAAAAATATTTATTTAAACTCTATAAATTTGTTTTGTTACACACTTAAAACAATATTGACCAAATGGCCACCCCCAGCATTAATGCAATAATGAGTCCTTTTTAAAGTATTTTTCATAACTTTCTCCAACATTTCAGGTGATATTTTGTCAATTTCTCCCCGGATGTTGTCTTTTAATGCTTCTAGTATTTGAGGATTATTTACAAATTCCCTATCTTTGAGATAACCCCATAACCAAACGTCTGGAACAGTTAAATCGGGAAACCTTGGCGGATATGCAATATCGGCATTTTTCGAGATAAAATTCTGTTCAAAATAGCTATTATCTCACGGGCCGTGTCTGCTGTGGCACCATATTGTTGATACCAAATATCTTCCTGAATAAGCTCGTTCATTTCCGGAATTAAAAAATCCAACAGCATGCTTCTGTAGAGATCTCCATTTACTGTAGTGGTTCTTCCCCGATCGTCCTCAAAAAAAATAAGGCTTCAACATTTTTCTACCACTAACGCTACACACACGGTCACTTTTGGCTCATGTAACGGTGAATAATTTGTGGATTCTCATTAACCCAGAAGCGATTGTTCTGCTTATTCACAGCTCCATTCAAACAAAAATGAGCTTCGTCGCTCATTGTGGTTTTGTTCCGAAAATCCTCAATTTTGTTTTTAAGGTTTACGATAGATAGCATTGCAATATTGACGTCGTTTTTCAAAGTCTAAAGGCAGCATTTTATGGGTTACCTGTATTTTGTAGGGAACCAAGTGAAAATTTCTCACCAAAATTCGTTGCAATGAACGTCGGGTAATGTTTAATTGTGAAGATCGTTTTCTTGTTATTGTTGTGTTAGGCCTTTCCATCACATCTCTACGTACGCGATCTATATTACACCTTAAACGAGCTGAACGAAGTTTGCCAATATGCGGTTTATCAGATGTAGACCCAGTTTGTTGAAAATTTGTCGCTAATCACCTAAATGTCTTTGCAGTTGGAACACCGCGTCTTCCATATTTTCTACGGTATTCTCGTTGAGCTAGGATAATCGACGAATTATTTTGATAAAAAAAATTTACGATTTCGGCTTGTTCTCGAGGCGTATATGGATTCATAATGAATTTTCCAAGTATCTACTTTGCAACCGACAGAAAAACTTGAACAGCTGTCAACTACAAACGAAACCATAACAACATTCCATAGGGTACTTGATTTTGCGCCACCTTGTATAAAATTGTACTACGGTCAAGAAATTATCCTTGTTTAAGAATCGATCTTTTCACTTTTGAATAAAGTTATATTTAGGTTTACTGTAGATTAATAAACAATAGCCTTATAGTTTAATCAGCAAGATGTTACTTTCAACTTTAATCGGAGGTAAAAAGACTGACCATTAATAAAATATATAATAAAATTGTCATACTTTTTTGGAACTTCGTTTGTCTTTTGTCAGAAAAAAAATGGGCTTAATGAATAGTTGGGTATAAAACACATTCGTCGGCTTAATTCGCATAATGCGTAAGTCCGATTCTTAAAACTTTTTAGAAAACGCTAAAAACTGATTTTTTGTATTGCAATACGATCATTAC
Source organism: Psylliodes chrysocephalus (assembly GCA_927349885.1). Lineage (NCBI taxonomy): Eukaryota > Metazoa > Arthropoda > Insecta > Coleoptera > Chrysomelidae > Psylliodes > Psylliodes chrysocephalus. Next base: position 89,207,343 of record OV651813.1, read on the forward strand.
AAAAAATTGATTCTACGTTGTAGTTACCACCAAAAATAATCTAGACCATTAGAGTGCACTTTGAATTTTTATATAATTGAGTTATTTTAATCAAAAATAAGGAGTTACGCATTTTTCTTAGTCAAGAGTGGTGAATAATTTGGAGATACGCAGTTTTTTTAAGGAGTAATATTAGGAAAATACTTTATTCGAATAAAAAGTGTAATTCTAAATTATAATGAGCAAATGAACATTTTTTTAATACAAGTAAACATGTATAATAAAAAATACAACGAAATCATTTTAATTTTAATGGGGTAACTTATCATAAAAATCGTGATAATCACGTTCCATGGATAATTTTAATTGCTGAAGATGCTGAAACTTTTCAGGTTTTATTTTAAGCCTAGTTTTATGAAGTTGTGGAAGATTATTAGAATTGATTGGCTCAATATTACTGATATTTAGCCGTATCGGTAAGGCTTGCCAATCTTTGGTATGACGAAGCTTAAAACATATACCATCTTTGGAGTATTTCAGTGCTTTAAGATCATTCACCGTAGGTGCACCGACAACAGCTTTTCCTGGTATTACTGATTTAACTATCATATTTTTCGAAGAAATTGTGCATTAGATATTCTACATGATAAGGACTTTTATGACAAGCGGTTTTGCAGATGTATACGTAGTCTGCAGGAATGTTGATTTTTTGTTTCGAATTTGTCGCTCAATAACGGAATGTACACTGTCTACTTTCATCTACATGTATCCTTTTTGTAAATACTTTTGGATTACAGTTATACCAGTCTCCAAGGCAAAGTTTAATAAACTATTTGATAGGGTACAGTTTCGATTTTGGTAACCGCAACCATCACTCCATAATATAATTTGGATTTCCTTCTTTCTTTTAAATTATTCATTACGACATGCTGCTTCAAGAAATGAACAATAATACTGGTAAACTCGTTACTTGTTAACCCACCTTCAGACTCATTCCATAAGTAGCAGAATCCTTTTTGGCATTTAATGTCATAAACTGTGAAATTATGCACAATCAATTTTGTTTTATAATAGAGTGATGATACATTTGATTTCGGGCAAAGTAAAACCGATTGGAGATCCATGGTAAATACATAATTCTGTGATTGTTTATCGTCATTTTTTTCGGCTCTTGTTTCATCCTTAAATTTAATATGTTCATTATAGTCATCTTCCGAAATATTCCCTGTTTGAAATGACACGCAAATATCACAAAGATCCTTTTTTGGTCTATATAGGGAAAGTTTATTTTTTTCAAATTGTTTGTGAAAAGTGGCTATTGATACGGCTTTTTGGTTCTGATTTTTGCAAAAATCGGATTTGTAGAATTTGTACAATTGACTTTTGCTAGTCCACATTGGTTCCAAGTAAAGTTTTGAGGTTGTTGCTCTACAATAATGGGACTCCATTTTTGGTAGAGAATCGTAGAATATTTGAAGCTGTTTTACATCATTATTAATAGCAAAATTCTGTTGATTTTGCACAGCCACGTCATTCTCTTCTAGTCCGCTCTCAGCCCATTTTTTTATAACCCATTCCTTCACACCAAGTGTATTTAGAAACATCGTTTTACAAATTCTTATTCTAGGGGAACCTAAAAAGAATGCATTCGAATAAGTTCTTCTCGACACTTCATTGAGGCCTCTTTTTCTAGGTGTTCTCTGTATACATACATGGTTTCTTACAAACATATTCTTTTCCGACCACGTACATTGCCAGAACTCTTCGAAAATTCTTTTTCTCCCATGCTCACTAATTCTAGTGCACATTAGGGAGGATTTTTTATTTTGACTTAACTTACAATTGCAACTTCCTATCATAATTCTTGGTTCTTTCAGTAAGTCGTACCTACATTTTCCATTCTCCTTTTGCTTTCCTTTATAACACTTTCCCTTTTCTCTATTTAAACAACCGTAATTTGAGACGTTTTTCGGTAATAACCTTCGATTTGACACACATACTTATGATTTATTAAAGTCGCAGTTTTATTTAAACTTAACTTTAATAAATACAGTTCATCAAATTTCTAGAGGCTTTCGACGGCTAGACAGAGAAAGCACTACTGACAGGCATCCCGACGGATTTACGCAATGAAAGTACACTCTGCGCATCAAGTATTTCACTATTTCATTCGGACGTAAATGTCAGATGTAAATTTCGCTAAAACATTTCTTTTATTTTCGTTTGTGTTTTTTGCTCATTACAGTTTAATAGAACCTAAGTATGGAGTTTAATAGCAAATTAAGAGGCCGCGTGATTAACAGTCAATCTCGCGAAATAATAGCCAATGTTATAGAGTTTATGAGAAGAGAAGGAAACTTTAATTCACCTTCAATACTATTTAAAAATGTAAATGATCGTGTTGCTGCAGCCACAGGAGTATCTAAAAACACTGTCGTCCGCATTTCTGGAGAGAAAAAAAGAATCGATAACCGTGAGATATCGGAATTTTCATCACCAAGAAAAACCATTAAAAAACCAAAAACAGTTAATGATATAGATGAAGCTGCACAAGAATCAAATTTTATTTTTTTATTATTAGATAGCTATTTTTGTTTCTGAGTTGTGTTCATTTACAGGCTCAATTTTTTTCCGTTTCTCCTTTTTGATTTTATATGGGGTTTCAAGTTGTTTTTGACTTATTTCGACGTAAATCACAACACACTTTTTTAATAAAGCAAACAAGTGTTAAGAGGTATATGTACGTGTAAACTACAATTACAAAAATTGATATGAAACCCATGAAACCACCAACAAAAATGTAAAGCTAGCTTCCGTACTAGAACATGATGTCATTCGTCGAGATAATTTATCGTTTTGTTTAATAGATCAAGAAATGTAAATATTCCCCTGTTATTTTTTATAAAATTATAAGAGAAATAAATTTTTTTTCTAAATAGTATAGTTTATTATTTTGTAGAAAAACAAAATTTCGAAAATTTTAGTAATGTTTCAGAAACAACCGTTATTAATAATAGGTACCATTTTCCTTAATAAGGTAGAAATAAAAATAAACTATTTCCACGATTTACAAAGGCCTACAAAAAAATTATAGGTATTTTCCGCTATCCTATAAAATTTATATTTTCTGACTCAATTTCAGAAGGTTGAAGGAATTCCAAAACACCTTTTATGGCATAATAATTATTTTCAATTCTACATACTATATTTAGCTGCTTTTAAAAACGTTCTAAGAAAGTCCAATCAGACCAATTTAATCCCTAAACTATTCCACACTTTTAAAATTTAATTACCTAAAAATATTAAAAACTATTTAAAATAACTTGTTTAGCAGACTGTACAATAGCTATCTTAGTCACACGTAGCGCGTTCTCTGTCTGGGCGTCGAACACCTCTAGAAATTTGATGAACTGTACCATACAAAATTAAACTATCAATTTGATTTTTAGAATTTGACAGCTTGATTGAAAAGTTGAAAACGTTGAGAAGATGAAGTAGGTAGAGACGACTATTTTGTGATATGACAAGAGGAAGCAATTTGAGTCATATTTTGTTTAATTTTTAGTTCATAATTTTATATTTAAAGATTGACGAAATGAAAATGTTTCTGTATCATTTAAATCACGCTATTTAAAAAAAAATAGCATTTATTACTTTGACGATAAAAAAAATGCAAATGAACATAAAACATATACAATAAAACCTGTCCTGATCATTTTGTAATAATTTTGAACAATATAGGACAACTCTAAAATCTTAGATAATGAGAATTTACAGAATTAAGCTAAAATATAAAATTTTAATGAAGTAACGGGAAAAACTTCAAGTGCTCAATTATTTGTAATTAAAAAGAGGTAGCGACAAGGAAAGCACTCATTAGTATTCAGGAAAATACCCGGCAGATAGATCAATGTGAAAACCGTAATAGCGGAGAAAGTGCAATTTCCTCCTTTTGTACGTTGATACAGAAATGTTCTGCAATAGAAGGAACATGTAAATGCAATACTAACCGTTTGCGGGATTATTTGGATATAAAATAATTTAAATTACAATTCGTGATTTAAAATTATTGGCTGTAGTAACATTAAGAGCTCGATATTTTAATTAAATTTCTAGCATCTCTATAAATGTTTAGAGGATAAACATACACACATCTACCTCGAAAGATTTTTCTATAGATATTCAATGAAAACAAAAATACTGAAAAATTTAAATTTCCTACAATTTATTCATTACGGTCCATTTTAGAAAAATCAAGTATAAACAAAAATTATGGAGATCGATATCGCAAACAACTTTTAGTTCAACAATTTTCATAAAAATCAGAATTTTGCACATTAAGTCAAATTTCTCGAATACGGACCATTTCAGGAAATTTTGACATAAGGCAGAAATTATAGATAATAATATTAGAAGTAACTTTTATTTGAACAATTTTTTTTCTCCAAAAATAAATAACAGATATATTCCATAAAATATAAAAACGGCCTTCTATAAAGTACCCCCCCAAATGTTCCGACTTTGTCCAAAATCTAATCATTTCACGTCAGGCCGAAATTAAACTTAAGTTTAAAATTTAATGTTTTTTTATCCGCTTTTGAGTTTTCTTCAAATTTCAAAATTCACAATTTTCTCCAATTTCTGGAATACGGTCCATTTTAGAGAAATTATGTAAAAAATAAAAATTATAGACAATTGTATTACAAACAACTTTTATTAGAACAATTTTTATAAAAAAATATTTTTTTACATTTTGTCAAATTTCTCGAATACGGACCATTTTAGGAAAATTTTGTCTGGAACAAAAATTATAGATAATAATATAAGAAGTAACTTTTAGTTTAAGAAATTTCTTCCCCAAACGTAAATAACAGATATATTCCATAAAATATAAAAATGACCACACAGACACACACACACACACACACACACACACACACACACACACACACACACACACACACACACACACACACACACACACACACACACACACACACAGACACAGACACAGACACACAGACATCATCGCGAAAATAGTCAAAATTCTGAAACAATAACTAGGTTGCCATGGTAATGATGGAGAAAACACGCATATTGTTGCTTAAAAAATAAACGTAGCAAATGTTTGCCATAAAATATGTCAGACAACTTTAAGAAATTCATCTACGGAATAGGGTGTTTTTTCACACACGAACGATTACAGCTTAGTATTGGAAATTAGATCAAACATCGATATATTTTTAGAAAATTTGATTTCGCCAGAAAAGTTTCGCGAAGAAATTGCGCGTCTGAAAATATTCGATCGAGTAAATCATTGCAATGATATTCCCGTTACACATCATCGCGAAAATAGTCAAAACGGATTCAGGGGACCTCAAAACGTAAAAATCCGTCGAAAACTCGAGGTCGAAAAAAATCATAATTCCTATACTTTCCTTATATCTGTATACAGATAGGAAAGTAAAAATTAAATCCACCAATCACAGTTCATATTTTTCTCACCCGCCGACTATTATTTTTAAAAATTGAAATAAGTGACATTTCTGTCGAACTAATTTTTAGTATATTTTTTATTTATTGAACTTAAATATACATTAAAATGATTTATTTTTGTGTAGAATCGACAATTAATAGCATTTATATTTTTATATACCGGGTGTCCCAGATTTTTTTGCCAAGCGGATATCTCGGTTATTTAATGATATAAAATTGTAAAAAAAAATATGAATAATATTTGTCTAGTAGCCTTTTAAATTCCACTACATAAAGTTATATTCATCAATCCACCCCATAGGAACAACCCCTAACTTTTTTTTTTCAAATGTCACCCCTATATTTTTTTTCGCTGATATAAATACTCAATTTGTCCCGAATACAACGATATGATTTTTGATATACTTTACAGAGTCATAAAGCCGGTAAAGACTAAAAACCAATGTTGTGGTTAAAGTCATTAATAATTAGTTTACATTTTATCATTTTATTATATTAAAAAATAACAAATCCAATGAATAGGTAAACCTCTTAATATGTTTTTTAAATAATTGAATATTTACAAAAATTGTTCGAAATGGCCCCCATTACTTGCCAAACATGCTTCAAAACGTCGAATGAGTTCACGAGTACATGACGCTGTAATCATTTCTGGTGTAATGTTATTGCAGGCTTGTACTATTTTATTTTGCAAATCTTCTAAATTCAATGGCTGTGTTTCAAATACCACGGTCTTCAGATATCCCCATAAAAAAAAAATCTAGAGGCGATAAATCTGGTGAACGCGCAGGCCACCTCAAAGGGCCGCTGTTTCCGATCCACTGATTTTCAAAGCGTTCGTTTAAAAATTGGGTAACTAAATTACTATTATGTGGAGGAGCTCCATCTTGTTGCCACCACATAGCACCTCTTTCTTGTATTGGAATTTCTTCAAGAAGTTCTGGAAGGTCATTTTCAAGAAAGTGTAAGTACCTAGCACCAGTTAACGTACCTTGAAAAAAATAGGGACCTATCAGTCGTCCCTGAAATAATCCACACCACACATTTACTCCCCAGATGGTCTGAAAGTTAGTTTCCCTAACCCAGTGAGGGTTTTCAGGAGACCAATAATGCATATTGTGACGATTTACAGTAGCATTATTGTGAAACCTTGATTCGTCACTCCACAATATCTGGTTCAAAATGTTGGGATTTCGTTCCATTAAATCTTCAAAATGTGCTATTAATGTTATCCTTCTTTCGAAATCTCCAGCTCTAAGTTCCTGATGCAAATGAATTTTAAACGGATGAAAATTATAGGATTTTAGGATTCTTTGTACTGACGACTTACTAATATGAACCTCGTTAGCTAGGTTTCGCGTCGATATCTGGGGATGTACTTGCACATAAGCTAATACATTAATGCACATTTCTTCAGTTCTTACAGCAGCAGCATGTTGACGATGTTTGTCTTTTCCTGGAAATGACCCTTCTCTCATCCTAGTCTCAACATAAGAATATGTTTTACGTGATGGTTGTCGGCGCTCAGGAAACCTCTGTTGATACAAGTGTACAGCAGCACGAGAATTTTTTTGGCACTCACCAAAAATTAAAAGCATATCAACATATTCGTTTGGAGTGAATGTAAAGGGCATTTTGTCTGTTGTTTATAGCTAGCGAACAATTTCAGAAATGGTCTAAGCATATCGTTAGTTAGTTATAGGTAACAAAAAAAAAACAAAAACGAAGCAATTCTAATCAAAATAAAAAGAAAATACCAGGTGATACAAAATTAATGACTTTAACCACAACATTGGTTTTTAGTCTTTACCGGCTTTATGACTCTGTAAAGTATATCAAATATCATATCGTTGCATTCGGGACAAATTGAGTATTTATATCAGCGAAAAAAAATATAGGGGTGACATTTGAAAAAAAAAAGTTAGGGGTTGTTCCTATGGGGTGGATTGATGAATATAACTTTATGTAGTGGAATTTAAAAGGCTACTAGACAAATATTATTCATATTTTTTTTTACAATTTTATATCATTAAATAACCGAGATATCCGCTGGGCAAAAAAATCTGGGACACCCGGTATACTAGGCTGGGGACTTTTAAATTAATTTTTTTTTTCGTTTATTTTATTTTAAAAATTATTAAAAGTCATAAATTATTTTAAAATTAATTATTTTATCACAATAATCAATAAAAAAAATTTTTATTTGTAAATTTTACGTTAGTGGGTCGTAGAAAAAATATACTGTACAACTCGAGTGGATTGTCCACATCACACTCAGACGATTAAGCACTCCACCTTTGACGTCGTGCTCAAATTTCATCTCCATGCGATATGGCCATCATATCCACTCTTGTTGCACAAACTACTATTTTGTGCATTTAAAAATAATATTTTTAAGCATTTTGATTATTATTATCTGATTTTGATATTATTTAATATTTTCGATATTTTTCGATATTTTTCGATATTTTTCGATATTTTTCGATATTTTTCTAGATTTTTCTATATTTTTTCGATATTTTTCGATATTTTTTGATATTTTCGATATTTTTCGATATTTTTCGATATTTTTCGATATTTTTCAATATATTTCGATATTTTTCGATATTTTTCGATATTTTTCGATATTTTTCGATATTTTTCGATATTTTCGATATTTTTCGATATTTTTCGATATTTTTCGATATTTTTCGATATTTTTCGATATTTTTCGATATTTTTCGATATTTTTCGATATTTTTCGATATTTTTTTGATATTAGTTTCTATATTTTTCGATATTTTTCAATATATTTCGATATTTTTCGATATTTTTCGATATTTTTCGATATTTTTGATATTTCTCGATTTTTCCGATATGTTCCTATATTTCCTATATTTTCCTATATTTTCCTATATTTTCCTATATTTCCTATTCCTATATTTTCCTATATTTCTATTTTCCTATATTTTCCTATATTTTCCTATATTTTCCTATATTTTCCTATATTTTCCTATATTTTCCTATATTTTCCTATATTTTCCTATATTTTCCTATATTTTCCTATATTTTCCTATATTTTCCTATATTTTCCTATATTTTCCTATATTTTCCTATATTTTCCTATATTTTCCTATATTTTCCTATATTTTCCTATATTTTCCTATATTTTCCTATATTTTCCTATATTTTCCTATATTTTCCTATATTTTCCTATATTTTCCTATATTTTCCTATATTTTCCTATATTTTCCTATATTTTCCTATATTTTCCTATATTTTCCTATATTTTCCTATATTTTCCTATATTTTCCTATATTTTCCTATATTTTCCTATATTTTCCTATATTTTCCTATATTTTCCTATATTTTCCTATATTTTCCTATATTTTCCTATATTTTCCTATATTTTCCTATATTTTCCTATATTTTCCTATATTTTCCTATATTTTCCTATATTTTCCTATATTTTCCTATATTTTCCTATATTTTCCTATATTTTCCTATATTTTTCTATATTTTCCTATATTTTCCTATATTTTCCTATATTTTCCTATATTTTCCTATATTTTCCTATATTTTCCTATATTTTCCTATATTTTCCTATATTTTCCTATATTTTTCTATATTTTCCGATATTTTCCAAAATTTTCCGATATTTTTCGATATTTTTTGATATTTTTTGATATTTTTTAATATTTTTTGATATTTTTTTTGATATTTTTTGATATTTTTTGATATTTTTTGATATTTTTTGATATTTTTTGATATTTTTTAAAAATTTTTGATATTATTTGATATTTTTTGATATTATTTGATATTTTTTGATATTTTTTGATATTTTTTGATATTTTTTGATATTTTTTGATATTTTTTGATATTTTTTGATATTTTTTGATATTTTTTGATATTTTTTGATATTTTTTGATATTTTTTGATATTTTTTGATATTTTTTGATATTTTTTGATATTTTTTGATATTTTTTGATAATTTTTGATATTTTTTGATATTTTTTGATATTTTTTGATATTTTTTGATATTTTTTGATATTTTTTGATATTTTTTGATATTTTTTGATATTTTTTGATATTTTTTGATATTTTTTGATATTTTTTGATATTTTTTAATATTTTTTGATATTCTTCAGTATTTTTCAAAATTTTTGATAATTTTCGATTTTTTTGGGATTTTCTTATAATTTATTACAAGTTTCTTACATCTTTTTTTTTATTCTGTCAGGCTTTGCTCTGGCCCTCCTAAGAAGTTTCGCCAGGATCCCCCAATTCTGGCAGGCTCTTTAAATCCAGCTTGGGTTTCAGCCTGCTCATAATTCTACACATATTCCTCCGCTAGAGTGGCCCCGAGCTCTATGAGCATGGAGGAAGGATAATTAAGAGTTGCAGATTCCACACAGAAATTTGGCAACATGTTTGCCTTCAGCAACATATGGGATAGTTTTGGCAACTAATACTCAGTCGGTAATATAGAAAGCTGTAATGCTATTTTAGTTTAAAAATTGGCGGGCTTTTGAATTTACTTCCATCTCATGCGTGCTAAAAAAAAAGGTAATAAAAATGTAAAAGTTTATATTAAATAATTTTAGAGGTGTAAAATAATACCAAATTTTATTAACTAAATATTATTTGTAGAAACTTTATTAGTTACAACAATAAACATAATATATATTTTCTAAATAAACAATTATCTTAAATAACACAAAACAATCAAAAATTTTTTTAGTCGTACGAAATAAGACAAAAGTTTCATCCATAAATCCTGAAACGAAAAAACAATCGTTGAAAACGAAAAAACAATCGTTGAAAGCGAAAAACTTCTTAAAACACATGATTTTAATTGTATGTAACTCATTACTTTTGCATTTGCAGCGATTAAACTAATTCTTATTTTACTACTTCTAATTTCTATTATAAAGGCCTAATTAATATTTTCTTGCTTTATGTAATGAAAATAAAGTAAAACGCACTTATAATTGTTTACATCGACAGCCATATTGTTTCTTATTGTATTTTGTATCGTTCGGGTTTGGGCTATCGAATCGACTTGAGATTTGGGTTTTGTTATTCAAGGCCAGATTTACATTGTACAAATAATTGAATAAATTCATATTTTTTCAATTTTTCGATAGATAAATTAAAAAATGCGAAACTATTACTTTTGGCATGCTACTATCACATTTGTTTTGTGATATTTTGTAATTATTCTGTTTACTTTATATTTTAAATATAATTGTGTTATTGTAAAACCGACATACGTCAGTTTCGATGCTCAGTAACTTGTTGACAAAAGGCGCATATGCTATAAACCCCCCCTGTCTACGAGTTCGGTCACTCATCCAGACCGTGGTCGGTCAGACAGACGACTTGAACGTTATCGGGGGTTTTGAATACCTTTCACAGTTAGTCAGCGCCCCAGTTTGCAAAATCTTTAATATTTGATATAAAATGAAAACTCATTCTTTGTCGAAACTACAAGTAGAAATGTGTATTTTAAGAGTTATTTTTCTTTGACGTTCCATTATGTTATCGGAAAGGTGTAATGCTCACTAAAACCCATATTTTTTGGATGTCCGTTACATAATATACGCATTAAATATTATATTTACACAAGACAGTGATAAATCTATAGGGCTAACCCCTACTACAATAATGGGTCATTAAGAAAAATTTTGCTTTTTGCCAGTAACCTTTTTATCCCAAAAATACGGTAAGATTGATGGCCATAGTTTACGACCTGACATAATGATTGGTGAAGATTCTCCACCCTTTTTGTACAGGCATTAATCAGTCGAGGGAAATCTCTTTAATACCTATATAATTTCATTGCATTTCTAATGTAAGATGAAATTAATGTTTTACTTCGGGAAAAGTTATGAATTTTAAAAATTTTCAGTAACCATTATATTCCTTTCCTGTATGCCAATTTGTTCATCAAGAATTTATTACTAAAAAAACAAGTTTGACTGAATAGTAAACAAACAAGGGAAATAAGACATTAATATAATACTTATGTAAATATTCTATAGGTACTGTTTAATAAATATAGGTATTTCTTTGTACGCTCGCGGTAATAAATTTGTTATATTGACATGCGTTCATTTTACGACCCCCTATTGAGTTATGAGCTAATATTAACATTTTCTTTACCTTGTGTTTAAAATAAATTGCAGTTTGTAACGGTAGGCACCGTGATAAATTATACTCTATGTAGCTTTAAACACATCAGGTCTTTATAGAAGTTAAACTTCATTTTAAAGTTTAACCAGAATGTTTATATATCCGCCAGAATTACCTAGAATTTACTTCTACATTATTTAAATTAATTTTAATCTTTAAATTCTTAAGTTTATCATGTTTTGTCATTTTTTTCCTAGTGTAATAATTGTAAATTATTGAGCAGTCATATTGTATTGGTTAGGAATATAACCCTTGGAATACAACTTTTGATATCGGGAATATGGATAATCACGTAAATTAATGCACTGTGTGTTGTCAAATGAGTTTTTGATATGTTTGTTTATAGCTGAATGGAATAATTTTGTGAAAATCAAAAAATATTTAAATTTTGTTTGAAGTGGGACCAACTGTCTCACAGTTTCAAATGATGCATTTTTTCGGTGACAAAAATACCTAAGTATAATTAGTGACCACCGCGAGATGAGAGATTCTCGTCTCTCGTCTCGTCTTGTCTCGTCTTGTCTCGTCTCGTACGAGACGATAAATTTTTAAACTTTCATCAAATTTGAGGCTTGATTATGCATTTAGATGTGATGTAGAACTTTGCAAGATTTTTTTTCTGAAATGTAAGATACTTTCTTTCATTTGTGTAAAACTTTTTGTGTCAGATTTTGTTGTACCTACAACTTGTTGGTAACCTATAACAAACTTTTATATCGCAAATTATTCCAGACAAGAAGTCATTATTATACAAGTTTAAAAGCTAAATACAAAAGTTTGACCAAATGAAATAGTGTTTAATGCCGTAGATGTTTTAAACTAATAAGAGTTGTTGATAGATTTAGCTGGCAGGCACTGATACAAAGTATCAACACCTCTTTCTTTATACAAAAAAACTATCCAACTGTAACTAGAACGAGGTAAATAAGGAGATAGATAAATACTTGCTTAGCGGTCTTGTATGGTATACGGAAGGATCTAAAACTAACAAGGGAACAGGCTCTGGCGTACATGGAGTTAAACCCAAATGCGACATCATCGTCTCACTGGGAACATATGCCACTGTATTTCAGGCTGAAATACATGCAATTGAATTGTGTGTACGAGAGAATTTAAGAAGGAAGTACAAAAAACAAACCATCCTAATTCTCTCAGATAGCCAAGCAGCCTTAAAGGCTCTTGATTCAAACAGAATCAAGTCAAAGCTTGCCTGGAACTGCCTTGGAATACTAAATGATCTGGCAACCCACAATACGGTAAAACTAGCGTGGGTACCAGGGCACAAAGGTATCCAAGGAAATGAAAAGGCTGATGAACTCGCCAAAGAGGGATCAGATCTACCATTCACAGGACTCGAACCTGTATTTAGGATAAGCAAAACCTCTGCTCGACAGGCAGTGAACAGGTGGATAACCATAAAACACCAAACTCACTGGCAACAGATAAGAGGACACAAAATCAGTAAGCTCATACTAAGGGGACCAAACCCATGCATGGCTACTGAGGCATTACAACTCGCAAGGCCTCAGATATTTACCATTGTGGGATTACTAACGGGGCACTGCTTGCTGAAACACCTTCATGTGATGGGATTACACATTGATCCCACTACGTGTAGACTCTGCATGGAAGAGGAAGAAACCTTATACCATGTATTCTTCGAATGCGAAGCTCTTACTAGGCGACGTTTTATCCGTTTCGGCCTAGAACCGGAAAGAACGCCCCAGGAACACTTGATAGGGAATCTATTAAAACTAACCAAAGACACAGGACTATTCCAAAGATAGTACCTGAATACGGGGAAAGCAGGGAATACAATAGACCCAAAAGGCCGCAGTGTTATGGGCCAAACCTAACCCTACCTTCTTACAACCGATAAAGATAAAGATCCGACGGACAGAATCATAATAATTTTCATTTAGTCAAATTTTTTTGAGGTTACTTTTGGAGATAAATGGAAAAAAAAAATGACAAAGAAAAAGTAAAACAAACGAACGTATAATATATTTTTAACAAGCTTCAAAATGCTTTTATTTGATATCACACGACGGCATCAAAAAAAAAATCTAACTTCCAAATGAAACTCCAACTAACCTAACCTAAGTATTTACAGAAATGGTCCTTTTCACAAAAAAAAAGGTTGAAAATGGAATTAAAACCTCTAGAACTCCTATACACAAAACTAAACTTTGCAACAGAGGTGAAGTACCTAGGTCTCACCTTTGACAGCAAGTTAACATGGAACTCACATTTAAAAAACAGAGTTAAAAGAGTATACATTGATTATGAGTCGTCGCATGGAATTACACGGCTATCATAAGACCTATGCCAACATACGGTGCAGTTGTCTGGGTAAAGAAAACCCACAAATTAACAGCTATCCGTAAACTAGAACAAATTTAAAGAACAGCATGTCTCAACATAACAGGAGCCATGAAAACAACACCGACTAGAGCAATGGAAGTCATTCTTAGTCTCACTCTCCTTGATATTTACATCAAGTAGGTTGCTTTGACGACAATGACATGCCTGCGTACGGTCGGAATAGAACCTGATGTAGGATCTAGTGAGGCGAGACGTCACTTTTGGCAGGAGGCGCTGGATACGCTCCCACTGCTTTAAGCGAACATGGACTCCATCTCACCGAAATATATCTTTCATAAGCCATGTAAAGTTATAATAAAACAAGTAGAAGAGCCGGAAGTGGCAGGTACGATTCATATATGCACCAACGGTTCTAAAACAAAACAAGGCTCAGGATGTGGAATATACTCCAGATTCTTAAACCTAAACATAAAATAGACTGTGAGCAATAGTGCCAGTGTATTTCAAACACAGCTAACGGGGATTCTCATAGCAGCAAAAGAAATAACCAGAAACAATATAACTGGAAGAAACAAGCTCATCTATACAGATAGCAGACAAGCACTACTCACCCTGAACAGACCACGAATTTATTCAGGGTTAGTACTAGAATATCACGAAGATTTGGCCGAAGTATCCATCAATAACGTGGTCACTTTAAGATGGATTAAAGGTCACGCCACATCGAAAGGTAACCGTCTTTCTGATTCACTAGCCAAGAAAGCAACCAACCAACCAAATACTTTTTGGACCTGGCCCTTCTGTTGGCCTGACAAAATCGGCAGTGACAGACCTAATCAAAGAACATACCCTTGTGAAATTCAAGGAAAGATGGGATGAAACAAGAAACTGCAGAGTTGCCAGAGAGCTTTTAAGTTATCCTGACAACACTGTAGCAAACAAATACTTGACTATGACTAGACAGAATCTGCGCCTAGTCACAGGCATTGTGACTAGTCATTACCAAGTACAAAAGCATGTCCATATCATGGGGCTGTCAGAATCTCCCAGAATCCGCAAAATAGTATTTACTATACATATAAGACGATATTAGCTTTTTGTATTTTATTATTATTTACAAAAAAAATCCATAATATTCATAATTTTTACAACTATAAAAATCTAATAACAAACCGTAGGCAATCACAGTAGTTAGTGTGTTAAATACCAATCATTTTTTTATATTGTTGCTAAAGTTATTATCATAGAAGAAAGAAAAAATGTTTAAAAATTATTGACAATTGATCCCATTAATAAATGTTTTCCTATTTCTCCCATTAATTTGTATTTGAAATTTAAAATTACGAAATATAAATTTTGCAAAGGTCCTTTATGTTTAATATATCAATTTTGTGACAGTGTTACTGTTTAAAACAATAACCTATATGCAACCCTCTATCATGATGTATAGCTATAGATCTTTTGCAAAGAGAAATAATTTATTTGGCTTTACATACTTATGTCTTTATGTTTTGATCGGAGTCTTTTTTTTTTTTCAATATCAGGAATACAAATCTATACATAGTTCTGTCTAGAGTGATAGTCCTGATATTTGACTAAATACTACCCATATTTCTGATAAACGATAACTGCAAATTAAAAAAACTTTTATAAAATTATGGGAATGGGAATTGTCCTTAATATCTTGTAAATAGGAACTATTTATCACCAAATCTACATTAAATATGTTGAAATACTCGATGGGAATTTCTTACTAAAGTTATGTTAAGAAATATTTACTTAACTTCAGATTGCATGATGCGTCATTTGAAATATGTCGTACAGGCCATCAGACTACGATGTTCAGACATAAAAATTGTTGGTCCATATACATTGGTCTGATTTGTTCGAAAAAACCTTATTTGTTCAAAACTAATAATTTTGGGAAAACTATAAAAACCCTCCTGGTTCTTTACCTTTAAATAAAAAGCTTTAGTTTTCTACTTAGTAGGTGTAAACAAATATAAGCAACACTTTCCAAAACATTTTGCGATTTTTTTTTCAAAACAATATGAGAAAACCAAAAAAAATACATGGACCTATGAGGTTTTTAAAGGAAAAATTTACGAAATATGTTCTTATCAAAAATAAAAATTAAATTATCCACTATAACTAACTATATAAGCAAAGTAAACACAAAAAAAAATTCAAAACATTATCAGGGTTACAGGAACAATAATTTTTTTTAACAGTAATTTAGTAGTCTTCACAGACACTGCTATTATCATTATTGTCGATAGTATTATTCATAACAGCGGGGTCAAGTTCTTTGCTCTTCTGGTTTTAATCAAGTCATTATAAAAATTTTTGATGCTGTGGTTATGTAGAAGAGGCAGAAGGTTTTCTTCATTGGAATTGGCAGAATGTATGCATGTTCTAAATTTATTTCTTTTTGCATGGATATTTTTGAAGATACAACCGATGATCGCCATGCAACAGTGTAGCTATATCTTAGGAGTACACAACGATTGGTATTTTCAATTCGGAACAATCTTACATTTTTTTTTGTTAATTGCTGATTTTGGATTTTTAATGGTGGATTGGTCGACTTTTGACAACTCTAAAAGGTGACGGTTTACTTCGTGATTGTAAAATAAAATTATTCTACCCCTCTGAAGTCCTAACTTTATCTATTTTTCGCTTTTTTCTTGAAATAAGGGAAAAATCCTGGTCATTAGGAAGATAAGAATGATCTCTTACAGGAAACAGGTAAGTTATAGAATCAAACAAAATAAGACCATGAACTAACACATATAAAAAATGCAGTATGGTGTAGTTTTTGTTCTGACCCGGACAGCCATCACTAATCAAAACCAAATTTCTAGACATATCATTGGTATTAAAGTAGTTCAATAACATAGAAGCAACGTCGATTGATCCCTTCTTTGCTATATCTTCTGTGTAAGTGTACATCAATACGTCATTACTGCCTAAATTGTGGATTCCAAACACATAATACCATATTTGTCTTGCAAAAAATACTGGATTGGAAGGAATGTGTGGCGGTGGTAAATCCTGCATAAAATCAAAAGTAATACAAGAAATTTCGCCTACTCTAGCCTGTTCTTTGTAGACACGTTTTTTGCTGGTGAATGATGCAGCTTTTCTTAAATGAAGTTCTTTTTGCATTTTGCAAGAAGCCTTATGGCGTCCGAAATGCTGTTATTGCTCAAGATATGTTGATATTGGTCACATTCTGCACATGTGTCTGAACGGGGATATCCAAACTTAATATTAAATTTAGTTTTAAAGATTTTCCAATACATTGTGTAGGGAACGTTAAGGTACTACTCCTGTAGAAAAGTCTTGTGCATATCTTTCACTGTCAACTCGGATGGTAGGTAGAGCTGATTTGGATTTTTTCGCAATGAGTAATGAGAATTGGAAAAAATGTACGTATATGATTCATAATGAGGATAGTAGCTTCTTTGCTATAGTTTCTAGGGCGGCAAGTATGTTTGTCCCTCGTATTTCTGGGTGCACAACCTTTTTCTACTAGTGAAAACTGAATTCTTTTTAGGCAGGGCAATGTACCTGCATAAATGCTGGCAAATTCTTTGACATAAACCATCTTTTCTGTATTAAAATATCGCACCTTATACGAATATGAAGCGCAATGTGGTTTATTGTTTACCCGATTCCGTCTTCTATGTCTGTTTTTATTATTGATTGTTATTAGACCAGCCAAGTATGCGTCTTGTTCGTTTTTGTCATGCGTTTTATAGAATTCGGTAAAACAGCGTTTACGTTCTTCAATCGAAACGTTTTAAAAACATTTTAGGCATTTGCATCTAAACAGGGGCGGTTTCTCCATTGGTTCATTTGTGCAGTGAACACTCAGTTAAATTTCATAAAAACACATTATTTTAATATTACATAAATAACATAAAAATATACATTTTATTTTAATATTTTTATTTTCATACGTATTAATCTATATTTTTTTGTACATCATTGTCCTCTGGCTGATCGCGTCTCTGTGTCACAGTATATCTAAGTATACTGTGTCTGTGGTGCATTATGATGAGTGAGCCTAACACGAGTGAGACAATATGCCGAATGTATATAGCTAGGAAGAGAAGACAACACGCCAACAGATCCTTCAAACTATCAAAGAATACACTAATTGGCGCGCCGCTTACAAACAAGGTTGCCAAACCAGTGTTGCCAGTCTAGTACAATTCACAATTGTACTAGATGTAGTACTTTCTGCGTGCATTAGTGTTCACGTGTAAACTATATATATACTGTGTTCCTTGTTTATGTTCGTTATCAATAAAGACCCCCTTTTTTCCTCTTCATGAATTTGAATGTCACTGCAAATAGAAGTCGAAAAATCTGGTACATTTAAGGAATCTGGTACATTTTTTAGACAAATCTGGTACATAACAAAAACATATTCTGGCAACACTGTACCAAATCAAGCAAACTGTCACTGTCATTAGTGTCATTCCATTCCTTTGCTATTAAATACTTTAAATAACAACATAAGATTATTTTAATTGTGCTTATTTAAAAAAAAATGTGTTTAGTTAAGAACTGTATCTTCAATAAATTGAAAGTATTATTTCGAAAAACTTCTAAAAGGCAAGGTAAATTAAAATTTTTAAGGTTATGTTGATTTTTTTACCTATCATAATTTGTTTTATATTTTGTTTCAGTGTGCTACGTTGCCCCAAGGTTTGGGGTTGTAATGCAGCTCTTCTCACTTGAGATAAGAGTGACTAGCTCAATTAATTTTATTTACAATAATCGGAGAGATAGGGTCGTGGAAAGATAAACGTATGGATTAACCTTTTAATACTGAAGAAACTGGTCAGTCGTCTAATTAGCAAAGTGGAAAGAATCCAACAAATGTATTATAATATTAAAATGACTTCGGTGCCCGTTTCGTACCAATCGATCACAAGGTAAGTACGAATAAGTGTATAAGAGCATAAATTTAATAATACTGAAAATATACCTAAATTTTATTATACTATATACAATAAACTTACGTTATTTATCTAATATATATTTTAGTTTAGGCTATATGAGAAACTAAATAAGCTATGCCAAAACAGCCAACAAAAGTAAGGGTAGATAAAATGCAATACCCACTTAGATTTTCAAAACTAAAACTATTCGATAGTTAGAATGTGAAACAGCTTTTAATGTAATAGGGTAATAATACTAAAGGCTATGATTTATATACAAGATAATACTATGACAATAATGTTATTAAATATATGTACAGAAAGGTGATGCACAGTAATGTTTTTAGTAATAATATATATAAAAGGAAGCTAAGCATGGCTAAAATAGAGCTCAGGCAATGAAGTAGGCAATGGAACGTTCTTACTTGTTCTGTGGTTTCCTGATGATCTACCATACAGGGATTGTTCTCGTCAGAGTTATCAATCGGTTACTAAGGGATGGGCCAACAAGCTAAGCAGAAAGCGGTGAACTATAGTAAGGGTTACTTCCTTTACTGGAACCGCTAAGCCAAGCACTGACGATAGTGTATCCAAATTAAATAATAGTTACTAAATACTACAGGAGTGGCACAAGAAGCTCTACAGAATTGATAGAAACAAGAAGGCCGTAGATGTTAGGTGGCCTTTGGAAGAAAAGTAATATTTCCACAACAAGGTGCTGTCTATAATGACAAATATACTTTAAAGGTAAACTTTCTCTTTATATTATTAGCCAAATAATCCGAATAAAATTCGTGAATTTTCAGGTACCACATGGACCAAAGAAAGCTAATTGAAAAAGAACAGAAGAGGAAGGAAGTTCTTCAGCCAGAAAGACAATCTAGGTTTGCCAACAAATTACTATATTTAGGACCAAATGACCTTGGCCTTGAACTTAAATTAATGAAATTTGGAATTTGAACAATTGCAATTAGATTCATAAATGAGAAGAAGGAAGGTCAAGGTCGACAATAGATGTCAAACTGTTTGTTTACATTCAGGTACAGGTTATAGAAAATTAATATATATATAATTTGAACAATCTTGTGTTTTCTTTTATCGACAGGTAAGCTTATTATTAAATTATTTAAATTTTATATAAATATTGCAACGATAAAATGCGAACTGCAACAAGTATCTAAGACCATCCAAAGACTACTTCAAAATGGCACTTAACAAGTCACATCCCACATATCTACATGAACTGGCTAATGAATCCTATAAGCACATATCAAAACATTAAAATACTATCTAAAATTAAATAATAATTTGAAAATACAGATGAAGGCGATTTACCTATCAATATGAACTTTTTAGTAAAAATGAAGCTTTATAAGAAGATAAAGCCTATTGATACTGAAACAAATATGAATATATTGGGGAGTTAAGAGGGTTAAAATTAAAAAAAAAATTCTAACTGAAAAACTTTTCAGCAAACAATCTTAAAGGAGAAGCCCTTTCATCATAAAAAAAATCTGATTAAATATGGGGAATTTAAGTGGGGTTAAAATAAAAAAAAAATCAAAAATGAAAGGCGATATAAACATGAAATTTTTAGTAAAAATCAAGGTCTATAAGGAGATGAGGCCTATTGATTGTAAAAACAATCTGCTTAAAAATGGGGGTTAAGGGGGGTCTGTTAAAATGCGAAGAGTATCATTTAAAATGACAGGCATTATATATCTTTATTCTAGTTTGTGTCTGTGTAATATTATGTACTGTGATGGGACTGATCTTATAAAATAAACATTTAAAACATTTTAGTTCTTATTTTATTTGCCAATAAAAGGTATTTAAAAAATATAATTTTTATTTGACATCTGTGACAAATTGTGAAAATAATTAAACTTACAATAAAAACTAAAAAATGGTAGATTAAGTTTTATATAAAATTTTTTACACAAAAACCAATGTCAAGCTTTCTACATAACCTGATATATATTTAAAAATAATCTCAAATTATGAAGAAAAATTAGTTTACAAACTAATAATGTTTATAGATGGTTTTCAACGGATTAAAAACAAAAAAAATATCAGACTAACTAAAATATTCATTTATTAATAGTTGTAGTGTTTAAAAACAGTATGATGTTGATAATAATAACTACACAAACTCAAATAATAAAAAAAAACAGCGATATTGACTCTTGTACAAAGTTTTGATCGGAACTTACATATAATAAAATTATTGGAAAAAGTGAACACCTATTTTCAATTACCACGAGCCGCCACTGCATCTAAAAAAAGTAAAGCAGTAAATAAAAAATAATATTTAACATTAATCAACGCAAATATTCCTGCAATCATCTCCTATTACTTTTTGTGTTATTAGTTTCTTCTTATGATTCTTATGTTCTAAACCTTTTACTTTAGCTTTATTAATGACCGTCTTTGGATGTTCTTTATTTTGTTGCTTCTCTTGCCACTGAGCACCTTCTGCTTCTTTATTATTGTTTTTTCTTTATTCATTTTTTCCGCTTTAATAAAATAAACAACAACCTATCTCTTTGAGGAACATTCACAAACTAACGCAAACCAAAAACAACGTGTGCTTTGAATCGCATTTCTGCTGTAACTGTCACATGTTATGGACATGTGACTTTCTTAGAGGAAACAACATGGACTTGTGAGGTTTTTACGGGATCAGCGAAATTTCATTCTCAGTTTTTAGGGAAGTTATAAGGTTTTTACAAGAAATGATTATTTGTATACGTGTATATGGGAGTTAGGTAATTTTTAGCGGCAAAATAGGACTAATGAGGTTTTTCCGAGCAACGCCTTAAATGTATGTAAGTATTTTGCGTTTCTGTTATTTGTTAGAAATCACATGCATGCAATCCTTAAAATAATAATAAATATTATTTTACTCTCGTATGTAATTAGTTTTGTGTGTAGGCTCTACCTTCAGTATTAACTTTTGTATATCCGCACTTCTAATACCCCGCATATATTTTTGTATTGTATATTTTTCTGTAAAAAGATTTTAAAAGATAAAATTAAATAAAATCGCCATGGTTTTCTCCGTAAAGCAGTAAACAGGAAATTATTTAAATATTTGCATGATAGGTATAAGGTTGCAAATTTGATATAATTAGTCAATGTATTTTTTAGTTGTTTCCTTGGATTTGCAACAGCTTTGTTTTAATTGGGCAATACAAAATTGACCATAGACAATAAATAATCATTTGCGCTAATCTTGGAGCGTTGAAAATTTAAATTTACTCACTGGAAGTTAATAAAATCACTCTGTAAAATTTGCAATAGTTTTCAAATTTTTTGCCACTGCAAAAAGTGCGAATTGTTAACAACTTTTTAAGATTCTGGATCTTGTCCCAGGTTGCAAATTAACCAGATTGTTAAAAAAATAATATCAGCATTTGCAACCATTTTTCAAAAAATATATTTTCTTGCAAAATTAAAAGTTGTAAATTGGAATAGCTCTTCTAAAAACTATAAGTCATGTCATTGATTGGCAGCACTTTTTTTATCTATGACTATTTTACTATTTTACAAAAAAAAATCATGTTCCGGACTTTCAAAAAAGTTACAAATCTGATATAATGTTGAAAATAAAACAAAATATATTGCTTCAAGGTTGCAGCAGTTTTGAATTTTTTTTTAGGAAGTTTTAATAAATTTAAATTTTTTGCAGGACATCAGAAAAGGCGAAAAATTAAATTTTTATAATTATTTCAATTTAATAAATAATCCAACAGAGGTTGAAAGATTTCCTAGTTAATGTGAACTATTTATCTTTAATGACTGGCCTACTATTCATATGGTTTTTAGGTACTTATCGTTATCCTTTTTTTCTTGTAGATCAGCTATTATCTCATTATCGTAACAAAACTAAAATATAAGTACGATCCAACTTTCCTATTTTAGGTATAAAATTCATTATTAAAGAGATTTTCTACTAAAATCTTTTTTATATTCTTTAGAAGAAAATGCGTTAACCGCTCTTATTTATTCATGAGAGTCAGGGTCCTGATTCAATGTAGCGCTTCGTTGAGAGTAAGGCAGGCAAAGTGATATTGCTAGCTTTTAAAATTAATCCGTTTACTGTAAGTGAACTTAATACAAGAGTTTAACAAGGGCAGTATTTTAAACACAGAATTATGTGCATGCTTTGGTGAAGGAGCTAGGGATTAAATTTCACCTACAAGATTCAATTGTTTGACGATGTGATCATTGTGGTCGAAAGTTTACACAGGTATTATCTTTTAATAAGTTTTTTAATTCTTTATGTATTAGCCGATTTTTTTCTAAACAGATTTTTCTAACATTAGGCAGAACAAATAAATTTACTTCCAATTTGGACCAAGTTTATGAAAATATCAGAAATATATATATTAGATAGTCCAAGCGGTGGGTAAAGAATAAGGGGGTCTATTAGCAAAGGGTCGGAAAGAAATGAAATTTGATGGGTCCGCTGATACTACACCTAAGTTTGCCGCTCGAGCGATGGAGGGATGACAACTCTGCGTCGCGTCGCTTTTCATGAAATAGAGCCGTTGTGGTAAGTGCTATCGAAAAAAGGTTTAAATGAAATGTTTACAAGAAAATTCGTGCACAATTTTAAACTCTACATTTTTTGTCTGCGATCAATAGTTCCCGCTCTACGACGCGCCAAAGTAGAGGGTTCAGACGAAGATCGCTTTAAAATAATTATGTAATATATATTTTTTTTTTTCTAAAAGAGTAACAACTTCTGAGTCTGCAGATACCCGATTTATTACATTTGATCGTATATTATAAATGCTATGGTGTTTTGAGGCGGGCCCCTACATACTCCGATATAAAGATTATGTAATTATCAGAATCTAAAGTCAATATTCCCTTAATATTATTGACATAGGCGCCAAATTTATTATTTGCATTAGTTGTCATGAATTTCCTGTTTGTGGTATAGCATACGTGCCCCTTGTTCGGCCTCAACTTATTATTTATTATTATTTACGAATATGTAATATATTAATTCTTTTCCGTGCTACATAGTAAATTGTGGATAAAATTCACAATTATTTAATATGTAACGGCTAAAAGAGGTAGATACCTGCTGAAAGACACCACCGCTCAAAGCAGCACTGCAGCACTGATAAACTCTTCGATGAATCCATGATTCCAACTGTATCGCAAGAACAATTTTTATCGAACAGCTTTAACAAAATGCGCCTCATCGCATTGCTGTCAACAAAGTTGGAAGCACATAATTACAATGTTAAGCAGGCGATCGAAGACGCGGATTTATTAATTGTGCAGACTGCCATCGAAATTGCTCCCTCTTTTTCCTCCGAATTCGTTATTGGAGAAGATGTAGATTTGCTTGTGTTGTTCACTGCTAAAGCCAGAAAGATTCCGAATCTTTATTTGCGCAAGCAGGGTAGAGGAAAAAAGGAGGATGTGTTCTATGCGCCTCAGAGGTTACAATATAGCGATGCTGTAGCGAAAAGTATGTTATTTCTGCATGCCTTCAGTGGATGTGACACTACATCGGCGTTGTTCAATCAAGGCAAAATTTGATTCCTCAAAACTTTGGAAAAAATCCAACATTAACAAACCCCATTCAAGTATTTGACGACCCCAATGCCGAATTAACCGAAGCCGTTGCCGCTGGCGAACTGTTTATGTTGAGGCAGTGGCAGTATGGTTCAAGAAGGGAACATCGCAAGTTAGACTCTCTGCGGTATACGAATTCTGTACGGGCCGTCTCAAAAAATTCATTCAGTTTGGCGGCGCTGCCACCAACATCAGATACGTGCCATCATCATTTATTGCGTACTTAGTGTCAAGTACAGAGCTAGCGGGGAGTTTATAAACCTTCAAAAGATCATGGATGGCGAAAAACAACCACAGGACTGGAGTACGTAGTACGGATGGTAAAGGAACCAGCTCCAGATGCAAGAAAGGTTGTGGATCTGCTTGTGGTTGCCGTAAAATGGAATTTAAATGTTTGATTGTGTTTACATTGTACTGGGATGTCCTGCGAAAACATTCTGGACCAGATTGCGTTAGATGAAGACAATACAGAAGATGCCGAAAACGTTCACGATTAGTTACAGGACAATTAAGACCAAACATACAATGCCAAGTTTGACAAATAAACCCAAATATCGACTGTGGATTAGGCTTTCTGTGGATACCACGTTAAAAATAACGCGCCGATCAACTCTACCTCAAGGGTGGTGTGGCAACGAGTTAAAAATGATACGTTCTTGTATCAGGTATGCACAAAAAAAATTAATTTGGGACCTAGGTCAACAATAATAAGGAAATATATTGACCGTAGATACTAATAATTACAAAATGTTTATATCGGAATATGTAGGGGCACGCTTCAAATAATCATATTATTTATTAAACACGACCAAATGTATCCAATCGGGCATCTGCAGACTTAGAAATAATTACTCTTTTAGAAAAAAAATATTACAAAATTATTTTATTGCGATCTTCGTCTTAATTCGCCCTGAAATTCTCATTTTGTTGAACATTGCAAATCAACCCCCTACTTTGGCGCGTCGTAGAGCGGAAACTATTGGCAGCAGATAAAAAATGTTAAGGTCAAAATTGTGTACCATTTTGTCCTGTACATATTTCATTTGATAGCACTTACTACAATGGCGCTGTTTTACAAAAAGCATCGTGACGCAGAGTTTTCATCCCTCCACCCCTCGAGCGGCAACGCTCAGAGGTCGCAAACTTAGGTGTAGTATCAGGGGACCCATGTCCACCATCCCATCAAATTTCATTTCTATCCGACTTTTTGCGAATAGAGACCACCCACCGCTTGGACTATAGAGGCTTATTCTGGTTTACAAGTGCTATTTCGTCATAAACCTAGGCTGGACCACCGAAAATTATGATTTCGGTCTCATTTGATTCGAAATAGCATCTTAAAAAAACCATCAAGTGGGCAATACGGGCCGACAAAAATTTCAAAAATTATAAACAATAACATAAAAAAAAGGGTTCGTTTTTTGAAAATATCTCAAAAACTATTGGAGATAATCAAAATTTGAAAAAAGATCCTTAAAGAGCAATAAATTTCCTTAAGAAACTATCCTATTATCTGGAACTGTACCTACAATATTTATAATTTTAATTTAGAGGTGAAAATTGGACTAAAAAAGGGATAGCGGCTGTAGCTAGCGCGTTAACCGAATCAGATTCTTAATAAAAAAAATATTTTAACCGATTGAATATACATTTTAAGCAATAAAAAATGTTGGTACTATCTAAACACATGAATAAAAAATAATGCTTTAACAAAAAATTTTGATACCAATTTCTTTAATTAACTATGCTTTTGTTAATAAGTTAAGATTTACCAGTTGAAAGTTAAGATGAAAACACTGATTATTTCTAGAGGTGTGTCGTTCGCGAACGATTCATTCAAAAAGAACGAATCAGTGCACATTATTTCTAAACTAGACACCTATATTTTTTACTTTTTGGAGCTATTTATTCTTAAAAAAGTTTAGAAAAGATCCCCGTTAGAAAAATTTTTATTTTTCACTTTTTTATTAACAATCAAAGGCATTAAAAAATGAATAATGTAAATAAGGCATTCAATTGTTATTATTTTGTTTTCTTATTGCTGAAAGCTATATAACAATAATTTTTTTAAATTTTTAACTTACATTATTAAAATATATGTTAGAAACAAATGCATTGTTAATTAGATTTTGGAATTTTTTTTTTGAGAATTTAATCCTTGATGAAAATAAAGATTTTTAAGAAAAAAATCGTTTCCAAAAAAAAACGAACTTGTTAATTAACAATTTTTTTGTTAATAAATATAAATAATAAGGAATCATTTTTATTTATATTATTTATCACGTTCTTTCATATTATAATTTTTTTTTTATTTACTTCATTTGTTTATTAAACAAACAATTTGGACAAGAGATAGTATTAGTGTAAAATCAATTGAAATCGAAATTTTTGCTATTAGCTATAATTTTAATGGAATAGATAATTTGTTAATTAATTGTTATAGGTCACCGTCCGGTAATATTGAAATATTTTTGAATCAAATAGCAAACAATTTTGATCATTTATATTAACCTAATATAAATTTTATTTTAACAGGCGATTTTAATTTTGATAGTTTTATTAATTATCATTTTAAACAGTTATGCAATACTATGATTTGCTATGATCTTGTTCCTGTTGTAAAATGGCCTACACGAGTTACTATGAGCTCCTGTACTATCATAGATCAAATATTTGTAAGTTCATTTGAAAGAGATGCTACCTGTTGTGTTATTGATAACGATATATCTGATCACCGAACAGTTTTATTAGAAACAAGTTAATTTGAAATAAGTAAACATTCAGGAGAAGATTCTTTAAAACGATATTTTAGCGAAAACAATATTTCTGCTTTTAAATTTTCAGTTTTAAATGAAGATTTTTCATCTCTATATCGCATGCAAGATTTGGACCAAACATATGATTACTTTTATAAGAAACTCTTAATTTATTTTAATTCATGTTTCCCCAAACGGAAGTCATATTTTCAAAATAAATTAAAAAAGTGTATACCTAGATGCTAAAGTTTTGGCATCTAGTGCAAAATTAAAAGATCTCTTTGCTTTACAAAAAATAAATACAAATTTTAAGGAATTTTATAAAGAGTATAAGAAAATTCATTCAAATTTATTGGTCTCAAAAAAAAGCAATATTATCAAGAATCTTATTATTAACTCAGACAATACTGCGAAGGCATCGTGGAACGTTGTATCGGAAAATATTATTATTAAAGAAGAGGATAAATTGGTAGAGAACCCACATGAGATAGTGACAGACTTTAATATTTTTTTTATTAACGCACCATTAAATTTAGTTGATCAAATAGGTCTATTAAGTAAAATAAACCCTTGGAAAAATATTCTAATAAAAAGTCAATATTATTAATACCATTTGCAGAAATTGAATTATTAAATTTATTAAATAAAAAATTAAAAAATTAAAAATCATCAGGTGCAGACGATGTGCCCAGTTATATTATAAAAAAGTCACTCGAGAATATTCTAGCCCCGCTGACATATTTAGTAAACTTATCATTCGAATCCGGTGCATTTCCTGCCAAACTACTTACATGTAAAGTGTTGCCATTATACAAAAAAATGATTCAATGTCATTGGAAAAGTATAGGCCTGTGACAGTTCCCTATGGATTATCTAAGATATGCATTAGATCACCTTTTATCATTTTTAAAACGAAATTAAATTATGACAAAAAATCAGCATGGATTTTGCGCAGAAAAGTCAACAACAACAGCCATAATCTCATTTTTTAATCAGATTATTGAACATATTGAAGCAGCCGAGTGTCCTGTGGCGATATTCTGTAATTTAAGTAGAGCATTCGACTGCGTGAACCATGAATTATTATTATCTGTACTGGATATATATGAAATTAGAGGCAATTCTTTAAAATGGATCTCCACCTTTCTTAAAGACCGACAGCAATATGTACCTCTAAACTTTAAAATAAACAACAAAACTACATAAATTAACTCTAATCTTTTAGATATACATATGGGAGTTCCACAAGGGTCAATATTGGAGCCAACATTGTTTATTTTATATGTCAACAGTGTAGACCATTTAATAGGTAATAATCATTATGATGCTTACGCTGACGACTTTTCTGTGATAGTTTCATTAAATGACAGTGATGCGTAAAAAGTTAAAAGCTCTTCTCTTTTACAAAAAATTTCTAACCATTTTAATAGTTTAGATTTGTTTTTTAACACTAATAAAACAGACCTCATTAGGTTTCATAACAGGCACAATATTCTAGATGATTTTAGCGTTTATATGGGTAATTCCAGTATTGATAGTACACGCGAAAGCGTTCGTTTTCTTGTGAATTATATTGATGAATTTCTTAATTGGAAGTATCACTGCAGTAAACTTGTAGGAAAAATGAATTTGCTAAATTATCTTTTTATTAATTTACGAGAGGTGCTGCAATCTCATCAACTTGTTAGTGTTTACTCTCGACTTTGATATGGAATGAGTATGTCTCTGGGGTAATTCTACAGATGCTTCTAAAGTTTTCACTGCACAAAAGCGAGTAATACGATGTATAGCAAACATTTCACAAAGCATGTCCTGTAAACCATATTTTAAAAACTATGGAATACTCCCATTTTCATCTTTGTACTTTTGTGAAATTTGCGTGATCAGTGATCATCTTTAAAAACAAAAGTTATTTTATGACTAATAGAGATGTTCATAGTTATCAAACAAGATAAGTTGATGAAGTGCACGTGCGTTACGCAAGGTTGCACATTAGTTCCAACGCACCAAATTTTCTAGGTCCAAAATTGTTTAATAAACTCCCAATTTTTAATAAAAAAAATGTACAAATATTAATATTTTTAAAAATAATTTGAAAATGTATCTCCTGGAAAAATGTTTTTATTCCTTAGCTGATTTTTAGTATTTTAATCTGTTTAGAGTTATAGCATGATTGTATTTGGTATTTTTAATTTTATTTTATTTATTTATTTATTTAACCTTATGTTTTATTTACTGCTATCCTTTATTTTTTTTTTCATCTTCATATTTTTTTCTCTTTGTGATTATCAGAGTGTCTAGGTACACGCTAACTTGTACCCAATTCAAAAAGTTATATAGACGCGAAACGTCTTGACAGAGTAGGTGAGCTGTGTCCATGTCGGCCGGCGTAGCCAGGTATGGATTGAAATTTTCTGGTGGCGGCGAAGCCGCCACCTTACGAGAATTCGTTGCCTCATTTTCCTGTTGTCACGGCATTATTATGTATTTGAAATTTGCTTCTAAAGTTTATAAAATACTACTGCTAGCTGCTAGTCACGGCATAAATGAAAACAAACAACATGCATTCACACAAACACCTCCCACCACAGCAATATGACGTTTCGCGTGTATATAATTTTTTGATTTGTGTACATTTTAGCATGTACCTAGCAACAGCTTTTAATTATATCTATTGACGAATTACTATACATTTGTAATTATTGTCTTTTGGAAAATAAAGAATTATTATTAATAATTTGTTATAGAAAAATGAATTTTTGCGCAATATTTTTTTTTTAATACTAAAAAATATGGAAAAGTTATTTTTATTAATATAATTTTTAAACTTTCTTTATTGCTATTAAAAATTACAAATATCAATTTGTTCATTAATTAACGAATAACAAAAAAGTCTTGAAGTGTTCTTGTCGTATCTTCAATAGTTTGTAAGTTCTTTTAATACCAATAAAGAAAAACAGAAAGAAAGAGACAAGCCCAGGAGTATAATAATAATGTTTAATAATAATATATGTAAAAAAATTTTTTTCATATAAAACGTATGGTTGTTTCCGTAATAGTAGTACATAAAAAAATATTGCGCAAAAATTCATTTGTTTATAACAAATTGTATATTTGATAAACAAATAATAGGAAAGAATTTGATTAATAATGATTTTAAAAAAATGTTTCCTTAATATGAATATTTGGTAACAAAAAAAAATGTTAACAAGTGCGTTTTTTGTCAATAACAAATGTATTTTTAAGAAACGATTTTTTTCTTTAAAATCATTATATTCACTAGGGATTAAATTCACAAATTTTTTTTAATTTTATTAATAATGCATTTGTTTGTAACAATTATTTAAAGATTGAAAGTTAAAAATAAGGAAACAAAATAATAAAAATAATTTTTAAAAAATTCCTGATTGTTTAATTTTAGTAAATTTTTTGGTCTTTAAGGATCTTTTCTCAGATTTTGATTATATCAAATAGTTTTTGAAATATTTTCAAAGAAACAAAACTATTTTTTTTACGTTATTGTTTATAACTTTTGCAATTTAAGTTGGCCTCTATTATCCATTTGATGGTTTGTTTAAGATGCCATTTTGAATTTAATGAGACCAAAATCCTAATTTTCGGTGTCTTTTCTTTTAGGTTTGATGGATGTATCTTGCCAAACTTTTGTTACTATATGTCCAGCATTAATCCATGTTTCATCTAAATAAAATACCTGTTCATGCTGATTTCTTGAGTCCGCTATTTTCCTTAAATAATCATGTCTCCACGCAATGGTTTCGTATTTCTCTAGAGAAAAAAAAACTGTTTTTGTCACTTTTTTGGTAACGTAAATTTAATTTATGTAACATTTTTTGCAGATGAAAATATATTTGGATACTCCAGTATAGGTCTTAAAATTAAGTGGTTATTTCATCCACAAAAGTGAAGCAATATCTTTTCGAAAATATTAAATACATTAAGGACCCTACTTTTTTCTTCTATAGATATTGTCTTATGTCCACTAGGTCGTTTACACCTACTTGTGCTTGCAATATTTTTTAATGCACTCACCATTCTTATAAAACTAAACTTATAATACAACATTCCGAATCAATTAAAATAAACAAAATACGGCTATGAATAAATAAATTTATTACAGTATGTAATAAAAGATGAAAATATTTCAAAAACTTTTGGAGATAATAAAAATTTGGAAAAAGATTTATAAAGGACAGAAATTTTTCCAAATAAACTGTTCTATTATCCGGAACTGTACCGACAATATTTATAATTTTAGTTTAGAGGTGAAAATTGGCCTAAAAACGGGTAGCGGCTGTAGCTAGCGCGTGAATTGAATCAAAAGCTTGATAAAAAAATTATTTTAACCGTTTAAATATACATTTTAAGCAATACAAAAATGTTGGTACTATCTAAACACACGAATAAACAATAATTCTTTAACAAAAAATGTTGATACCAGTTAATTAACTATACATTTGTTAGTTAAGATTTACCAGTTGAAAGTTAACATAAAAACGCTGAATATTTCTAAACTAGACAGAGGAGATATTCTTACAAGGGTTTAGAAAAGATCCTCGTTGAAAAAATTTTGATTTTTCACCTTTTTATTAACAATCAAAAGCATTAAAGAATAAATAACGTAAATAAAGCATTCAATTGTTATTATTTTATTTTCTTATTGCTAAAAGCTATAAAACAATATTTCTTTTAAAATTTTAAGTTTCTTTATTTAAATAATTGTTAAAAACAAATGCATTGTTAATTAGATTCCTGAATTTTCTTTTTGAGAATTTCAACTTAGATGAAAAGAATGATTTTTAAGAAAAAAATCGTTTCTTAACAAAACGCACTTTTTAATTAACAATTTTTTTGTATATAAATATTAATATTAACGAATCATTTTTTTTAGATTATTTATCATTTATTATTTATCAGGCTCTTTCATGTTATAAAAATGTTATTAACTTCATTTATTTAATAAACAAACAATTTGTTATAAACAAATGAATTTTTGCGCAATATTTTTTTAAAATACTAAAAAATATGGAAAAGTTATTTTTATATGTAAAATTTTTTTCAATTATTTAATTTTTAAACTTACTGTACTCTTGGTTTTTTCGGTTTTTCTTAATTGTTAATAAAAGTTTGAAATGTTAATTTTTTCTTGACATATCTTCAATAGTTTGTAAGTTCTTTTAATAACAATAAAGAAAAACAGAAAGAAAGAGATAAGCACAGGAGTACAGTATGTTTAATAATATATATAAACATTTTTTTCACATAAAACGTATGGTTGTTTCCATAATAGTTTTTAGTTTATAAAAAAATATTGCGCAAAAATTCATTTGTTTATAACAAATTGTTTGCTTAATAAACAAATAATATGAAATAAACTGATTATTAATGATTTTAAAAAAATGTTTCCTTAATATGAATATTTAGTAACAAAAAAAATTGCTAATTAACAAGTGCGTTTTTTGTCAATAAAAAAATATTTTTGAAAAACAATTTTGTTTTTTAAAATCAATATTTTCACCAGGGATTAAATTCACAATTTTTTTATTATTTTATCAATAATGCATTTGTTTATAACAATTATTTAAATATTGAAAATTAAAAAATTTAAAAAATTGTTATATAGCTTTCAGCAATAAGAAAACAAAATATTAACAATAATCGAAAAACAATTCCTGATTGCTTTATTTTAGTAAATTTTCTGCTCTTTAAGGATCTTCTTTAAAATTTTGATTATCTCAAATAGTTTTTGAAATATTTAAAAAAAAAATACTTTTCTTTTTCCACGTCATTGTTTATAACTGTTGCAATTTAAGTTGGCCTCTATTATCCATTTGATGGTTTGTTTAAGATGCCATTTTGAATTGAATGAGACCAAAATCATAATTTTCGGTGTCTTGTCTTTTAGGTTTGATGGATGTATCTTGCCAAATTTTTGATACTATATGTCCGCTATTTTCCTTAAATAATCATGTCTCTACGCAATGATTTCGTATTTCTCTAGAGAAAAAACTGTTTCTGTCACTTTTTTGGTAACGTAAATTTAATTCATGTAACATTTTTTGCAGATGAAAATATATTTTCTATTTCTGGGTGTAATTTTTTTAATGTAGCAATTTCATTTCTAAAGAAAAAATAATGTACCATTTGCCTTATTACATTCGTTAACCAACTTTCAATAAAGGTGTGATTTCTTCCTGGGGCTTTTTCGGATGTGAGACTTCTCCAATAACTGTATCTTCTTTAACAATGTTATACACTGTCTGCTTAGATACTCCAGTATAGGTCTTAAAATTAAGTGGTTATTTCATCCACAAAAAGTAAAGCAAAGTCTTTTCGAAGATATTAAATACATTAGGGACCCTATTTTTTTCTTCTATAGATATTGTCTTATATCCACTAGGCCGTTTACACCTACTTGTGCTTGCAATATATTCTAATGCACTCACTATTCTTATAAAACTAAACTTATATTATATACTAATACAACATTCCAAATCAATTAAAATAAACACGATACGGCTATGAATAAATAAAGCCTGCCTTATCTGACAAAAGAAGAGATTTATTACAGTAAAAATCATGGATATAAGATTAAATTTAAAATAAAACTTTTATTAGGCCTATCAGATATATTAAACTTTTCATTTTAACTACAAATAAGCATGGAAGAATGAGGTATAAATAAAATGTATACCTCCTGAATCTGTACTACATTCTGCTTATTACTTAACTGCACACATTTCTTCTCTGGAATAAGCCGCATTAGAAAAAAAGGAGACAGCTGCTAATTTGAGTGGAGATGGTTTGCGAGACTATTTTTATCTGATGAGCGAGCAATCGTGAGCAATCGTTTTATGAATAAATTAGTATTTATGTCTTGCTTTAAACAGCTTCCACACTTTAAAATCATTTGCGTACTTTCCTGAAACACACTATACAACTATAATAGTTGCCACGAGAAAAATGCATTAGTCTGATAATAATTAAGAATGCAAATATACTTTCTTAATTCATTTTGATAGCCTTTTGTGCGCTATGTTTAGTCAATACTAAACTATAACCCTAAACAATCCTTATAATAATTTAACAACTGCGTGGATGTTACCTTGCATGTTTGCAATTCAATTTTTGTAAACAAAATTAGTCTAGTAGTTGTTCATCATTGGTTATTACTATTGGGTGATGTGTTAAATAAATAAAAGAAGAATATATATACAGGGTGTTTCAGATTTAAATGGATACAGCTTAATGGGAGGTAGAGTACACTTAGCTGAGTTCAAAACACCCCCATACTTAACCTTTAATCTTACTTGTTTCTAAAATATAGGGTTTTTTTATTTTTTAGCAAAACTAAAATCGGCCATTTTGTTTGAACAGCTAAAGATATTTTAATAAAATTTTGTGCAAAAGTTACACTCTCTTAGGTTAATCAAAACCATAATTTAATTTTAAAAAATTCCAGTACCGGATTCTTTTTTTTTATATTGCTTTTCTTAGCTAGAATATAACCCTGTATATTGGATTTTAATAAATGTTACTGCGCATTTAAATATTGCGTGGATCAATATTTAAAATGATGTAATAATATTTAATGGCACCATCTTGATTTTCTTACAGTAAATGTTTGTAATGGCGACTACAATATTATAAATCAGTATATTTACAAAATTGAAATCAAATATTTTACTCTGTATTTTTAAAACTCTACACAAATTAGGTATCATCCTTATTTAGTTTTAACTACTGCATTTTCCAATAAGCAATTGAATATTACACTTTATTTGATAAAATAACAGAACAAACTAACAGAAACAAAAAATTAATTAAAACTAAAATAGATTTTCAAAATGAACACCGTAAACGTCAATACACCTCTGGGAACGTTTTAAAAGGTTTTTTTACAGATTTTTCAATTATTTTCGGTTTATTTCTAATGTTGTTACAAACATTATTAATTTTTCCAATAACTATGCTCGGGTATTCATTTCTTCGTTGTAGACCTCTGATTTAAGGTAGCCCCATAAAAAATAGTCCAGAGGTGTTAGAATAGTAGATCTTGGTGGCCAATTGACGGGATCGCCTCGACCTATCCATCTATTTGGGAAACGATGATTTAAATGGTCTCTTACCAGTATTTGAAAATGAGGTCCAGCACCATCGAGTTGAAACCACATTCTTCTAGTATTAATCTCTTCCAATTTGGCAGGATTTCTCTAAGGAAATTTAAATAAACTACAGCTGTTAATCTTCCTTCAAAAATATGAAAGCATATTAAATGATTTTTATAAATACCACACCATACATTTATAGAAAATCTATATTGGGAATGTTTTTGTGATGAGGTGTTTTTGAGTGTGAGGATTTTCAGTTGTCCTAATATGACCATTCCTAGTGTTATTGATTCCATCACGTGTAAATTGGGATTCATCAGTAAATACAATTCTCGATATTGTCCTTCTGTGGGCCAAAGTCCATCTACAAAAAGATAAGCGGGGTACGTCGTCTCCGTGTTTAAGTCGCTGTACTTTTTTGTACAGGATGCAAATGTTCTTTGTTTTCAAGTTTTCCATTCTCTTGGTATCGGTACTGCTAATTCATTACTAATTATTTTTACACTGATAAAAGGATTATTTTGAGTTATCTGTAATATCTTCTTTTCTTGTCGAAGATTATTTCTCGGAGCATGTTCATGTTTAACTGTAGTGGGAAAATTTCCATGTTGATTACTGAAATCGAAAACCTGCGAAAATGTTTTAGAATTTGGTAAACAGCAATTAGGAAAGCGTCTGCGATACTCTCTTACTGCTGCTCTGCCGTTTCCGTTATAAAAACCGAACACAAAAATAATGTCTGCATATTCTTCATTACTAAATTGAAACGGCATCCTCAAATACTTATTTTACACCATAAGAAACTTACACTTATAACCAAAAGTAAGTTAGCTCAAAATAATGTACATAAAATAAATGATATTATTTGATACAAGCCTACTGGTATTATACAATTTTACATTCATCATGATTAGGACGGAATGAGTGATGGTGTAATTTGGCGCATATTGGCAGTTGACTAAATTAAGTTTTCAGGTCGTTTATAAAGCACCTAGTTTTTTGAACTTTTAAATTTGATTTCATCAGAGTTTTAGTTCGTTTAAGTTTTAGTTCATTTTAATTTCAAAATATCATTGCCTAAAAATGAACGTCGAGAGAGGAATGAATGGTTCGAAATCATCTTTCTGTTAGTGTAAGAATTATTAATGAATAAGCAGTACCTAGGTACCAGAAGCAAGTGTATGGAGAACTTAAAAAATAAAATAAAATTTGTATCTATTATATGTACAAAAATATTCAGCGACTTGAACACACATAAAATGTTAATACCCAAGCACAGTTATGGAAAAAAAATAACAAAGTATGTAACAACATTAAAAATAAACCGGAAATAATTGGCAAATCAGTGAAAACCCTGTTAAAACGTTCACAGAGGTGTATTAACGTTCACGGTGTTCATTTTGAAAATCTACTTTAGTTTAATTAATTATTTATTTCTGTTAGTTTGTTCTATTACTTTATTAAATAAAGTGAGCCCGGTCCTGCGTAGATGTTTAATTTCTCAATGAAAAATGCTGTATTTAAAAAAAAATGAAGATGGTACCCAATTTGTGTAGAATTTTGAAAGTACAGAGTAAAATATTTAATTTTAATATTGTAAATACTGATTTATAATATTGTAGTCGCCATTATAAAAATGTACTGTAAAAAAATCAAGATGATGCCATTAAATATTATTACATTATTTTATTTATTGATCCACGTACTATTTAAATGTGCAGTAACATGTATTAAAATTCTATATACAGGGTGATATTCTGTCTAAGAAGAGCAATATAAAAAAAGAGAGCCCGGTCCTGGAATTTTTTAAAATTAAATTATGGTTGTGATTACTAAGAGAGTGTAACTTTTGTATAAAATTTTATCAAAATATCCCCAAAGTTTCAAACAAAATGGCCGATTTTAGTTTTGACAATAATCATAAAACACCCTATATCTCTGAAACGAGTAAGATTAAGGGCTAATTATGGGGGTATTTTGAA
Source organism: Psylliodes chrysocephalus (assembly GCA_927349885.1). NCBI lineage: Eukaryota > Metazoa > Arthropoda > Insecta > Coleoptera > Chrysomelidae > Psylliodes > Psylliodes chrysocephalus. The sequence continues at coordinate 89,244,737 of OV651813.1, forward strand.
CTCAGCTAAGTATAATCTATCTTCCATTGAGCTGTGTCCGTTTAAATCTGAAACACCCTGTATATATTACCTATTTTCTGGACTTGACAACCCATCACTTAGTGAAGTATGTCACTTTCTTCGCGAAATACCCTATATAATATTAATTTTCGAATCAGATCAATGTCTCTTACCCCTATGACAAACAAAGTGCCAACTAATTATACTCACAAACCGTCTGTACCTCTCTTTAATTGACACTTTTGAACTCTTATTCTAAGCACGTATAGCATCAAGTATCGTTCAGCGTGCTCATTTGGAGAGACAAACGTGACTTTCCATGTATTTGAATTTTCACTTTGGTTGTTTTTCCGTTCATTTACTCTGTCGTTGGTGTTGTATCCAATATGTGCTACACAATTTTAGAATTTTGGCATCTCCGTAATTTTACAATACAGGCCAAAGATGTTTCGATGAGCTATGATCGACAACCGATGATATTTCAATCGATGTTGTATTGAACCTATTTTTTTTGTTGTCATTTCATTACTTTTTAAAATTAATCTAATTATTTTTAATGCAAAATGTTGGATTCAATTTATCAGTCACATCACCCTGTATATTAATTTCGATATAAAGTTGTATCTAGGCCACTCTCCGAAATATATTTTCGCTTTAGTAGAAACGGCCAGAAGGTACCTTACATCCAGCTAGTTTTTAAAAGAATAATTCAGTTGATATTAGTACCAGTAACGAGAAAAACTAAAAAAAATTTTGCGATGGCAGCATAAATCGCAATGAAGATATAATTGCAGTCCGAGTATATCGAAAAAAACTCGTTTTTAGGTTTTTTTTATGATTTCTTTCACATTTAATAATGAGTCTAAAAATCCAGCCTGCGGCCATTATAGGAAACGTACAAATACAAAAATAAGTGCAATGTCACCTATTACACTACAGTGTGCTGCGGTCGTCATAAGTAAAAGTACCAGTAAAAAAGAAGATAGAATAGTCCATAAATATCTTGAAATGTCATTCCTTGTCAGGAAAAATCCGGATTGTTCGAGAAGGTTTTAGAAAGGGAAGGCGAGCTATATAAATCGACGATCTTGAGTCAGAGGGTCAGTTTTATGATAGACGTTATACGTTAATGTTAACATTGGTGACAAAATAGAAGTTCATGTTGAATATTAGATCCACTGAGTACGAAACATGCACGGATACTTCAGGTCCTCAACATGGGTATTAAAGAGGGAAGAAGAGAAGGAAAGGAGGGAAAAGGAGGAGATACAGGAAAGACGAAGAAAAAGGAAAGGAAGAGAGGCGTAAAAGAGCTGAAGTAGAAATTATGAATGGTTTGCTGTAAATTCCAGAAAACCTTAAGCAAGAGGTAGGTCAGATAAACAGCCAAGTAGATCTCTTAACAGAACAAAAATATAATTAAAAAGCTAATTGAGAACAGCAGCAAGAGAATTTGAAAGCCAATTTAGAACAGCAGCAAGAAAATTAAAAAGCCAATTTATAAAATATGCATTTACACCGTTTAAATAATTAAATATTTATAAAACAAACCTATCGAAAATTTTTCTGTAACAAAATCAGCATATATAAGTGCTCAAGACCTTTATAAAAGTTTTGCGACTTGGAGTGGCAAATAAGTTTGAAAAAATTGAAGTTGAAGCATTATCCTTTTTTACTATCAAGGCAAATTTTAGTGGGGATAAAATTTGCCATACAGTTATTTAGTCGACTATTTAGGTGGAGGAGCATTTCTTCATCCGATAATTGTTTTCTTGATTCATTTATGCAGCACTTGTAGTTATCAAATTTTTATTCATCATGTGGGCACTGCGATAAATGAATTTAACTTTTGAGCATAAATTAAACCTACACGCGTTTGGAACCTTGAAGATTTTAGGGTGTTTTCTTGTTTGATGTCAATGACATTGAATTAATTTTTGATATTGATGGCTGAGGCTCAAATATTTCATCGATCGACAGGGTATTTTGAAGGGCTAACATTTTCTTTACAACAATGATCATTTAAAAACTGAAAGCAAAAAGAAATTTAAATAAACCAATTATTTTAACACTGAATCAAAACCAAGTTTGTAAATATTACTTACACTTACCATTGATGCCAGTACAAGATGCTTTTTTCTTAAGACACTTATTACAAATTGTTTGGTTATCCTTAATATGACGACCGCATATTTAATACGTGGTATAAATTGCATCACTACCAATATCTGGTAGTGCTTTATTGTTCGTTGCTGAAATACATGTTCCCATCTTTCGAAAACATGCTTAAAATTGGAAGGTGTTGAAAACTAAATCTAGATGAATCAAAATCCAATACACCTTTAAATGTAACAGCCATTTTAATTATTCCAAGTTTGAAGTTTTGTTGACAAGCTGACAACTAACATGACATTTCGATACGAGCGCCATCCCGTTAATTGGAGTGGTACTAAATTACCGTCCTCATGTTTTTCCATTTGAGTTACCAGCCCCTGAACCAAACCATCACAATTCGAAAAATATGGTACAATTTATAGAATCTGGTCTGGGCTGCCAGATTCAGTACGTTTGTACTGAATTCAGTACTTTTTCTGTACGTTAGTGTTACGTTGTTAGTTTTAGTACGTTTTTGTTAAAAATAGTCAATTAAGTACCATTTTCAGTACTATTTGGACATTTTTCGAATCAAGTGGCGTATTTTATCAACAAAATAGTCAATTCAGTACCATTTTCAGTACTATTTTGACATTTTTTGAATAAAGTCACGTATTTTACTAATGATGATGACAGTCGACAGATAAGTCTTGTGATGAGTCAAATAATTTATTTGAAATTGAAATTTATTGCACGTTTTGTGGTTGTAATTCTGAAAGAAAAATGGATTAAAACATTTTTTTGTTATATAAAGATATAATTTAATGAAAGTGTTAAACCATAAGCAAATAATTTTTAGTTCACTTGTTCTATTTGTTCTTATAGGGTAACATTTTTGTAAATGTTTAAAATGTTTCTATAAAAGTTATTTAATAGTTAATGAATTTTTTCTGCAGCCGTCCCGAAAATAGAACTTTCGGTATGATTTATTAAATCGAAAGTGAAACTTTACACAAATCGTACCGAAAGTAGCTATTTTCGGAATGATTTTTTTTACTTTCGGGACGATTTTTTTACTTTCGGAATAATTTTCAATATCTATGTAGGCGGCCTTAGCAATGACATTTACGGAATTTTTATTATGACATCGCTTGTCAAAATAAATTTGTTGATATATAGTTCCACTGTATTTTCAATTTTCCGATCCAGAAATGGAAATCGACAACGAAAGTGACGAGGAAATGATTATTCCACATGAAATCAGTGAAGCTGCCAAAGTCGCTACTTATGAATTGTTGCCAGTAAAGTCAAGAGAGAGGTATGAAATGGTCTATAATTTATTCCAAAAATGGCAAGATGATAAAAATTAATATCTCGAAAGCTAGTACAAGTACTGCAACGTCTAATACTAATTTCAACAAAGCCATTTCTGCTAATATTCCTAATACTATTAATATAAGTAATTGTTATAATTGTACATTTAATGTTCATAAGTAATATTTATAGTATCTATCCCTATTATTTTTTAATATTTTATCTAATAAACGGCTGCAGAAAAAATATTGTACGTAACGCTACCCAAAAGTGATTTTACGGGACTCACAGGCTTCCAGGACTCGCCTACGGCTCGCCCTGGAAACTGCCTATTCATCCCGTAAATATCACTTTCGGGACTTGTTACGTAAATAACTATAAATCTCCAGCCATTTTTAAGGTGTTGTTCGATTTAGGTATTGGTATATTTTCATAAAATATAGTTTTTTTAATTTGGTTATTTAGTACGTTTTTTGAAATTTAGTACGTTTAAAAATTTTTTTCAGTACGATTTGTCATTTTCATTCAGACAGCCCTGAATCTGGTACATTTTATGGAATCCGGAACTTTTCTCAGACAAATCTGGTACATAACAAAAATATATTCTGGCAACACTGATTCCAAGGCAAGCTAAAAGTTCGTAGTCAGAAACACAATGAGACTCTACAAGAATTCGAATCCGACATTAAAATATTGCTGCATCTGGCCTATCCACAGGCAACTAAAGATTTCTTGGAACAAATCGGCATACAAGCATTCATTGATGGACTACAGGACGTGGAAATGCAGCAGACTCTTCGGCTACAACACTTCAGATATTAAAATTCGCGAGAACTGGTTTGAGAATTTAAATTTATCTTTAGATAATAAAATTCGCTATCTTTGTGAAGATAAGTCTTTTAGTAAAATTGCTTCAAAACGTAAAAGACTAATAACAAATTCTGGATTAATTGTATTAGATAATAGTACATCCAGTTCAACTGTACCCAACTATACTCAACCCGAAAGTCAAATTTTAGAAAATATTGACGATGAAGCACATACACAGCAGCATAAGATATATTTGCTAATCCACAATGAAAAACAAGAAATAAGTTGCAAACGTAAGCTTAGTACTAGTGATACAATTTGAACAACTATCCAAACGGAGAAAAACTGTTTTGTAATAATTAAATGAAAATAGAGTCAAAAATTTAACTCCTAAAGAGAAAAAGCTTTATTTTATTAATAGAAAACAAAATATAACAAAATAAAGACAACGCTCAGTGTTTCCAAAAATAAAATCAAGAGGGCATTTGAATTATCCAAAACTCAATTGTTTTCAGATTTTAATAAGAAATTACATCCGGTTGGAATCAAATTTTTTAAAAGTAGCTTAGAAAATTGTCGAAGAAACAAACCCTCTTGGACCACTCAGAATACATTTTTGAATAAATTTTTTTCTTTACCATTGTACAAAAATGGTCAAACAGCATATAATTTTTCAAGAAAGTTTATTTCGTTGCCTAGTAAATCTACTATCCAACAAATTTTAAGTGATTTACCTTTTGAAACGGGCATAAATGTTTCAGTATTTTAAAGAAATTGTTAGTAAAATACCTGAAATTGATAGGAATTGTATTTTAATGTTCGATGAAATAGCTTTAACCGAAAAACTCACTTTTGATACAGTTAATGAGAAAATTGTTGGATATGTTGACTTGGGAAAAAAATTAGGTAGACGTCCAGAAGTAGCTGATCATGCTTTGGTTTTTATGATACACGGTTTAAGAAAAGTTTGGAAACAACCTATAGCAAATTATTTTACACATCATGCTATAAATAGTAAAGATCTTACTGAGTTGATTAAGGAGATTATTACGGCTCTTCAAAATATAGGTTTAAAGATTTTAGCAACTCTTTGTGATTTGATGGGGAAAAATAGGGTAGCTTTAAGATCATTGCGAACAAAGGGTGGGACTGTACCAAATTTAGAGCCACATTTCTTTTTAAATGGACAAAAAATAATAACACTTTTTGACATTTGTCATTTACTTAAGGAGGTCCTTTCGCCACCAATGTTAAATAAAAAATATTAGATTATGACTAAAATTAATTTTTTTCTAATAGTAGATGTCCTTATTTATCTAATAGTGAACTTTTAACTATACCTTACCGTGCAAATTTTTGAGAAATTTTGTTTTAAAAATGTGTGTGTTTGTACAGTGTCTTATGAGAAAGTAAGACTTCAACAACAATTTTCGAATTATAATTAATTTTACTATTATTTATTGATTAGATGGAGTAGAAAAAAACTAAAAATAAGGTTTTTCAAATATTTAGGTTTTGTTTTTTACAATAAAATATATAGGTTACCGTGGAATTTATTGAGAAATTATTATTAAAAAATCACAAAAAATTTTCAACTAGGTTACTTGAAAATTTTTTGTGATTTTGTCACCAATTTATTTATTTACAATAATTTTTATTTTTTTAACTATATAGAGATTGTACTTTTTGTTAGCTGTGATCTTTTTCAGAAAAAATTAAATAAAAAAAGTATTCTCAGTGTATTAGTCCACTGCTTTACCTCCTCGTGGTGGGATGCGGGCAACAGTAAACCAAGAGCAAATTCTTGAAAGAAGATATTTTCAAACCTCAAAGTTGCTGCTCTTTATTTTCTGACTAAAGTTGGCAAGTACTAACAAATTCTTAATTTTATTTACAACAATTTGGTTTGGTAAAGAGGTTAATCACTTAAGCTATATTTTTCTAAATTATACTAAACCTACACTAAATGATTTGATTGTTAAAGTTAACTTCTATTTTTTTTAAATTTCTATATCATTAATAGTTAATAAGTTTAAATTTTTCCGAACTTGCAAAATTCAATGATTTTTCAATACAGAATTTAAAGAATACCTATCCTTTTTTGTCTGTTTCAAATGAAAAGTAATTTTTAAACTCAAATTTGTTAGATTAATTAGAACGGTTTAGTTAAAATTTAATTTAAATTAACTATTGCACTATGAGAAATAAGCTGAAAGTTTTTTCTATAAACTAATTTTAGCCAAATTAAAAATAAATTTTACTTTTATAAAAATGGGCAACATTTTGATAAGAGAAATTGTTCAATAAGATGCAAATATGTACACTTTTTTGTTTTTATAGGAAACGCCTGACACCTGCATCAAAATTTGGTCCAGTTTTCCAAGAATGAGAGGAGAATCACATTAATTTCACTTACAGTGATTGTTATTTGTACATGTTATGTATATAATAAACGTTTGAATGCACCTTATTTTTATTAAATGATTAAACTATACACCTGTGTTTCAAATATTTTAATGTAAATATTTGTAATTTATATTTTTTGGAGTTTTATTACTTAAAAAACTACCCAACTAACAAAGTAGCTTTATAATTTTTAGTTTACAAGACTATTATATTTTATTGATATTATATTGCTGTTTCTGGAATGCTAATTTATTGTACTACAGTTGCAGAAATCACTATTTTGTTCTCTGAAACTAAATAGTTATATAAATTAGTTTTTACAATATTCTTACAGCAAAATTATAAAATAGTTTTCACGATAACTATGAAATTGTTACATAAACATTTATACAACTGTTCTATACAATATTTCAGCTTATAAAATAAAATTGCTTTATAGTTATTCTATATTATTGTTCTGGATTACCTTTAGAACTTTTTGGTCATACAAATATAACTGTTTCTTAACCTCATAATAACACTTTAAAAAATAGTTATATAAATATTAGAGTGAGATAATTCCGCATCAATAGCAATTTGCTTCTGATGAAAACTCTAAAATAACTCTAATATATTGTCGAAATACACTATTGCAAATCAGAAAACTGTATAGCAATTATTTTAGTTAAGAATAGTATTATCCCTTTAAAAATATTTATAAAAAAATAAAGCAACTACATTTGGTAGTACCTACGCCATATTATTTTTGTATTTTATGTGTGTTCAACTACTTCCCATACCAATTGTATGTGAGTGTATGGTCTGAAAATGTCAGATTTAAATAGTGAAGACATATAAAAAATAAGTGGTACCTGCTTTTCAGAGAACAGTAAAAAATATTAGTAAAACATTTTGATGGTTTGTCTAGACACTCAAAAAAAAAACTATCATTTAGCCAGATAATAATTATGTATGTTCTGAATAATCATGCCCCAATACTAAAAGAAAGCCATATTTTTGGCGATGTCCATGTTAAATTTGCTTATTCTCGTAATATTAAAAATTATGCTTGCTCTATAAAGCTGTAGAAACAAATCTAATCATTTCAATTCCCAAATACTTAAATCGGAAACGATTTAGTAAGGTTATGTTATATTTTGTCATATAGTGCAGCAATATGAAACTATTATAGAACAAACCATGATGAACTTGTTTTGTAGAAATGAGTAATACAACTTAATTATTGTATTACAGCTGTTTTTACTACAATAATATTTTATAATTATGATTCAGTCTTAAAATAACTTTCTAATACCTCTGAATAGCCGCCATATTTAACACAAACCTAAGACAGTTTTAAAGCTAAATCTACTGTCGGTTTTACTAGTATTTAAGACAAAACCAATGTTAATTAAAGATTTTAATCATTAGTAATATTAGCATAATCTTATTACTAAAAAAAAATCAAATTGCATAAATTTAATTTTTGTTTCACACTGAAAAAGTATTAGAAATATGAATCAAACTCGAGGCGCTTAAAAATTTAGTATTGTATGTGCTATATAATTAACAGTAATTCTTGCTGCGCATCCAAAAACGACTTTATTGTAGGTCATACATTATGTCTAAACCGCGTTATAGATATCTCTTAAGTAGATACTGCCATTTTACTAATATCGCGTTGAATTTACTTTTATGACAAATATAGAATTAATTTGTTTTCACCAGATACATTTAAAAAACTAAAATGTTACTGATTTTGATATGCAACCTAACCTCAAAATTGAAAATTTATAAAACAGTTATAAAAGTTTAAAAAAACATTTGTTTAAAGTTTGTGTAAATGTGTAGTAACTGTTCGGTAACTGCATTCAACAAATCTTATAGAATTTACAAAAGAACCAAATAGTTCTGTAATACTGCGCCCATTTTGTGTTTATTACTGTTGAAAGAATGTTCCGGAAATGTTCTTAGCTAATATTCTATTTTATAAATTTTGTTCTGTAAACATTTTTTCAGCTTTTATAAAATATCAAATTGTTACTTGGGTAATACTTATGTTAAATATCAAAACTTTTTTTCGAGATGAAATAAAGTTAGGGTTGCTAATTTCACCCTCTCATAATGTAACAGGAATATTGCAAAAATACCCGTGGTTAGTGCTTTGCGAGTGCACGAAAATTACAAAATTTTAAGTTTCTAGCTTTACTGAAATTTTAGAAAAAAATAAAAACTCAATTTTAGTCACCACCTTTTAAGGGTGATATTTCGGAAAGGGGAGTGCTGAAAAAATTTTGTTATAGGAAAGACCCATCTTAATTTCATATGAGCAATCACCTCCTGAATTTTGTAGCATGAATTTAGAAACACCCTCTATATCGACACAGGGATTCTTCTGTGCGAACTCAACACGTAACGAATCAAAAAGAGAGAGAGAGAAGATAGGCGTCTCAACACGTACCATATTGAAAGATGAGAATCCCAATGCTGGTCGAAGTAATTCCAATCAACTTTTCTTAATAAAAATGTTTGATATTGTAAAATATAAAGATACTTTACTCTTACATAAAATTCGTATTGTTAGACAAATGATTGTATTTTAGGTTTTTGACCGTGCAGAACGTTTTACGAAGAATAACTTTTAACACAGTGATATTGGTTTGGATTGGCAAATGTTAGCCGATCTTAGAGTTTTAACACTTTAACACTAAAATGTATCTACAAAGTTTGAAGAAAATTATATAAATAAACTTTACTCGGTAAACCACCACTTTCAAACCTTTTTAACCTTTTCAAATATTGACTTAAAAGATGGGTATCATCAGGTAAAGGTAGATAATAAATTAACAAGTTAAACGTTTAAAATAAATTTTTACATTTATTTCACGTTTCTGCTTTTGCAAAAAATATATCATTATTAAACTAATAAAAAATTACTATTAAATACAAAAACGTTTGAATGTTTTTTATGATTATGCATACTCCGAATGCGATTCATCGTCGACATAAATTTCTTGATCATCATTCTTTGAGTCAAAACCTTCACAATAATTTCTCATTTGCTTGATACCCTCAATGTATTTTTCAATTTTTTTGAGCTCCATGTCGCACTTAACTTCGATATCTCTGAGCTGAGGATGTGGTACTGGTAAAGTCTTTTCAACATTTTCAATATTTTCTTCAGGACGTTCTATTGACTGGGCTTGATCTGGGTGGTTAGGATTATCAAATCCTTTCGTGTTCTAAAAATAGTAATAAATTCAATCCAGGATTTTTTTTGGACTTTTTGACTTTTTGACAATCGTTAGCAATACTGGCAAAAAATATCAACTTCGCGGCGTTTAATAAGTTGCATGATCTAAAAATGTGTTGTAATTGAGCGTTTTTAATAGATCCAGTCATCGATAAAAATAGTAATGTAATATTATCTAGGTAATTAAGGATTAAATAAAAGTTTAATATTTTGTATTAGTCTGTATCATAGTCATAGGAAAAAAGTATAACCAACGTCAAGAAATGGAAAAGAAAAAATATAATTGGTTAAAATAAATAATTCAATACGCACCATACGCCGCACGTCAGTGAGTCAAATCAAAAATCAAAACATTGAGAAGGTAAATCAAATGATAACACGACAGTCCTTTCGGCAGAGAATGTTGTCAATTCATACCGCTAATTTTTAATTAGTTATAAACCCAAATTCTTAAAACATCACTAAAGAACGTTTTATCTTTTTTCGTTTGACAAGGTCAGTCAAATTTAAAATCGAGTATTTCAAACTGCCAAATAAGCGCGTTACAAATAACTATTGGTATCTTTCACACATGTTTACATACGAATTCATTTAAAATGGACGTTTTTGAAAATTTCCTGAAAACATTTTGGTAATTAATTCAATCACTACTGAGATTACTACTGAAAACTAAGTTAAAATTTCATAAATGTGTCGTTTTTTATATAAAAGTAATACCCTTTTTCCCATTTGAGGGTGTTAACTGGATATCGTTACCCGAAAATGACACAAATTGAAATCAAATAAAAATACGTAATGACGCGGTCGACGCACTATCTATATCTAATAGGTCTACCACCCACTCGTTCCCTTAAAATTACATTTTAAATTTTTTCTGACATTGACAAACGCGGACACTTAAAACACATTATGTAAGCCGTTACTGAAACCAATTCCGTTTCACTAGCTGCAGGATATTTAAGTGAGAGCAAGAATTATTGCAGAAAGATGCTAATGAGACGGATGGGGTTCTAAGGAAGGGAAAAATTAATGTTTGGTTTACATGGAAATAATACGTTCGAATCTATTTACACATACAGCTGGTTGTATTCGCTAGGTTTCTCTGGCGTTCGTTTAAATGTATGGTTTATGACTTGGTGAAGAAAAAAATAAAGTTCATTTCCTCAAATCAATAATAAAGTAATAGTCACTCATCACACTGCAAAAAGTGATATTTCATTTTTTTTCTTTGGTTAGCTGCATGTAAGGGGACTAAACAAGTTAAACTATATCCTAGTGGTAGAAGCGATCATATAATCTATGAAATTCAAAGTAGTTTAGCATCGATTAAGTTTTACTTTTTGCAACTTAAATAACTGTAACTGCATACTAAACATCACTAAAATATCTTAAGTAGTTTCGGAAGAATTATTTATTTTCCCTTTTCGTTCTTCCATGTCATATTTTATTGATAGAACATTTTTAAACCATAGTTTATGAAGCAAAATATCATTAATTTTTCATGTAGATTCACAATCCTAAATACTCGCACATCAATAAGGAACACCTTGTGGAAAAACAATATTTTATAAACTTTTTGTTAATCTATAAATTAATCGCTTATTTGTCCATAAATTTGACATTTCGACTATTTAGATTAACATGTTCTATAATAGACGCATCTTTTTAAAAGGAAATCCCACATGTCCTACCCATATAATGCTTTAAGAGCTACAGTCTGTTCGCTATACTTACGCGGGTTTTGGATTAACAAAATTATGCAAATTAGTCATTGACAACCAGTTTCAATAAGCCTCTTCTCAAGAAATTAGGTAAAATTGCCCTAATGGTCAGATTTAAATTAAAATAACATTAGGGTAGGTACTAAATTTGTTACAAATATTGCAGTTGAATTGATTCTTTGCAAGTGTTGACATTGTATGTATATTGTAAATTTAGTAGAAATTTTAAAAATGCCTAGACGTGTTTTAGATGTAGATAGTCTAATTTGTAGTGTACATAAGTATTTTAAGGATGAAAAAGAAAATGGCAGTTCTTTAAAATCGGTAATAGCTGTACAACAACGCGTATGCGATGCTCTAGGAATTAGTTAAACCAAATTAAAAGGAGTATTACAAAATCACAATAGTGAAATGCCGAAAGAAGATCACTGCAATACTCGCCCATCATTGAACATGAAAGATATGTCTGATTTTTTTAAGAGCTATGACGTCTTGCCAAAAGAACAACACGGTTTTATTAAAGGCCGATCCACATTAACAAACCTAATGACCTGTTTAAACGATTGGACTACGTCTGTGGACAATAAAGAGCCTGTCGATGTCGTATATCTTGATTTCGCTAAAGCCTTTGATCGTGTTCCCAAAAAGAGATTGCTTTATAAATTGGAAAAAGCTGGCATTCGCGGCTCTTTACTTCTCTGGATAAGTGATTTTTTGTCAAATCGCATCTTCAAGGTAAAAGTTGGACAGATGTTCTCGTCAGAGTATCCAGTTCTAAGTGGTGTCCCTCAAGGCTCTGTCATAGGGCCATTACTGTTCCTGGTATACGCTGCAGATCTAGGCAAAGACTTAAATTCTAATATTTCGTGTTACGCTGATGACACTAAGCTATACTGTAATCCTGTGACAGATTCTACCCAGCTACAAAAAGTCCTTGAAACTATTTCAAACTGGTGTGACACCTGGCTGCTTCCTTTAAACGCGGAAAAATGTGTCGTCCTGCATATAGGAAAAAATAACCCGTGCGTGAACTATTATTTAAACGGTAGTGCGTTAGCAACTGTGAACTCCTATAACGACCTGGGACTCATTGTAAACTCTTCATTAACGTGGTCAGAACACATATCAGCGGTATGTAAACGTTCGAACTCAATGATCTACTTATTAAAAAAGTCCTTTACGCGTGTGAACTTTCAAACATTTTCTAAACTTTATACAACTTACGTTAGACCGTTGATGGAATATGTCGGACCTGCGTGGTGTCCTGATTTGGTTTCTGATAAAAAAAGATTGGAAAATGTTCAACGCTACGCTACTCGAATACCTTTCGGCAGAATCAGACCATCGTATGAAGAACGGCTTAACATGGCGAATTTGTGTTCATTTGCCCACAGAAGATTAAGGGGTGATTTAATTGTGTGTGTGTGTGTGTGTGACAGAATTCTTCATGGTACTTTTTCATCAAACCTCTATAGTATACTCCCACGGAATACAGATGAGCGCCTCCGTGGACATGAATACAAGTTGAGCAAAGAATATTTTAAAACACGTACCCGAGAAAACTTTTTTTGTAATAGAGTTTTTTATACTTGGAATAATTTACCCTCGAGTGTTGTTCGCGCACAGTCAGTAAATGTATTCAAAAACCGACTCGATGACTTTTTTAACGAAAACTAAAAGTTTATTTTTAGTGCTTTGTTTGCATTATGTTATTTGCTAATTACTTATTTAATAATTGTCTTTGTTATTGAACTCGTAATTTTGGGCTTAATAGGATTCATTCCTCAGCCCTAATTAGTTTGTAATAATAATAATAATAATAACAATAATAATATTATTCCAGACGGAAAGAAATTTGAAATTCGTGATACCATTTATCGAATGAGGGCCAACAAGGAACATGTGACCTTAAATACAATTCTCTCGAAGTTAATAAATAGAAAATTTGACGACATTGGCAGAACAAGTCTATGGCAAGTGATACATAACTTGGGTTTCAAATTTCAAAAGGAGGATAACAGAAAGGCCCTTTGTGAAAGAAGTTCTGTCGTGCACAGGAGAATTAACTTTCAAAGAAAATATTCTAAATTTAAAGAAGAAGGGGTGAATTTTATATATTTAGACATGAATATTTTCTAGGGGTGCAACCAAGAGAATATGGCAAACTGATAACGTAAAATCCATCAAACATACCGATGGAGAAGGGAAGCGACACATAATGTTACATGCAGGAGGGAAATCATGTTTCATAGAAGGTGTTGATTTAATATTTTCATCTAAATCAAAATTCAGTTACTATCACGATGATATGAACACTGAACACAGAAATATTTGTAAAATGGTTGCATGAAAAACTTCTTCCAAGTTTAAGTGAGCCCAGCGTAATTATTTTAGACAATGCCTTACCATTCTGAAGTATTAAACAAAAGTCCAACCAATTCTTGGACTGTTGATAAAATTAAAGAATGGTTGACAAAGGAATATATACCATTTCCTCAATATATATTAAAATCAGAATTATTACGCTTGGCAAATATACAAGCAAAACCAAAAACCTTTGTTGTGGATCAGATTATTGAAAGTTACGGTCATCAAGTTTTACGCCTGCCACCGTATCATTGCCAGTTTAATCCCATCGAATATATATGGGGAATAGCAAAACAATATTATGACAACCATATTGGGCCTAATGGTTATAGTGACGACGCAGTTCGGGAAATTTGGCGAAAAGCACTTTTAATTGTAACTCAAGAAGTCTGGCGGAACTGTATATCCAAGTGCGAGAAACTAATAGAAGATTGGTGGACTCGTGAAAATAAAATAAACGAAATAAGTCCAATCATAATAACAATTAATGGTGATGACAGTGATGATGATGACGAATATGATATTTTGATGATAATGACTGATTTTCAGTTTAATTTTTTTATTTTTCATTTGAAATTCTCTACATGGAACAAATTTTTATGTTAGAAAATATTTTATTTGAGCTAAATAACCCTCTTATTATACATAGACCATATTTTCTGTGTGAAGTGTAATAAAAAAATATTACTAGGTTTATAATAGCCACATTAGACTCCATTAATGAAGAAGTTTAATTCTGCTTTCAATTATACAAAAGATTCTCCATTATTATTTAATTAAAAAGTTATACATTATTTTTCATTTCATTTAACCAGTTGATATTTACCCAAAGAACAGGTAAAACTTTCGGGTAGGTACTTACCTGGAAATACTCCTAAATTTTTTAATCCGAAACCCGCGTAAGTATAGCGAACAGACTGTAGTTTGAAATATGTATTTATTTGAGAAACCCCACAAGTTTCGGACTTGCGGTGTTTCTCAAATAAACGGCTCTTAATGCCTACGTGACCAATGGCATGCATTATGTCTGTTACATACCTATTATTGCATGAGTTTATGCTTAGTTTTAACACTGTCGTCGTCCGAGGAGGATCTTCCTGAGGAACTTATTCCAAAAAAACGCAAAAAGGAACAAAAACAAGTTGTCTATAAAAATAAAGTGATTAAACGTGCACGTACACGAAAGTCAAAGAATATGTAAATTACAGATGCGTCACAGTAAATTAACGGAGAATCGGTGAACCATGTCGGTAAGAGAAATTATTTTATTTTTGTCCATTAAAGTAGTGAATGTTCTTCAATTTTAAGTGTAGGTCACGTTGTTTTTTAAAATTCCTAAAGGTGATCGGCGAGAGATTTTTGATAAGTTTTATTTGCAGGCTTTAATTAAGTGTTCAAAAGTTTCAAGAAAACGACCTAGAGTGGCTGAATATAATGCAAAACCAAAAAGTATGTCATATAAATACTACGCGTTTTCCAGTTCTGGAAAGTATAGTATCTGTAAAACCACTTATGTTAGCACCCATGGGATTACGGTGGACCGTGTTCGGTGCTTGGCTAACTTATTGTTATTGGGAAAATCACCTCAGGATAAGATAGATCAAAATACCCCAAGGAATGCAAAACCTGGAGAGGTGGTCAGGAAAGTAGAGGAACATATTCGATTTCCTGTTAAAAACTCCCATTAAGGTAGCCATGTACCTCAGCGAAAAACTGGACATTAAGAAAATGCATGAATTATTTATTTCCCACAAATAATCCCGAATCATCTGTGAAGTACAGCTTTTACCGCAAAATATTCAACGAAAGTTTTAGCTTGTCTTTCGATAGACCACAGGTCGATACCTTCTGCACCTGTGTGGAACTTTCCAACAAAATTAAGTCTAAGGCCCTAAACGACATTGCTAAACGTGTAGCTGTGGCAGAGAAAATTGTTCACCAAAGAAGGGCCAAAAAATTCTATAACAGGATGAAGTCGATTCAAGAGTATGAAGACTAGAGATAAGGAGGCGAATCGGCATGCTCAAAATACAGTCCCAAAAATCACACGTCAATTGAGCTTTAATAATTAACCGTATGGGCGCTGGTATGGTTTACGTAATTCAAAATACATGGCTTCTTATGGGAATTATACATAATTTTGTCAAAATAATAATAATAAACTTGTTTATAGCTAAATAAAGCACATAACATACTGTTGTATTTATTTCTAAATTAGTCTTACATATTTTAATTGATTCATTATTTACTATTTATTCCTATTTAAGTAAAATGCAGATTATTGATGATAAGTGTTGAAATTTGATGCTACCCTACCGGCTAATTATTTTTTAATTAAAGCTAAATAGGGCCGAGGGCATACTAAGACACGGTTTAAATAAAAATATTTAGTTAGGGATTTTTAAAAATTTTATGAAAATAATAAAAATCAAATTGTTTATTGCTAACTAATGCACAGAAAATACTGTTGATTTTAATTATTGTAAATAAGTATTTGTTTTAATTGCTAACTAAAGTACAGAAAATACTGTTGATATTAATTATAAATGAGTCTTTATGTTAAACATTATTTACTATTCACTATTTAATTTTATCTAAATAAAATGAAAATTTGAAAAGGTTTGTTAAATGGTGAAATTTGGTAAGTACAGTTTTGTGGTAATTTTGTATTCGACAACTAACAACTAACATTTAATTTGTTCTTAAAAGTGGCAAAACTCTTAAATAATATAATTAGTGAAAAATTTCCAATTCCCCTTACAAAATTATGAAAATTACTTTCTCATATCCCCAAAGTGAAAAGAAATTAAAGAAAAATTGAGAAGATCTGGTCGTGCAGGCATTTGTTCTTCCTTTTTTTCTCAGCTTTTTCAATTTTTAGTCTGTTGTCACTTTGGGGATATGAGGGTGTCATAATTTCGTAGGGGAGTAAGGGGTTTTCATTTTTATAATTTCTAAATCTAAATTACAAATACATATTTACAATTTTGATTGCTTTCGTAGACACCTACTTTTTTCTTTTTTAGCTTCATCAATTTTATTAATTTGTTTACAAATAAAATGCATTATACTGATTAGGTAAAAGCGAACTATTGCAGATGTAATATTTTCTTTGTGTTCATCACACCCTATAAATAAAATGCCCATTTCTTCAATTTTATTCAAGAGTTCAAAAAGAGTTTCTTGATGAACTGGGTTTCTTGATAAAACCTCTAAGATAGTCGATTCCAGCATTGATATTAAAGAAATTAGAGAATGAGAAGGGTATATTAAAAACCCTTTACTTAGTAAACGTAATTAATTGATCTTTAGACTGAGGCTCAATATTTTTTAATTGTCGAATGCTAGTTTTGTAAATCTGGTAGCTTCTCTTGCAATGTATCCAGAAACGTAAGATAAAATAACTGGAGAGGTTTTTGTAATATTGTAGTCATGATCTTTTAAATAAGGTTCAACATAATCATCAAACCAAAAGCCATTTTCCATAATATTATCGAGACTTTTCTGAAATCTCTGGGCATTTTCTTCTGAACTGACGATTTCTTCAATATTTACTAAACTTTTTAACATTTCTGATCCCTCGACATTGTTACATTTAGGTGGCTTTACTAGTGAATAGGTGCTAATTAAATGCAACATTTGAATAAAAAGCCTCGAATCAGGATGGTCATTGGAACCACAAGCAGATCTCATCATTCCAAAGAAACGCTGAAAAATAGTTAGTAATACTTATAAGTGACTATGAGTAACATTATAACTGGATTACTTCTAAATTATCTTGATTGAGCTTGGCTGTCATTAACTATTGATATCCGTGCTTGTTACATAAAAAGTTCATGACCTCTAATGTAGTTTTTAGACCCAAATTATCTTTCAAACGTTCAAAAATTTGATCTCCTACATCAACAACTACAATTTCATCGTCCTGGTGAATAGTTTCTTCAGCAATAGGTTCTAGTATTTTTTTCCTATTTTTTATTCTAACAAATTCAGTTCGGTTCAATTGTGCTTTTCGTCTTTTCCTAATACTAGACAAGGGGGATGAAGGGAGATTCGGGAATATTCATGGTATTGCTTCGTTCTTAAATCTCGGCCTTTCCCTTTTTATTTTGTTAACAGTACCATTAGTTAAAATAGTCTCATCAAATTTTAAAATATAATATTCTAAAAAGTGTAGCTCGCAAACAGAATCATAACTAGACAGTACTTTATCAGCCCTAGGAGTCACATGCTGCCATTGTTCTAAACGTTTAGGATAATATAAAAAATATTTGCAATGACTAAATGGAGTTCAATAAAGAAAAATAACAGTAGTAACTCTTTATCTAACATCAAAGAACATAAAAAAAGCAAATTTTCTTTTCTAGTAAGTTAAATTTAATGTGTAATTATTGTTGTTTGTAAGTCAGGATTTATGACTATTATTTTTTATTATAGAATTTTGTAATTAAATAAACTACACTCCGTAAGATACGGGTTGTGACTATTTTATAATAAATATATATTATTTAGAAATAAATACATTATTTTACTTACTCTAGGAGCTTTAAACAGACTTGAATTTTTATCTCCTTGTGATTTCTTTAATTTTATATCGGATATATATCCCGTTTTGCATCCCGGAACGAAGCAAATCCTGCTTTGTCGTTTTTTGTTACTCATTGTTACTTGTAGTCAGGTTCTCTATTTTAGCTTTTTTTTTATTTTCACTAAATTTTACAAAAATCACTTTAATTCCCATTGACTTGCATAGAATATAGACGTCGCTATTTTGCCACCCACCAACTACAGTCGTTTTTTGAAATTCCATAAAAATAGGGACGGAAATTTGAAATTTGACCGATTCGCCTCCTTATAATTAGTCTTCATATTCAAGAGGTATGCCAAACAAGTGCCACTATAGGGGCAATTTGCGTTGACTATATTCAAAATCTTGCTCTTCCTCTTCCGGTTCAAAACACATTTTACCTACATCAAATAAGTGTCAATGTTTTCAATATTCACGACCTTAAGATGAAGTCTGCTCCTTCATTATGGATTTTATAAACACGGAAATATCACCAAACATTAAACATTTTCATATTTTTTTCGGAAGAATGCGGGGCTCAAAACAATAACCATTCAGTTCACGAAGGTATGGACAAAAAGGGGCCAAATGAAGTTTGCTCCTTCATTATGGATTTTATAAACAGGGAAATATCACCAAACACTAAAAATTTTCATATTTTTTCCGACAGGTCCGGGGGTCAAAACAAGAACCATTCAGTTATTAAAAGAATGTGGTTAGGCCTTGCAGACCTCGGATGATTTCATAGTGTGAACCAGTATTTCCCCATAAGAGAACATTCCTACATGCCCTGTGACACGAATTTTCCCATGGTAAACAAGAAAATTAATAAAAATTACTGGGTTTTCTCCTAAAAGATTATATTTTGTTGATTCTTAGTTCCAGCACTAAAAAAAAAATTTTCGGTTTAGATGAAGAAACTTCAGTGATCAAAGACTATAAAAAATGGTGGCCCATTTACTACAAAAAAATTATCTGTCTACAGCATCTTACGGAAGAGGTGTTAAAAAGGAAGATAAAGTTTCTTTTTTGATTTCCAATTTTATGCACTTCAGCTACAACAAGGAGGAGAAAGGTGTTGTGACTGCTCGCAATTTTATTGATGGCTTAATGAAACACGAATTTTAGCTAAGAAGTTCTATTGTTGTCAGATCTTTTCCCACAGTCGTTGCATACCCCAATACAAAAGTCCTAATCAGTGCAAAAAAATGTTGAATATTAAAAAGTTTCAGAGGTTTATCGTAGGAAAAGGTAAAGAAATTGAAAACTTTTATCGAGAAATATTCGAATGGCCGACTGTTGGTGGCGAAGATGATGATGTTATTGAATACTTACCGAATTTATTACTATTTTTTTTAACGTATTTATCATTGTTTTGACCATATAAAATAATTTAAAATAAAGTTGTGTACCAATTAAAACTCCCAGGCCGGATATTTTAATTCTGTAAAAGCCAGTTCACAGAGCACTAAGAGAGCTTCAGTTTTAGATATAAATTGATTTTAAATAGGTCAATTTGAAGATGGCGCGGCGCTCAATATTTTTTTTTCGATGGGAGGTTTTTTCTTGTATAGTGCATCTTGTAAAAAATGCATTTTTAAGCAGATTTTGTCCTATGAACTAATTCGATAAATCTAGTCATTTTTGATTTAATAGTTTAAAAACTAGTCATGCATTACTTTAAACATTATTACTTACTTTATTTTGTTGCAAGTGCAATATAGAAATATTTATATTAATGTTATTTGGTGCATTGAATTAGTAATTAACTTAGCTTTCAAATGAAGTGTCACACTTTATAATATGTTACAGGTTTTTTATCCTGATAGAGGGCGTTAAAGTTAAAAGTATCATAATAAACAGTCATATTTCTGACCTCCCCATAATATTACCTTTTCAAAGATGTGCCGTACATGGTACATTCCTTATTTAAAATTAAAATTTGAGGGGTTGGGATGGTTGAAGGGAGGAGGTTGACACATAACAGATGTCTGTATTGTAAAAATGTGTTTAGTTTAAAATAAACATCGACCTTTTTTAGCATTTTCCGAAAATCCAATGATTAATGCCGAAAAACAGGATGAAACTGTTTTGAGTGAGTATATCAAAAATGGCTAGATTTATCGAATTAGTTAATAAAACAAAATCTGCTTCAAAATTATTTTTTTACAAGATGCGTTATATAAGATCCTCCTATTTAAAATTAATTTAAATCTAAAACTGAAGATCTCTTAACGCTCTATGAACTGGCTCTTACATAATTAAAATATTTATCTTACCAAAATATCCGGCCTGGGAGTTTTTATTGGTACACCCTGTATATTTGAGAAACCACACATCGTTGGTTTAAAGCACACATGTTGTATGTCCATTTTTGTCGAAAATGGGATGACATGCTGGATTTCTCAAATAAGCGATACAAATATGAAATCGTTACACAACTAATTTATCATATTTAAAATATGACGCAATTCTACTTTTCTCTATTGGAATACATCATACTACTGATAAAGGCCATGTTTTTTTTTTGTCGCAAATAGGTACTATTTTACTCAAGGTAACAAATAAAATGCACAATATATTTAATATTTTGCCGGTCCATCTTGGAAAAAAGTCACAAAAAAGTGCCTCTTTATATTTTACCTGGTTCTCATAAATGATCCATGTGTTAGTATTTTCTGGCTCGGTGGAAATATAATAGTTTTGACAATTTTCGTCACTTTCCTTCACCCGACTTTCCAAATAATTCCATATCTCTGCCTTCTCTTTTTCCAGACAATATTTCTCATTGTTGATCTTTTGCAAAAAGAATATAATTAATATAAAATCTAAGTTTTCTTTTTCCATTTAGGATTCAGATAAAATATAGAAAATACAGGATACACATACTAAAGGTATGTTGACTTTCGATTCAAAATTCGTCCAAACCGCGCATGACGTAATGCGTGACAAACTTTAAAGTTATTTTGACACTTTTCGATTAAGTACTGTAAAATAATTTATTAATTTATATGTTTTCGTGTTAGTAGTGACTATATTTTCCTATATATAACAGGGAAGAACTAAATTAATGTTTAAAATGCCTGGCTGCGCAGTAAAGATATTTTCGAATGCCACAAAATATGACACGGGCCTCATTAAGCAAAGAAAATAAATCGGTATTTAAAAATTTTAGCAGATAAAACAGTAGTTTCCTGTTCCAATACAACAGTCCTCTTGAAGTAATGCAATGCATGAGCAGGACACAACGTATATAAGAATAAGATAAATGAACAGGTAAATTATTTTTGAGTATTTGCAAAGTAAACTTGATAAAAAATGTTTAAATTTACCAACTAAAACGTAATGTTTTTGTGAACTTACTTTTTGTAAATAAATAATTTGTTTTTGCACACTTATTTGTATTTCACATAATAAAAAAAGAGATTGCAAGAGGACTACTACGCCCAGAAAGTACAAATTTGAGTCAAACTATGTCCCACGTGACGTCACCGTCAGTCAGCTGCTGCATGCGCAGGAACATACCATTAGTCTGTGTGTATCGTGAGAAAATACATTCGCAAAAAAGTAGGCCAGTATTAGATATTGAAATTTTGACGATCTACCTATATTTCTCTTGAAAGAATGTGCAGATCAGCTTACCTCATATTTTGTGCCCATCCTACTATCTGGAGGTGAGCAAAAAAATTAAACACTCAAAAGGTACCAGTTTCTATAGTGCATTTTTGTAAAAAAATTAAGGATGAACCAGCATTTTTCGAAAAATTTAATCAAACAAACCTTAGATATTATATATACAGATAGGCTACCCCTGTATAAATCTGTACAATGTTGATGTCGCTCTAATAAAATCATTTTTTCTTTTTCTAATGCAGGCTTTCTCGCTTATATTAGAATCTTTAGCAGTAGCGTACGTAAACGGGTTGCATTGGGTTATTTTAAATGTGAAAATAGTGACTGCAAATAGATTAAAAAAGTACAAAATAATGTTTTAAAAGATAGGTACATTTTTATTAAAGTGAAAACAAAATATGACATTATTGTCATGTCAAAAAATATAATAAATATTTTATTGCTTCTGAAACATTTAGAATTACAGCAAGGATTTGGAATTCTATAAAATATCTATTCCTGTTGAAAAGCTATACAATAGTAGAACTGAAGAAATACATAAAGCATTTAATTTAAACATGACAAAATATTCCTATTAAGAATAAAACAAACCAATATAATATTTACCTATTTTGCATAAATAGAAGTATTTCAGGATATTAAAAAAATATATAGGAATTTAATTTACTTTTCTAATGACTTCGTTTAAAATATAAATTATCTAGTTACTTTATTTAAATTAGGTAACTAAATATTCTTATATTACTGATGATAGTTTATATTTTAGACCATGTACAAATATGTACAGTATGCGTCCAAAAACTAATAATTTTTTTGGTATTGCACATACTTTTTCACTCATCTTAATTGTGTCTGTAATGTTTTATTTCTGTTTCGTAAGTTTGAAGCAGTACTGTTGGCAACAAAAAATCTTCGTAATGATCGATTTTCTAGAAACTTCAATGTAAAGTTATCAAAATATCTAGGTTTTATAAAATAGGTATTCATATACATTTTAATGTATCAGCTTAGATCAAATCCAATGTTTGATTTACTTCTTAATTAATGGTGACTCAAATTTTGTTGATGAGAATTTCAGAGTCATACCTTGAACTTAATATTGAAGTGTATGAGGTACTTTTGTTCAAACTATAACTTCTTTTATTTGTTGGCAAGTTTAATACTCTTAAAGAAGGCCCATATTCAAATAATTTAGTGTCTGAAGAAATTACTATACTAAAAACATTCAAACATATTACTGGTTTGCCAAATTTATTAAACACAGTACCTTCTATTTCTTTTTTAGGTGACATAGGTTTACTCTTTTTTCCTACTTTGTTTGTGGAATACAAAGTTCCTAAAAAGTAAAGTTACAATTTGTAAAGTGCTCGATATTATTTAGAAACGTACAAATTTATAAACATATTTGTTGCAGCAAAGCCGTCCTCTTAAAAGTGCATTGAACAAATGTAATATATTCGTTCAACTTCTAACATTTCAGTTCATTTAAGTGCCTCTAACCATAAGTTTCTTCTAATTCGTATTTTAGAACACTAATATTAATTTTATTTTTTTTTAATATGCATATTTTAGCTTCCTTTTTTCTCCTAAAACGACGCCCATATTTTTCGGTAAGAAATAATATTAACGAGTGAAACGTAACCTCACTTCCTCTTTTATATTTAAAATCACATAAAACACAAGTCTTTTCCTAGTATAAAATAAACCCTACAAATCCAAGTGACTTTTAACAACACCATACTTGAACGAATTTAAGTAAAAACCTAAAAAATTGTCTAAAAATAACTGGAAAAATAAATATAGAGATAGAGATATTAATCTAATTCTCTCTACTTAGAATCTTTCATGCGATATCAAGGCGACAAAAAAAATGTTTACCGTCCTGTGTACTCACATACTTTGATTACTATACGAGGCAAGAGAGAGGTCCGACACGCCCAACATAGGGCGCGGCCATTTTGAACCCTGTGACACAGTTTACAGCTAAATAATCAGATCGCTCACTCTGCGTCGGTACTTTTGATCTCAATGTTTCAGTTTATACACTGTGCAACTCGGATAATACAATATATGACAACCCCCTATAATAAAACAGCAGTCTTCTGCGTATCCTGATTTGTATCCCTGGAGTGGATGTTATTTTGGAATTTTCAACTGGTCCGAGTGAGCTAACTGATTCTTTAGCAATAAACTGTGACTTCAAAAATAATATTCACTGACACTGACAGCAGCAAGCAAAATATCAGGTGCGTTTTAATCATCCGCTTCTGCTTCCGGAATTGTCGGTTTAGTCGTTTTAACCTGTCAGATTAAAACAAGAAAACCGACAATTCCTAAGCAGAAGCGGATGATTAAAACGCACCTATTAAAAATATTGCGCCAAGATGTAGGCAACACGTAATAAGGGTTCAAAATGGCGGAGTTTTCTATCTCCTTTTAAAAGGCACTCAGAAAGCTGCGCAGTGCGACTATTCTCCGTATAGTAAAAGAAAATCAAAGTATGTGTGTGTACTACTCTGAGAAAAAAACTCAATTTTACAGGTTATATTCACAAAACATTAATTCTAAGTGACAGATAGTGTCTTAAAAATAACAACGTTGCCAAGTTGTTAATGAAATTATAAGTTTCAGGATTATTTTATAATCTATAAATTGAAGTAATCAAAAATCAAATATTTATGGTTTACTTACGATAATAATCGTATATAAAATGAAAAAATTAAATTTCGGTAAATATTGAGAAAACGCCTTTTTCTTAAAATAGCTATTTGTGTATTAAGAGCAAAAAGTGATACTTTGCCGCTTGAGACAGAAAGCGGCAACGACAATATTTTTTTCTACGATCACATTATTATAAGAAATAGATATAAAAACTGAAAATTTTTTGTAAGTAGTGTTGCCTATATCTACATTAATCATGAAAATAGCAGTTGATATTCAAAGACCATGTTAACTTGGATAATGTAACAAAAAAACATGTAACTTACGTATAAATAACTCTAAAATCTTTTATTAAAAAGAAATAACAATATATTATACCTAATTTAAATTAGGCGAGCAAAAAGGCTGTCAATTTTGTCGCTCGCTGAGCGACAAATCTGTCACTTGATGTCAGTTCGCGGAAAACGTCAACTTTGCGGTTGAATTTTGAAGCGCAAAAGCATACATTTTGGGTTTTGGAAAGAGAGTACTATTTAAGTATACCAGTGGAAACCCCATACATTAACGTTTTTCTAAAAAATTATATATTAAGGGCTTGTCTTATGTCTTCTGCGGTAGTTAGGAGGTGAGTGGGGCAAACCGACAAACAGTAATCGTAGTATGATGCTCTCATAGTGAAGATGGAAAAAGAGCGCACGTTCACCAACTATGTTAATAATTCCTTTCCTTTTTTTTATAAACGTCACATCAAGGATACTTTTAATTTATTAGTTATAAAGACAATAATAAATAATTCAATCCACAACTGACAACACAATTATTGCTATCACAGAACGCTATTAAATAACACACATTGCTTTTAAATTCAACAACCTGGCAACGTTGCAAACTCAAGGACCGATAGACAAATCCATAAATTATTTTGTTTTATGTTTTGTTAAATGAAATAATGATAAAAGTTAGGTTAAATGTTCAAAATATTGGATTTAATTATAATCTAAATGAAAATATCAAATAAAAAATAATTTTCCATACTCAATTTTACTTAAAATATTATAAAAGTTAGTTAGTTACTTTAATAAACTACTGCCAAAACTTCTAAATTCTCACCTTCAGATAGTAGGATGAAACCTACTTATCTCTAAAAAAAGGACCAAATAACACTTTCATTCGCTCTCAGTACTTCAAATTCTATCTCGATAGATATAATTTCACCATAATTAAATCCAGTTATCAAAGAATTAAAATTAAATATTTCTAGACTAAAGAAAACAGAATTTGATATTCACTTTATTTGGATCAAGGCACATATAGGACTTCAAGCCAACGAAAAAGTTGATCAATTTGCAAAAGAAAGCATTTCCATAGGCCAACCAATGGAAAACGAAAGTGCTATCAATGAATGTATAAATCAGTCCAAAAATAAAATAATGAAAAAATGGAACGAAACATGGACACAATATTGTAAAAGCTCTACAACCCGTTACACTCTATTACACCCTACACTTCCTAATGAAATATAGCACAAAAATAGCTACCTAAATCGTAGAGGCATAGTAACTATTGCTCGATTAAAGTTTGGCCACGCTTGCTACCCCCCAACATCTTCACAAAATAGGAATTGTGGATTCTAATTTTTGCGACACTTGCAATGAGATATGTGATCTGGATCATATTTTTTAAACTGTGAAAAATATCAAGCAGAACGTCATTTACTGAATGAAAAAATTATTGGTCATAAAATAGCTTTACCCTATAATTTGATGCACTTGCTGTCTCTAAATAATCTCTCAGTTTTTAACGCTTTTCTGGATTTCGTCAATTCTTTTAACCTAAATTTGTAAATATTGGTTCCTTTGTTATCTATCCTGGATTTATGTACCCGTATTCCTTCCTTTTCGAGGTCTACCTCTTCCAGTGTAATTAAGTCACCCTGAATGACCCCTGGGTGTGAAATGAGTTACCCTCATCCCATCTTGCATAGGTTAAGTCGACAAACTCAATTCGTATATCTGGCTGTGAGTACATACTCGAAGGCCATTAAAAAAAAAACACTTTTAAATTATAAAGGTATATATGTATCCTCAGTGTCGACGCAAAAACTTTTGAACAAGTTATTTTTAATTCAATTATCCCATATCATGAAAATAATAGTTTTAACAGCATGGATTCTAACGTGGATATTCATGCAAAACTGACACAGTAGAATTTACCCAAATAATCCACGACAAAATTATAAAAACCTGTATTTTTTTATTTATCGAGAGCTTCCGATCAATTGGACACAAATATCTTATGTCAAAAATTTAATGCAGTCGGTATAAGAGATCCTGTAAATTCATATATTTTAAATCAACCCTTCTTTGTTTCAGTCGATAACATCCACTCAGATATATTTTATAATGACCTAGAAACTCCTTAAAGTATTATTAAGTAAAAGGAAATACCTGGCTTTTCATGAAATTCCTTATATTAGCTTTCTCTTTTTCTAACAGATTCTTCTCATTGTTCAATTGGATTTTGATTTGATTCATATAATTCTTCATTTCATAAATTTTATTAACTAAAGTGATCCTGTATTTTCTATCCTCGATTACATCGCGAATAGAACCATCTCCCATTGAGTTAATCATTTTGAACTTAAATAATAATTTTGACTCACTGCAAATTTTGAGATGAGAAAAATTAAGGACGTACAATGTCTATTTTGACAAATTGGATTCCTGTCTGTTGCTATGATTCCGTTGAAAGAATATTAGGCATTCCAAACAAATGAAACGCCGGTGCTAAGGTTTGATATGTCTAAAGGGTTGCGACATGTATAATGTAGTTTATTTATTTCGTAAAATGAAATAATGGATAAAATTTAATTATTTTATGTAGAACATATTGAAAATATTAATTAAAAAAAACAGCTTATACACTTTTTTTATAAAATGGCAGGCTTGGCGACTTCCATTTCAACTAAAAATAGCATCCAAGATGGAAGGCTATGTCGCAACCCAATTAGATTTACGAGTCCTTTCCACTGGCAGCTATTGTTTGACAGTTGACTTCTTAACTTATACATGACATATATACTAAAATATATGCTTTAGTACTAAAAGGATTGATATAGACCACGGTTCGTAAACAACACGGTGACCTTTTCACGGTTGCTAAGAACATAGTGACGTCACGGAATAAAAAAGTGAGTTGACAGAAAATATCCTACTTGGGGTGATACGTTAGTTTTTTTAAAAAATCTAATATATTATTGTTATTTAGTGGTGTTCATATTTTTATTCTTGAACTTTGATCTGGTGTTCACCAGATCGATTTTTGAAAGACGTGCTAGAAAATAGCAAGGAAACATGATGTAATGATTTCCATAAAATTTCAAATAAATTACTATTTATTTCAATTATTAAGATAAATATTATTGTGTGAATGGTTTATTTCAAACATTGTTTATATCCCGAAATGTTGCTGTTGCAAAGAAAGTTTACTTTTAACACACAAAAATCTGACAAAAATTAAGAAGAAATAAAGGGACTAAGCCTAAACTGAAATTAAAGGCTATTGGCAAGATTTTAGAGTATTAGTTTGCAAATATCATTCACTATTATTAAATTAATTGCAGCTTTGTCCACCCTACATTTAAAAGCAGATGAGATGGTTTCTTACAAGTATTAAATAATTAAGACAATATTAGTGAAAAGTTAATTAGGTGATACAGGTTATAGGTATTTATCTTAGATTAAACTATTCATTAACAATAATTTATCTTTCAAGATTGTATTTATTTTATCATTAAAAATTATTTGGTTACATACTTTTAAACCCTTTTTTTACGTTTTACATGGAAGACGGCAAAAATACATTCGTACAAAGCTCTCACAAAAGTTTATTACCGATTCCTATTATGAGGAAACTCAGAATTTCCATAAAATGCCTCAATCTCAAAAAAGAAGATGGAATTTAAATCAGTTATACAAAATCCCCGTTAGAAAAGCAACGGCTAATACAAGAGCCATGATCCTGCTTTAAGAGTTAAGGTATACGAGTAGATATAGATGTATAGATGTAAAAGTGTACATAAATAAAAATGTTACCATTAAAGCCATTACCATACAATGCCATTACTTTTAAACACAAAAGTTCATAGTTATTATACTCTTCACACAGTAGTCCTCGAAGAGTATTATAGGTTTACTTTGTCCGCCCGTCTGATGTCACGTTTTTGTCCGTACGATAAGGTAAAAACAAAAACTGATATTAACTTAAAAATTTCAGAAAAAAATAAACTCTATAAGGGGATTAAAAAAATCATAACTCAAAAACGAAAAACGATATCAACTTGAAATTTTTATAGCTCTATAAGAGAAATAAGCCGTTTGATTTTTAAAAAATCTGAATAAAAATGGGGGTTTAAGGACAGTTGCATGGAAAACAAAAAGCGATATCAAGATAAAATTTTTAGTAAAAATCAAAATCTGTGATTCTAGAAAAAAAATTGAGGGGGATTAAAATATTTAAAAAATCCTAATTTAAAAACGAACAATAATGTCAAGTTGAAATTTTTGGAAAAATTCAAACTCTATAAAGGAACAAAGCCTATTTATTTTAAAAATCTGATAAAACTGGGGGAAGGGGAATAAAAAAATAGAAATCAAAAACCAGAAGCGATATCAATGTGAGATGTTTAGCAACAATTAAACTTTGTAAAAAAACTTAATTTACGAACAAAAACAATATCAAATTGAAATCTTCAGGAAAAATCAAGCTTTACAATGGGATGAAGACTGTTGATTCCGAAAAATATTTGATTAAAAATGGAGGCTAAGGGGGTATGTTAAACTGTAAAGAATACAATATAGAATGCCAAGCATTAAATTATATCTGTAGTTTATCTATAATTTCTTATATTCCTTTCTATTCCCAAATTTATTTCTATATTATAGTCCCGTAATATCTCTCTACAACAATAAATAATCCAAACCGTTTGAAAACCAGATAACAAGCGAATCATATCTTAACTTTTATAGGTTAGGTTTTGATGTTCTGTAAGTTTGCAAAATATTTTAAAGTTGCAGATGATTTGTAAATGCAAAAAGTAAAAAATATGTTTTTCTGCGATCACTATACAAAATAGGCTTTTGCGCTTCGAAATACAACCGCAAAGTTGACGTTTTCCGAGAACTGACATTAAGTAGCAGCTTTGTCGCTCGTCGAGCGGAAAACTTGACAATTTTGTTACGAGCCTAATTTACATTAGCCATAATATAATATTTTTTCTTTTTAAAACATAAATCGTTCATTTGGAAGAAAAGGGTTACATCTCAAAAAACTTCAATGTTGAGTTTTCAACGAGAATCTATTTAAAATGATCTAATGTATTATAGGGAAAAAGGGAACAAGTTAGATTAACAGTACCAGGGAGCAGATGTAACTCTCTAATTTTTAGGCTCACCAAATTATTTAAATTTATTTTTTTTGTAAAATTATTGTTTTTGAGATATAACTCTCTTCTTCCAAATGAACGAAATGATTTTAAAGTTATTTGTACGTAGTTTGATGTTTTTTGTTTTATTATTTAAGTTACCATAGACTTTGAACATAAATGCCTTTTTTCATGAATAACGCAGATACAGGCAACACATTATACACTAACCATGACAAATTTTCAGTTTTTATCTTATTCTTATAGCGCATTCGACTGGTCGCACTGGTGCGCATTTAGTTCGACTTTTTTAAGTACCATACATTTGACTGGCAGAACTGAACCAATTCTTGCATTCGACTGGAATTGCCCGGCACGAGGACACAATAATATTTTTGTTCTACTAGTAGAATCACTTGCTCAAAGTTCGAATTTTTTGGAACCGTACTTTTTTCGATGTCGATTTAGAGGTTAGGTTTCATTTTCAATTTTTAAAATATGTTACCTTTATCTTTATTATTATCCATCAATCCATTAATAGTGACGATGAAGATATCAGCGATGATATAGATAGAAGAGTTGTATAAAATGTAGAAAACAAAAATTGACAAAGAATTTAGAATAAGTTGAAGTTGTAAAACAATGTTCTACAAAAGAAGCAAATTAAAATTATTACTTTTATATCTATATTAATAAATAAAGATTGTAAACCTTTCACAGTTTAAAAGAAACTTCAGAATGAACAAAAATTCATATGGAATATTTAAATATCAAATTTGGAAATTAGGACTTTATAAAAAAGATTTAAATCCCGGTGGAAGCCCACCCATAAGTGCACAAGTACCTACTACCGTTAAAAACACAGATATTAAATTAGGTTAGAAACTGGAAATGTCAACTGTACCAGTCGAATATTGATAAAATGATGCTTGAACAGGACTCGCACTCAGAGCGTGCATTGCTCGATATAATTTCGAATTATAAAAATGCTGCTGGAAATAAGTGCAGAACTAAAACCGCTCTGGCAACGGGAAAGAGCATTCCAATCGAATGCGCTATTAAATTAATGTGATGGTAGAAAAAATCTTGTGTGTATTTTGAGCAAAAAGTTCGTTGCCGCAGTCAACTTTCTGTTTCAAGCGGCAAAGTATAACTTTTCGATCGTAATACACAAATAGCTATTCTGGAATATTATTTTTCTTATTTACCAATGAAAACTGATAGTTGCAGTTGTAAGTACCATTTGCAGAGGTTCTGAAATCTCATCTCTAGTCTCCAAGTCCACGATTATTAGAAAATTTCGTTCTGAATAGAATATCCTATTATGCATTCATACAGGGTGTTAGCTTATTTGACCAACAACGCTCTACCCCAAAGAGCTATCGCTAATTGGTGAATTTTGACAGAAACATGAACGGGTGGCACTCGCCTTTCCTCGCACACGTGTGGTTTAGCGACTGTAGCATAGGTAGAGTTAGGTATTTCTTGATAAAGAAACGAAGGACCAGGATTTCTTCCAAAAATGTATTTACAAACGTGTACAAATTAACAGATCTTTAAATTTAAATAAATTGCTTAAAAATGCAATGGAATGCGCGAAATTACTTTCACCAGATGTGATTTTTTAATAACTTTTTTATGACATCTTTTTCCCACTATGTTTTTTTAATATAAAGAAGGTGTAACCTAGTAAACCGTAAGGAGTCTATAAGGGAACAAAATAAATAACAACTAAAACTAAGTATTTGGGACCAAAAAATTTGGGACCAAACAAAACATGTACCTACCTTTAAAATTAAAATTCAAAATTTGCTGAAAATCAAACTTCCTTGAAATATTTTTTTTTTCAAATTTGATCTACCAAAATCTAGTCAAATACATGAATTATTAAAAAATTGACACGTGCCTACTAGATTAGAATTGAGAATTGAGTTGTTACAAATTATAGTACTGGAAAACTTTTGTTTAGAAGTAAATTTTTACAAAACCGTTCCTTCTGGCACTATAAAAGGTGATTACTTTTTTATATAAAAATAAAAAAAAAATTGTTCCAGCTGCGTAAAAATAGGGGGATAAAAGTTGCCACTAAACCTTAAAGAGGATATTGGTCACTAAATTTAAAAAAAATATTGAAAAGTGATTGTCATATAGAAAATTTTTAATTTTCATTTCAAGATTTTTACACGCTGTGTTTCGGCAACTAAGCCCTTTAAGGGTTCATGATATCAAAATTTATCAATTAACGAGAGCGTTGTCGGTCCAATATATGTAGGTACTGTTGTGTTATTTTATTTATTTATTATTTGTGTTCATATTTATATATTTTATTTAAATTTTATTATTGATAAATTTCTTTCCTCAGCTAGCACATATAGTATTTAATTGATTTTCAGATATGGTAAATAAACTAAACACAAAAAAATAAACTCTTCCTCTAGAATGATTCAAACTTTATCCTACTGTATATGATTTAAATCTTTTAAACATTTAACTCTCCTATCGGCCATTTATGGTCCACGTACCTTTGTAATTAAGGATAATTAACAAATAAAAAAAAAACTATTCAAATTACCAACAATATTTAATTTATCAATAATTTGTAATTGAACATTGATATTTACAGTATGTTAATCTATAAAATTATATTTATCATTTTTCTTTATTATAATAATGAAGTTAAAACTGTAATGTTATCAGTTTAACTATTTGAAATATTTGACCATTTTCTTATAGATGGCGTAATCTTTGTTAACGTTAATAAACTATTAATATTTATTTACAAAAATTTAGAAATACATTAACTTCACAACACGTGTTATCAAGAAAATTACGTGAAAATTAAGTGATTCATTGCCATTAAAACTGATCTAAGGTAACAACTAGGGTTTTAAAGTAACTTGTGCATACATTTTGTATTATAAATAAATTTTTTGTTTTTTATTTGTTAAACAAAAAGTTATATATTGAACAATTTGTAGTTTTATTAAAAACTAATTAATGCATACAGAATTAAATCGTATAAAAAGTAATTTAAAATACAAATAAGGAGCAAAGAAAGTTAAAAACGCATTTTTTTGTGGCAGTGCATTGGTGTAGAAACAAAACAAAATTGACCTTGCTAACGAGAAGTTTTAAATTTAAATCTGGTCTAAAGCTTGATTTTAATGTGTACGGCGTTCGGTAAACGTTTTACGGGATACTCTCCATGCTCTTTTCTGATTGGTGAAAATTCAATGCCAGACAACAAAAGTTGACAGTTTTAAACTTTTTGCGTCATGAGTGCCGTAAAACGTTTATCGGACTCCGTACACATGAAAATCAAGCTTAAGTCTTAAAACGTTTTAGTGAATCTACTTGTAACTGATCCGAATATGTAAGAATATACTTCAGTTGGTTACCAATAGTATTTATTTTTGACAAGGGGGGTAGCCATGTGTGAGTTGAGGTAATTTTAAGGTGAAGGGGGAGAAAAAGTCCTTTATATCTCACAAGGAAAGTCAATGTTTGAGTGCACTCAATGTTTTGTTAAACAATTAAACATTGACTTTCCTTGTGAGATATAAAGGACTTTTTCTCCCCCTTCTCTTAAAAAAAAAAAAAGTATTTATTTTAAAATACTTACATTGAATTCTTGTTAAAATATATCATAAGTAGTTATTTCTTTTTACATCTAAAATATATTTATGAGCCGAAAAAAATCTTTCGCAATCCACAGGCGTTAATGGGGCTAATTGGAAAGCGTCTACTGGTATATCGCTATACCAATAATACTCGGTACCAAATTTTTCTTTTAAACACTTTACTATTTTTAAATCAGGATTTCTTTGTAAAACGGCAGCCATCTTTTCCGGTGAACGAATTCCTACATCTCCTGGCACTGCGTCAATTTTAGTTTTTAATTCGTTAAGTTTTTTCAGGGTGACTTGTACGGAAACTTTTGAAGACTCCAAAGTGTGAATTATTTCTGGGATCATGCCGAAATTGTTTGCCACAAAAATTATATCAGTAATTAATTCTGGTTTGTCCATTAGTTCACGGAAATTTCTAATTGCTGCACTGGAACGGGGGTCAAATGATTCAAGCACAGTTCTCACTTCATTGTAATGATATTGAAAATAACACACTGCTTTAATCCATGTACCCCAACGGGTAATAATCGACTTTGGGGGCAACGGCACGCCTAGGAACATTTCCTTAAATATTTTAACGCGAGATGCAGCTTTTAAAAAGATTTTCTTAACATTATCCACGAAGTTATCTACATCTTTGAATTGATTTCTTACTTCTTCTACAATTCGATGAATGCCATGTACAATACATGTAACATGAAGTGTTTGTGGGCACTTTGCCTTTATTTTTCTACCAGAATTAAGCATATAGCTGACGGCATCGCTTGTAAACATAATAATATTTTTAAAATTTTGCTCAACTTTATTCAACCATAGCCACCTTAAAGTTTCGTCAAAAAATTAAGTATCGTTGTACCATTCACTATTTCACTTGTTACTTTAGACGCTACAAGATAGCAAGAGGAAGGTTCGTTTGGTTTTAAATTCGTCACAAGAAAGTGTACAATCTTTCGTCCCAAAAAGTCAGTGGTTTCATCCATCGATACCCAAAAAAATCCCTCAAGCAATTCTTGACGAATTTGGACAACCTGGTTGTCGAACACTTTGTCTAGAAACGTTTTCCTTAAAAGAAATTCTTCAGAAATATCGTGACTAACACAATATTTCGCCAAGAAGCTTCGAAAATGCTTATTATTTAACTTTATCCATAGTATATTTGCAGCGATCATCATCATCGCCAGATCAAAGCAAAAAACACTTTTAAAAGTGGATCCTAGCAAATTTCTTTCATGCACACGACTTTTTATATGCTCTTCAACATGCGATTTTCGGGAAGCCTTATGGAGGTATTCAAGCAGTGCAGGTTAAAGTCACACCATTATAATGTAACTCTTCGTGTCCTATCCATTTTCTAATTGTTGCACTGCGAGCTTGCCTTTGCCCCATTTTTTAGAATTTCGATACAATCGCGAATCGCCAATACAGAGCGAAGGACACTATGAAAGAAGTATACACATATACCACGCATTCACCAGAGAATATGCGATAAGAGTACAATAGAGCATGTTCATGTAGAGGGCGCAGA
Organism: Psylliodes chrysocephalus; assembly: GCA_927349885.1. NCBI lineage: Eukaryota > Metazoa > Arthropoda > Insecta > Coleoptera > Chrysomelidae > Psylliodes > Psylliodes chrysocephalus. The sequence goes on from OV651813.1 coordinate 89,280,118, forward strand.
AGTCGAAGTTTGGAGTACTGTTCTGTGGACTGTGCCTGTTCTGTCTGCTGTTACCAAAGTTTGACTACAGCGCCTCCGTAGCGCCTAGTACAGAACATCCGCGGACAAAGTTGTAACTAAAATCATAAACATGCTTTATAGTTGTCGTACTTGTAGTTTGTAGTGTAGACGAAATTATTTTGCCCCTACTTCATTTAAAATAACGCGTGGTACATGTCGTGCGGCTTTAGAACTTGTACAATATCTTATGAACTGTGACTTTAACAAAATATTTATGCAAACACTATCATGTATATTTTGTCAAGGTCACGGTTCGTTAAATTTTGTACAAGCCCTACCTTATACCTTCGCGATCAAGGCAATCGCCTCTCTGATGCGTTTTTGTAGCTTAATTATCTATTTGTTTTTTATAAAGTTTGTGCCGTTTGCTTTTGGCAGCAAAAGTATGTAGAAGGGTATGTTCGCATTTTTATAGCTTATAGGAAACAGTAAATACATATACACAATTTAATTATTTACCTGTTTATATTAATTTATTATCCCTAGAAATTGGTAGGTGGTGTCGCCTTCCCAAATTCAACAAGATAAAATTAAAAATGATTAAACGACGATAATCCACACAATAAAGTAGCCTTGCTGGAGTTACGAAGGCTCACAAACATTTGAAAGCCGTTTTAAAAAAACGTATCACTTGTAGCTCCCCTGACTACTTATAATTATAAAACAAAACTGATCTACTAACCTGCTATGAGGGGATACCTACGTAAAACCAAAAACCGTATCAAAATCGGCCCAACTGTTTCAGAGAAACACATGATTCAAAGCGCCCTGGTGACCTATAACCGTAAACCATGCCTAAGAGTCTGCACAGAAGTGATACCAGTGATACCTATGCAATGAAAAATAGTTTTTGAAGAAAATGGTTACATACATACACACAAAAAACAAACAATTTTCATCCTGAAAATATGAAGTTATGACCAGTTTTGTTTTTTAAGTGTATATTTGGATTAAAAATTTCTATTTATTATCGTATGCATGGCACTGAGTTCGGCCCTAAAATGTCCCCCAAAAATCCGACCTCTAATTATTATTGATATTGGATATTCAAAATTTCATACAAAATTTTTATCTCGCCATGTCATTCAGCTCCCAAATTCTCGTCCTCCTAGATACCGCTAAACAAAACCTAGTAACTTAAGGTATTTTACCATGAACAAAAATATGCACTTGCTGGTAAGTTTTGATTTGTTATTATTTTTGATCAGAATCACAGATTTGTTAGTGGAAATAAAGAAAACCTTGTAGTATACCTATGTTACGCCGCTGACCCACACGTTTAGATTTAAAATTTTACGTCACTCTATCGCTGCCTGTCTACATTAATCATTATCAATTGTTGTGTCGCATGATTCACATCGTAAAACCGACCACATTTTAGCAATTATAAAAAAGTGTAAAAGGGTAAAAACTATCGAAAATCGTATTAGAAATACGATAAATAGAAAAAGAAATGAAGCAATTCAGAGCACAGGTAGGAGAATAATATTTTTCTTTTTATTTAACTGATTTTTAGCTTGCAGAAGATACTACTTCATGTATAAATTTCTGCATTTAGACGACAAATAAATATACAGAAGATACTACTTTATGTGTTAACGGTGCAGTCATTCATAAAATCCGTCTGCAAAACGAAAAATGCTACGTAATGTGCAACTAAGACTTTTGGAAATAACCTTAATGATTTTCTAATTACATCTAAATCTAGTGATGAATGTCTCAAACATTGTAATACAACGGTTAATTCTTTACAATCTTTATGACTCATCAAAAAAAAAAAAAGTGTTTTTTATCTAAAGTGTGCGAGAACTCAATTGTTACATAGCTGATGCATTTCGTGTATAAGTTCTAAAATAAGAAAGACCAAGCAGAAGGCAGAGTGATTGTACCAAAATGGGAAACTCAACCATCCCATGTTAAAAAAAAAATAAATGCTTTTTACGGTACATGTCAACATTAAACCTAGTTATTCATTGCAGCAACCCTTCATTTAGAACTCCTTATGACCAGAGTTCTGCCCTAGCTCTCATTATAAATAATCCCCAACTTTTATCATAGAAATCCTGAATAATAAAAGAAAATGTATATTAGGAAATTTCTAAAAGGGTCATCCTATTTTACCAAAATGTTTCGAGATCAAAACATAGTTTTCAAATACATCAGTAGTTTCTTTCACTTGAACAACTTAAAACAGCTAAGAGCCAAACTTGTTATGCTTGCAGCCCAACGGGTATATACTTTCTCAAAAATTAAAGTTGAAAATGTCAAGGTGGAAGCTAACAATATACAAATTTTCATTGACAAAATGCTGAAACTTCGACTACACAACGAGCCCAGCCTTTATTAGTATTTTCATTCCCCCACGAATTACCTCAAGTTATGCCCGGAAAAAATAATTTTTATTTTATGGGGAAGAAGAAAAAAAACAAAGTCTCACAGGTCTTCAGGACCTTTTATTCTAACCACTAACGCTCCAGTCCATCCAGTATCTCCCCAAACTATTAGGAGGATAGCCCAAGTACAGATACGTATGTACCTCGACAGTCCTCATAATCTGCGTCAATATCGAAACCATTAGAAAAATTGTAAGACAAATAGATCAGTAGTGTTTAACAAGTTTTACAATTAAGACGTAAAACCAACGTTCGCAAAAGTATTAAAAAATTATAAAACTGGATTGTTAAAATTCAATATTATTTTTTGTTACGTTGGTTAATGATTAATTCATTAGTATTATTATTGTTAATTTTGTGGGAAATTTATAGTAATATTTTTTTGCATATTCTATTGTATACATTTACGTAGAAAGCAAAAATCTAGTTTTATTTTGAAAAGAACATCCTCTAAACAACTACATGGTTATCTTTATTTCCACTAACAAGGATGTGAAGCATAATTAATGGATCAAACGACTTACCTGGAGGAAGTTCGGTCCTAATTATGCGAACATCCTTGTTAGTGCAAATAAAGTCCCACCTCCACCATATTTATATTATTTTTAACCCCAAACTCCTAGGCTCCACAACAGGCAATGAGTAATGTAGACAGGCAGCGATAGAGTGACGTAAAATTTTAAATCTAAACATGTGGGTCAGTGGCGTAATATAGGTATAGATAACCATGTAATCTTTATTTCCACTAACAAGGATGCTCGCATAATTAGGATCGAACTTTCTTCAGGTAAGTCGTTTGATCCATTAAATTTTCTAAATTTTTGACAGTTTATTTTCCTTGTTATTCTTTTATTCCAAATATCAAAATAACAGTGTTCTGTGAACTAAGATTATACAATTTGTCTTAGAATTTATTATTTTACATAGTGTACCAAAATTTTGTACAGATTTATTTTATTGATAAATACTATTATTGTAGGTAATTCCATTATTTTCTTTATAACACAACAGTACTAACACTCTGTACAGATACTAATGACGTAGGTGAAGTAAACTGCTGGGAAGCCTGTACGTTATCTTTTTCCGGTGTCTAATATTTTATTATTCTGAATGATTTCTTTCATCGAGCAACTTTGGTGAAATCCTTCGTTATTAAAGAAAAAGAAAAAGCAATCTCGAAGAAAAATGAACGAGAATGACATGTTGGAATTACGAGGACAAAATCACATAACTTTCGTTGACAAGTCTTGAAAAGTTTATTGGATGAAAACGAATGTTGGTATGTCTATTGTCAACGAAAACGAAAATACCTATAAAAAGATTCTTTGTATTTTTTTACTTATTGCGTTTTAACATGTAACCAATTTTATCTATATACTTTTTCACAACCGAACAAAACGCCTGGACAATATGCGAAAATACCGAAAAAAATAATATCAATAGGTTCCTGTACAAATATTTATAAAGCGAACAGTTAATATCTGTCAAGGATTATATTGAAAGAACGTGTGCACAATAAAAATTGTTTTCCTTACTTGGCTATGGCATAGGCAGATATGTAAGATATAACTGCATACGCATCTGAATGGAATTTCATCATTCACAAAACTTAAATTGCCATTACCATCAACAGTATTAAAACTCATGATTGCATTATTTATTAAAGCAAAAACAAAACCCTTTTTTTCGTCCAAAATTGTTTTATTTAAAAAATGCAAAGCGCTTTCGGTATAACGCTATCTTCAGTGTTTATTTACAATAATTGTGGGTATAAATATGTTAATATAAAAATATGTAAATATGAACAAAAAGTTGAGTAAGAAATTTTTTTCATAAAGATTACAATTAACAAAGTAACAAATGAAAAGTAAGTACAAATTTGCAGAAACCCAATGTTGGAAACCAGGATGGGGCAGAAGCCCTTAGTCGTTCATAGAGAAGCTCATAAAGCTTGCGCTTATTACAGTTAATAGACACATTAAAATGAAAGAGGAAGAAATGTGATGCATCTAATTGAGAATTAATGAGAGTTTTTTTATTAAAATGGTTGTGTCTCGACTACTCCGGCCATTGACATAATAACAATCATTTACATACTGTAATGCAAGCTATTTCAATATTCAGTCATACTCTAATCCTCCAAGTCCCTCTCTGTCTTATTACAAATAGTTGTGAAGATAAACAATAGTGAACAATTTAAAGATATTCAAAATATATGTGCAGGGTGGAAAAGTTCGATATCTTCCTTGTTGAAAGAGATATTAAAAAAAATTATTAAGAAAATTATGGACAGGTTTGAGGTTAACATTTTAAAATTATTGGGAGGTATACAAGGTATTGCACAGCTCGTGTACGAACCAAACATTTTTTTTTTTAATAATAACTCCAGTATATTATTTTAGATTCTGTTAACTTATCTTTTTTCCATTTTTTACTTTCCAATCTGTATACAGATATAAGGAAAGTATAGGAATCATGATTTTTTTCGACCTCGAGTTTTCGACGGATTTTTACGTTTTGAGGTCCCCTGAATCCGTTTTGACTATTTTCGCGATGATGTCTGTGTGTGTGTGTGTGTGTGTGTGTGTGTGTGTGTGTGTGTGTGTGTGTGTGTGTGTGTGTGTGTGTGTGTGTGTGTGTGTGTGTGTGTGTGTGTGTGTGTGTGTGTGTGTGTGTGTGTGTGTGTGTGTGTGTGTGTGTGTGTGTGTGTGTGTGTGTGTGTGTGTGTGTGTGTGTGTGTGTGTGTGTGTGTGTGTGTGTGTGTGTGTGTGTGTGTGTGTGTGTGTGTGTGTGTGTGTGTGTGTGTGTGTGTGTGTGTGTGTGTGTGTGTGTGTGTGTGTGTGTGTGTGTGTGTGTGTGTGTGTGTGTGTGTGTGTGTGTGTGTGTGTGTGTGTGTGTGTGTGTGTGTGTGTGTGTGTGTGTGTGTGTGTGTGTGTGTGTGTGTGTGTGTGTGTGTGTGTGTGTGTGTGTGTGTGTGTGTGTGTGTGTGTGTGTGTGTGTGTGTGTGTGTGTGTGTGTGTGTGTGTGTGTGTGTGTGTGTGTGTGTGTGTGTGTGTGTGTGTGTGTGTGTGTGTGTGTGTGTGTGTGTGTGTGTGTGTGTGTGTGTGTGTGTGTGTGTGTGTGTGTGTGTGTGTGTGTGTGTGTGTGTGTGTGTGTGTGTGTGTGTGTGTGTGTGTGTGTGTGTGTGTGTGTGTGTGTGTGTGTGTGTGTGTGTGTGTGTGTGTGTGTGTGTGTGTGTGTGTGTGTGTGTGTGTGTGTGTGTGTGTGTGTGTGTGTGTGTGTGTGTGTGTGTGTGTGTGTGTGTGTGTGTGTGTGTGTGTGTGTGTGTGTGTGTGTGTGTGTGTGGTGTGTGTGTGTGTGTGTGTGTGTGTGTGTGTGTGTGTGTGTGTGTTGTGTGTTGTGTGTGTGTGTGTGTGTGTGTGTGTGTGTGTTGTGTGTGTGTGTGTGTGTGTGTGTGTGTGTGTGTGTGTGTGTGTGTGTGTGTGTGTGTGTGTGTGTGTGTGTGTGTGTGTGTGTGTGTGTGTGTGTGTGTGTGTGTGTGTGTGTGTGTGTGTGTGTGTGTGTGTGTGTGTGTGTGTGTGTGTGTGTGTGTGTGTGTGTGTGTGTGTGTGTGTGTGTGTGTGTGTGTGTGTGTGTGTGTGTGTGTGTGTGTGTGTGTGTGTGTGTGTGTGTGTGTGTGTGTGTGTGTGTGTGTGTGTGTGTGTGTGTGTGTGTGTGTGTGTGTGTGTGTGTGTGTGTGTGTGTGTGTGTGTGTGTGTGTGTGTGTGTGTGTGTGTGTGTGTGTGTGTGTGTGTGTGTGTGTGTGTGTGTGTGTGTGTGTGTGTGTGTGTGTGTGTGTGTGTGTGTGTGTGTGTGTGTGTGTGTGTGTGTGTGTGTGTGTGTGTGTGTGTGTGTGTGTGTGTGTGTGTGTGTGTGTGTGTGTGTGTGTGTGTGTGTGTGTGTGTGTGTGTGTGTGTGTGTGTGTGTGTGTGTGTGTGTGTGTGTGTGTGTGTGTGTGTGTGTGTGTGTGTGTGTGTGTGTGTGTGTGTGTGTGTGTGTGTGTGTGTGTGTGTGTGTGTGTGTGTGTGTGTGTGTGTGTGTGTGTGTGTGTGTGTGTGTGTGTGTGTGTGTGTGTGTGTGTGTGTGTGTGTGTGTGTGTGTGTGTGTGTGTCTGTATAACGCATAACTCATGAACCGATACACAAAAAAACACCAAATTTTAAACTTAAGCTTTGTTTCAGCGTCCAATGAGCTGATTAGATTTTGGGCAGAGTCGGAACATCTGGGGGGGTACTTTATAGGTGGTCATTTTTATATTTTATGGAATATATCTGTTATTTACGTTTAGAGAAGAAAATTCTTCAAATAAAAGTTACTTCTAATATAATTATCTATAATTTTTGTTTTATGCAAAATTTTCCTAAAATGGTCCGTATTCGAGAAATTTGAGAAAATGTAAAAAAAATAATTTTTTATAAAAATTGTTTAAATAAAAGTTGTTTGTAATATAATTCTCTATAATTTTTATTCCATACATAATTTCTTTAAAATGGACCGTATTCGAGATATTTGGGAAAATGTGTAAATTTCGAATTTTGAGGAAAACTCAAAAACGGATAAAGAAAAAAACATTAAATTTTAAACTTAAGGTTTATTTCGGCCTGACGTGAAATGATTAGATTTTGGACAAAGTCGGAACATCTGGGGGGGTACTTTATAGAAGGCCGTTTTTATATTTTATGGAATATATCTGTTATTTATGTTTGGAGAAGAAAATTGTTTAATTAAAAGTTACTTCAAATATTATTATCTATAATTTTTGTGTTTTGTCAAAATTTCCTGAAATGGTCCGTATTCGAGAAATTTGACAAAATGGGCAAAATTCTGATTTTTATCAAAATTGTTGAAATAAAAGTTGTTTGCGATATTAATCTCTATAATTTTTGTTTATACATGATTTTTTTAAAATGGACCGTAATGGAAAAATTGTAGGAAAAGTGCAAAATTTAAATTTTTCAGTATTTTCATTTTCAATGAATATCTATAGAAAAATGTTTCGATGTAAATGTATGTGGAAAATGTATATATTTAGTTTATCCTCTAAAACTAAAATAACTAGATAGGAAAGTCATGTGTTGGACACATCAGATTTTTTAATATATGGTTTGTCTATGTAATATAGGGTACTTTTCAAGACATTTACATTTTTGTGAGAGAATCGTACATAATTCAACGTCCAGCAGCCAAGTACACACTATGGAAAAAAAATTTTTTTTACCCACACGAATTTTATAATATGATGTTTTATACTTTTTTTTAGTTATATATTTATTATCTGTTTATTCGTATACAGGGAGACTCAATACTCAGACCCTTGATTTTCTTGTTTTATTTAAATGGGACACCCTATATTTTATATCACCAGTAAAATCATCTGTTCCAAGTCTTTCATTTTTATAAAGCATTCCCTATACCTAAAGTTAATATTTATTGATATTTTTTAACAATAAATGAAAATTATGGTTATTTCGATAAATTAAACTAGTTTTTCATAAAAAAAACTCTTTATCAACAGTCATAAATAATATGTGTGAATACAAAAAAACTCAAAAACAAACAAACCAATTAAAATATAATTTTAAAAGTTGTTTAAAGTGACCTCCCATAACATCAATACAGTTTTGTAATCGAATTTCGAATGACTGACTCACATTTCTCAGCATTTGAACATCAATACTTTGAAATACATTTCTGATTCGAGTTTTCATGTCCTTTTTTGTCGTTGCAGGCATATTATATACTTTGTTTTTTACATAATCCCACAGAAAAAAATCAATTTTTGTCAAATCCGGTGATCGCGCTGGCCACCCTATCGGTCCTCCTCTTCCGATCCACCGTCTTTGAAAGTGATTATTTATATAATTATGAATTATTACAGTGTGATGGACTGGTGCACCATCGTGCAAAAACCACATTTGTTGGTGAATGTGAAGGGTAACATTTTCGAGTAACGTAGGCAAATGATTTTCAAGGAAATCCAAATATACTGCACTATTTACTCGTCTTTCAAAAAAGTGTGGCCCTATCACATAATCACCCACAATGCCACCCCAAACATTTAATGACCACCTCATTTGTCTATGAGTGACTATAATGTGTGGGTTTGTTGTAGAATAATAGTGAAAATTATGCCTATTTAAACCTCCATTTTTATGAAAAGTCGATTCATCACCAAGGAGTACAAAATCAAAGAAATTTCTTTGTTGATTAATTTTTTGTTGGGACCATTCACAAAATATCACTCTATTTTCAAAATAGAAAAATTCGTATTGTTTATCTTATTATTAGTAATTTACTTAAAATATTAACACACAGGCAGTTGCTCTTAATTTTTAAAATGTCAAAATTGTCAACTGGACTTCGACACGTATATTAAATGCATTGGCGACCAGATACAAATAACACATATTATTTATTATTGTTTATAAAGAGTATTTTATGAAAAACTAGTTTAATTTATCGAAATAACCATAATTTTCATTTATTGTCAAAAAATATCGATAAATATTAACTTTAGCTTTATAAAAATGAAAGATTGGAGCAGATGATTTTACTGGTGATATAAAATATAGGGTCCCATTTAAATAAAACAAGAAAACCAAGGGTCTGAGTACTGAGTCTTTCTGTATACAAATAAACAGATAATAAAAATATAACTAAAATGTCAATTCCTTGAAAAGTACCCTATATAACATAGACAAACCATATATTAGAAGAATGGAAAAAGATGAGTAAACAGAATCTTAAATAATATACTGGGGTTATCATTAAAAAACACATATGTTTGGTTCCTATACGAGCTATACAACACCCTGTATACCTCCTAATAATTTTAAAATGTTAACCTCAAACATGTCCATAATTTTCTAAATACACTTTTTTAATATCTCTTTCAACAAGGAAGATATCGAACTTTTCCACAAAATTGGTCCACCCTGTATATAAATTAGAATAGTATTGTTTAGAATAAATAAGTGTTCAAATAAATTATTAATAGATAAACTTTCGTTTAAAAATAAACAAACGTAACAATACTATAATGTTGAAATAAACTAAAAATTAATTTCTATTTTTTAATAACTAAAACAATCCTTGTTTTTGAAGTTCTCCGTTTTTTAAATTATTATTTTCCGAAATTCCAGCGATTTGCTAATAATTATCGATTTTATGTTAAATCTTATATTGCTGTAAACTCATCGCGTCCCCAATACCATCTGCGCGCATTTGAAATCGACGCAAAAACCGGAGGAGGTGAGCTGATTGAATATCGCGGAGATTCATTAAATTTTAGCTATTGGCTGTGACTAGTTGATTTCAGACGTAGGTAGTCCGAGCTCCGATCACGTTTCAATTCCGATATAATTTCAAAATCACTTTTGCTTTCCATTGTATACTTTTTCGATACGTAATTAGATTATTTCTGTAAATTTATTCAGTCGTGTGTCCCGAAAACCGAGTGAAACCAGTAGAAATCCGTGGTATTCCCGAGTTGTTTATATTTTCATTTTATTTATTTTTTTTTTATTTGCAACCTTATCGGTATTTTGGAAGCAAATCCGGATTTTGTCTGCTAATTTCATGTTAACATTGTGTTGTTTAAAATAATTTAATTTATTTCAATTAACTGTTAGCTCGGTTTATTTTTTTAACAAATAGAATTTGATTTGTTTTAAGAAATGGTAATACTGAGTTAACCGTTAAATTAAAACTTGTAAATATTGGTTTCGAAAATAGTTATACCGGGGTTGTACAATAATTTAGTTTACGTAAATTTGGTAAATATTAGTTTGAAAAATATTTATACCGGGTGGGTGATTAATTTAGAAGTGGTTTAAACTTCTCCGAATATTTTGTTTAAAATTAATTATACCGGGTTGCCAAGAAATTAATCAATCGTAATTTCAAAGTTAATTTTTGAATTAATTCGAATGGAGTAATATGAATTTTTTACACATTCATTAATAAACTAATTGAGTTGATGCCCATCCCTTTCCTTTTTGTTTGGCCGTGTTAGGGTCCGTAAGTTGTTACACTCTGTTTTTAATATTCAGTACCTTCTCACATTACTCGTTAATTTAAATTAATAGTTACTAAAACTTATCATATTATATAGTTCAAATCGTTTATTATTACTTGTTTGGAAAATATTTCTTTATAATTAATTTTTAGTTCAGTTGTATTCATATTTAAATGCATAAATCCGAAATTTAGAATTAAAATCAATTTATTTACATTCTTATTCTTATGTTAAAGTGCTCTGTCAATATGAGAATATTCGGTTTTAACGAACCGTCACTCGTGCCAACCGTGGCTCGTCTTGAAGGAACGAGGAGACATGTTGGCCATTATGGCACGTGCTAATTTTATACCGTGGGGCCTTTTATCAACCCAATCATGGTCTACAACTTCTAGACTGTCCTGGATTGTCTGAGACCGCTGCCACTCAGATCTTTTGTAGCGTGGAAAAACCATTTTGCCCTTTGACTCGAGTCCTATGCGAAGTCGGCAAGTTCAAGGGTGAAATCCAAGCCACCGACGTTGTTTCTCACGACAACATCCAACAAAAGATAAGTTTAGTGTTCATTCAGTAATTTGTTTATTGATTTTGGTTTAGTGGAATATTTATTGGCAAGGCTTAGTGCAGGCCTTAAATGTTTATACATTTAATTTATTTTGTAAACAATGTGTGTGTGCTCCCTGAAAGGGGTACTAAATGTTTAATTCATTTGTTACTTAATCTTATCCAGAAGCAAGACTGCTTCATACTATTGTTAATGGGTAATATGTATTGTTCTTTAATTTAACGTAAAACTTTTTATTGTTAGTGGGTTATTTACCAATATATTTTATTTTAGTGAATAAACTTAATTAAGTTTGGTTTAAGCATATGTACCTAGATGGTACGATTACACACCTTATGCTTTTGTAAATCTTGTAAAGTTGATTATCACAGTTTTCTTTATTATTTATACCTATAAGGGTCTTAACAGTTAAGTTCACAGACTGTGACAGTCAAGCTTTATTTTCTCCTCTCACCAAAGTTGTGAATATGTACTAATTGGTTTTCTTTTAAGGTTCTTATAGACTGTTATACGCCACCTCCTTTGTTCGAACAAATGGAGTGCCTAATTAACCCTGAGGGTTAGAAGTTGTACTCTGTTACTTATTTGTTTTATTTTGAATAAAGCCGAATAACAATAAGCTGACTTTAGTTTCTTTCTACAATTTAGGATCCTGTGAAGTCCAGTAGAACACTGGACTTACAAGGTGGGATTTTTCTTTACTTTTATAACGAATGCTGATTCTCTATCGTCTCCAGAAGTATTGGTAAACATAAGTATTGGTAAACATAATTATATAATATTACATAGTTGTTTCCATTAAAATAACTAGTGCTTATATTGCATTTAGAAAACTAATAGTAATATATTTGTATATATAGAATTTTATGTTTATCTATTCTCTCAACAACGAGTGATTTTGGGATTTGAGTTAGCCTTATCGAATTTCTGGCGCCATATATAAATTTAGGGACCTCCCCTGACTGCTGAGCTAGTGGAGGTATTTACGAGTAGACTACAATGGCAATAGATAACTGGTATTATTAATAAATAAATTTTGTAACGTTTATACTTTAAATTGGTAAAAGTCTCGTAACAAAGTATTTCTTTTTTACATTCCGTTATAAAATTCCGTGAACCAGAGTATCATCTGAGTTTCTATTAAAAACAGTGCCTACCCCCGTTGTAGAATTGGCTAATTTAGTAGCCAACTCAGACGATATGTTCCGGATTTTCTGTCAAATAGAAGTGAATTTTAGCTACCTTCACAGCCGTTTAGTACATGTCTGCATCTCTCTCGTAAATTCCTTTAGCTCCGCGATTAACGTTGTTTTGGTTTGTTTGATTATGATCCCTGTCCCCACCGTTAGTTAGATTTTTAGTAAATTCCCAACCAGTTGAGTAGACTCTGAATTGTAAGTCAATGTATAGTGACTATCCCACATAGTAGAATGGGCTGATTCGGCTTTGCTCCCATAGCCTGAAGCGTCATCCTCAGGGGTTGCGTCGCCAGGTATTGTGGTCCGTAAGGTTGTAGGTAGGGTTGCAATTTATCTGTTGGACGTTACTTCTACTCCTGTCCACTCCCCGCCGTGTCTCTGTATTTTTCGCTTCAGGGATAACCGACAAGTCAAAAGCTCTAAGGCGCTTAGAGGAGAAATTCATGAGATTCCGAAAGTTTACCCCGCCGAAGAAGTAGACTTGCTACAACGCCGCGTGTTACTTTTGGTTTGATCGCTGTTTTCCCGACACCACTTTATTCAAAGACGCCCGCATTTATCCGATTAAGTTTTATTTTGTTTTGCCTACTAACTGCCGTTACATTTTTTTGTCTATATTCATTTTTGTTCAGGGTTAGATCCAATAACTTGGGGAGGGCTTGTAAATACGATTATTTAGCTTCAATGTATATTAACCGAAACGAATGTAAATTCCGAACAATATATGTGTCATTCCCTTGTAAATCTCTCTACGTGCCGGAGCCCGTGGACAGCAGCCCCCAAAGCCCCCTCTAAAAGTCATGTATAGCTGTATTTCTAAATAGCAAAGGCCTTTGACAGCGTCGATCCCATATACTATTAAAGACGCCTAAAAACATGGATATATAAGAAGTACCGCACAAAAGCGTTTTCGTCATATCTTTCAAATGGAATTCAACAAGTTAAAATACAGGACTTCTTTAGCAACGAACATGTAATCAGATGTGGTGTACCCTCAAGGGATGGTATTGGGGCCAGTCTAAAGGCAATATTATTAGTTTTACAGATAATACTGTCATTTTGTGCGAAGATACATGGTCTGATTTGGAAACAAAAATAGTATCTGAAAACTTTTTTATCCTTCTGTAGTTATAGCTTACATCTTCCAGACTGATAAATTATCAATTCAAGGTGATCTTAAAATTATATTGACAAATTCTATAAAATATTCAGACATTATAGTCGATATCACCTCAGATTGGATCACTATATAACCAACCTTCTTAAAATGCTGAGATGTGTAGTATACAAAATAAATCAACTTTCTTATATACTCTAAGAGCATCATTTGAGGATGTTGTACCATATACTCTTTTATCATCGTCTTACTTATGGCATTATTGCTTGGGAAAGTGAAGCGAATACATATATGAAAAAATAGAAATTATAAAAAACTACTAATACAAATAATACATTTGCTTTATTTTGAAACAAAAATGTAATTTTTACTTTCCTATCTGTATACAGATATAAGGAAAGTATTGGCGATTCAAATTAATTTTCGCGCGCCTGTCATTTGTCATCTATAAGTAGGATGTTTGTTTATTTACATGTTTTTGTTTTGGACGGATTTTGTATTTGTGATTTTTTTAACTGTTTTTAGATAATATTCTCATTGTAATAGTGTTTTTGAGTTTCATTTAGTGTTAATTTAAGTTTAAGTCTCGTGCTTTCGTCATAAATATAATATTTATCATGTGTATGACTTAATTTGTTGGAAATATTTACCTATTGGTTACTACAAGAACATCTAGAAATATGTATTCACTAAACCCAGAACATGTTGTATTATGTGGTTTAAAGGATATTTCAGGTACCACACGTTTATTATTGATGAACTTATTTAAAAATCTTACTAGACTTATTCTTATATTATGAAGTGAATCACGTAGTACTTTGTATACATGTAAATGGTAATAAAACCGTCAAAAAATAAGATTTCAGTTTGATTCTAAACAAAGTTTCGTAAAATTTTAATATTGTGAATTTGTAGATATCCATTTATCGTAAAAAACAAAATTTTACGACTTGTACTTGGAAAATAATGAATCTTCAGTTTTGATTTTGACATTAACACCATATAGATTGCAATTTTCTGGGGACTTCGTCACAGATTTCATTTTTAATATAAACACTATCACATGCTATAAGAAAAAAACAAATTTAAAGCTAAAAAGTAAAAAAAAACTATTTGTAATTGATACAAATTAAAATGTAAACAATGAACATGAACGCCAATGTTGCCAAATGATGAACTGATTTTAAAACAAAATTAATAAATGAACTGAAATTTTAAAAAAATCAATATAATAAATCGGTTTTATAAAAAAATCCTTAAATAAATATAGATTATCATAACATACACAAATTTTGATTCTTAAATAAAAGGTTTTATCCACTTCTTCCAGAGCTAAAATCCGACGACGTAGCGAAGTTTTGCTACTTCTGGCAACACTGAACGATATCCTACTTATTCGGACCTTCTACAAATTTCCTCCAGAGGGCGTATCACTTAGCTTGAATCGCGAATAGGAATCATGATTTTTTTCGACCTCGAGTTTTCGACGGATTTTTACGTTTTGAGGTCCCCTGAATCCGTTTTGACTATTTTCGCGATGATGTCTGTGTGTGTGTGTGTGTGTGTGTCTGTGTGTGTGGGTGTGTGTGTCTGTATAACGCATAACTCATGAACCGATACACAGAAAAACACCAAATTTTAAACTTAAGCTTTGTTTCAGCGTCCAATGAGCTGATTAGATTTTGGGCAGTGTCGGAACACCTGGGGGGGTACTTTATAGGTGGTCATTTTTATATTTTATGGAATATATCTGTTATTTACGTTTGGAGAAGAAAATTCTTCAAATAAAAGTTACTTCTAATATAATTATCTATAATTTTTGTTTTATGCAAAATTTTCCTAAAATGGTCCGTATTCGAGAAATTTGACAAAATGTAAAAAACATAATTTTTTATAAAAATTGTTCAAATAAAAGTTGTTTGTAATATAATTCTCTATATGTTTTGTCCTATACATAATTTCTCTAAAATGGACCGTATTCGAGATATTTGAGAAAATGTGTAAATTTTGAAATTTGAAGAAAACTCAAAAACGGATAAAGGAAAAAAACATTAAATTTTAAACTTAAGGTTTATTTCGGCCTGACGTAAAATGATTAGATTTTGGACAAAGTCGGAACATCTGGGGGGGTACTTTATGGGAGGCCGTTTTTATATTTTATGGAATATATCTGTTATTTATGTTTGGAGAAGAAAATTGTTCAAATAAAAGTTACTTCTAATATTATTATCTATAATTTTTGTTTTATGTCAAAATTTCCTGAAATGGTCCGTATTCGAGAAATTTGACAAAATGTGCAAAATTCTGATTTTTATGAAAATTGTTGAACTAAAAGTTGTTTGCGATATCGATTTCTATAATTTTTGTTTATACATGATTTTTCTAAAATGGACCGTAATGGAAAAGTGCTAAATTTAAATTTTTCTGTATTTTCGTTTTCAACGAAAATCTATAGAAAAATGTTTCGAGGTAGATGTATGTGTAAAATGTATATATTTAGTTTATCCTCTAAACATTTATAGAGATGCTGCAATAGGTTGTACAAAATAACCGGAAAATGCCTGTAATAACTAGATAGGAAAGTCATGTGTTGGACACATCAGATTTTTCTTTTTAGATATTGTCACAACTCTTTTCAAAAGTAAACACGAATTAATACATAAATATTACTTATATGATTAGAAAACATAATTAATATCTAGATCCTTTTATGCATAAATTCTTCGGCTAAAGAAGATACAGTTTTTTTGGACCAAAATTTCTGCAACTATTTGCCGGAAAAAATAAAATAAGATTAAAACATTTAAAACAAACAAAAAAACACTGACTGGATATTCCTAGACTTTTAATACAGGATTTAATCGATAAATATTAATTAAAAAAAGGTAAATGAAAGGAAGAAAAAATTATTTTTTCTATATTCGTATATATATTTTTTGTCAATTTTTGTTCTCTTTTATATATATACATAATACTATCACATAAAATTGACTCTCTGCCTCCGTTTTGTAGATATAAGTTCCTATTGTTTTATGTTTCTTTATAAGTACGTATTTATCTTTTAAAATAAAAGTAATATGTATATTTCAATTTTTTTTACTTATATTCCTCCTGTTTCGTGTTTCGTAGGATTATCATCATTATTTAAGTATTCATATTTTTTGTATTTAATGTAAATAACACTATTAACTAACTGAATGACACAAAAACCCAAGCTAAGGTGTAAGGCAACGTGCTGAAGGCTGAATGGCCGCAGGGAAAGCGGTTGCGAACGTTCATCTGGGGACACTTGGCAAAACCCCCTTGTATTTAGCCTTACCCGGTCATACGGGGCTCTGATCGGGTGGACATGTATTCATCTAGCTACTCGTGGGACTAATATGGATGAAACAAACCCAACAACAACCGCGGACAGGGAACTTCCAGAAGGAGAAAACCTTCCACACCAAATAACAACGGAGGTAATGGAAACCAAAGCGATTCCAGAAGAATTAACTTCGTCAACCTCTGCACAACGCCCTAAGGCGAAACAACCTTCGGAAGAAAGTGGCAGTTCCACAACCCCCAGGAAAGAAACAAGCCTGAAACGAGTTGCCTCAAAACTTAACAGGACTCACCTGGAGCCGCCTGAGCGTCTTTCAGGCGCTCAAAAGAGAAAATTATCAATTCAGAAGACTAAGGCTAAAGGAAAACCAATCAGACCCAGAGCTGAGAGAAGAACGGAGGAGAAAGGAGCCAACCGAACTCCAAATCAAACTCCCCAACTCAAACGGGGCCGCCTCCAAAGTGACAGTCCGTCTTCAACGGAGGCCACGGTGAGAGGTCACCCCAAAAAGCCTAAAACTGGGTCTGACAGAGCAAGTGCAACCACATCTGCAGCGCAAGCGGTAGAAGGTTTCTTGTCCTATAAAGAGGCACTAACTCCCATGAAAATGGCGGTAGTGCTTAAAGAATTTCACAAAGAAAAAATGACTGGGAAGCAGACAAATCAGGATATTTCCATAACGGAGCTCTCTTCTTGATCTGTGCCAATGACACCGCTAAAACCTGGCTCTCCGAAATAATCCCCCAGCTCCAACCATGGCAGGGAACACAACTTATGGTGGGACCTTCTAGCGAGATCGTCCGAACCAACAAAGTTGTGGCCTGGATACCCAAATGCATGCAGAACATGGAAACTACAAAAGTACTAACGTTTCTCAAAACCCAAAACCAAGGGCTCCAAACGGAACAGTGGCAAGTCATTCACAGGCAAGTGGAAGACAACGGTCAAACCATTGAACTGTAGATTGACGACGACTCTCTAAAGGTTTTAGAAATCCTGCAGTTAAAACCCTATCTGGGCCTAACTCAGGCAATCTTCAGAGTGCAAAGGGAGAGGAAGGAAGAACCTTCAGATGCTTAGAATAGTGCAAGCTAATCTGAGACACTGCAAGACCGCCTCTGCAACTCTTGCACGTACCATTATCGAAATAAGGTGTTATCATGGTAATTAACAAACAAGTAGATATTTTTAAGTTAAAGTCTTACGATAAGGAAAGATATTCAGCAAATTCAAAATTTAAAGAATAAAATATCACCAAAACTTTTAGTTTTAACTCTCCCTACTTTCACTCGAATCGCCGCTAGAATAACTTGATTTATATTGGCAAGAGAAGGCACCTTTCTCTTTTGATATCTGTTATATTAGCGCGAACAGGTGACATTTGATATCACTGTCACTCTAGCAGCCCAAAGCATGCGAACAATTCGTTAGCTATAATTTAAATAATGGCTTTATAAATAACTCTTAATTTAAATAACAAATCAAAAATAATTTTAAAAAAATAACAAGGTAGGTAAACAATTAATGTTTGAATACAGGATGAATTTTAAATTCTTTGGATATCCTGTGGTAGACAGTATATATTAATTAATTTTTTTAACTCTAAATTTCAAATTATCCATACAGTCAATTCCACAAATTTTAAGACCACTACCAACTAATATTGACCTAAAAAATCGTTACCTCGATTCAAATTGTCGCTATGCAGATATACTAATCATAAAACTCTCAAAGAAATTCTAAACCAAGCATATTTAGATTTAATGCACACATTTTATTTTAACAAAGTCCTGTTTATAGACGCATCAAAGAATGAGAGAAATGTTAGCTCCTCAGTAAATGTATATTTTTAATTCAAAACCTTTACCGTAAGGAAAGATATTTAGAAAATTATGTATATATGAAATTACTTGATCACCCTGTAGAATGAAAACTTGAACGTTTACAAGAAATTTATATTTAGCTTTTCTTAATTCTTAATTAATTACCAAGTCTTCTTATTTACGGTACTTAATTCTAAAACACCCTGTGTATTTATAGATAAGATTATTATTGAAGCGCAAATTTTATTCTTTTCATAGAAGACTAAGGCAATTAATTTTATAAATTGCTAGTCCTAAGCCTCGGTAGTGACACCCTGTGAGACACCTTATTATCTTTTTTAAGTTATTAATTCATTTTAAAAAACGAGCTTTTTAAGATTATGTTGGAAAAAGTCGAAAAATCTAGAACTTTTATAAAAATATTACCCGTCAAAATATGAAACTTTTTCCAATTTGACCGAAATTAAATATCAAGCGTTTTACGAGGTCTGTGTATACGCAAATTAAATCCAACCCACCCTATATTCATCATATCAAATTCAAATTGTTCGATGAAAAGTTAAAAATTTGCTCCCGCTTATCAGATTTATTGGAACAAATTTTAATTTAAATATGCCTCTAAGCGAAATTGGTAAGTAATAGTAATTAAACAGCGAATTATTAATTAAATTCGCAAATTGTTCCCAGGAAAGGGTGTTTTCTGATGTATAAGAAATTAATCAGAAGAATAATTCGATTATTTAATAGACCGGGTGTAAGGATAAATTTTTATCGTCAATAGTGTTACAGTAAATTTTTATGTACACGGGGGTTAATAAGTCTTGCAGTCTTTAAAACTGAGATAGATTTTTTCATTATAGAGCCAATGAACCACTTAGACATTATTTTGATATTTGGCATAAGTTTTGTATCCACCGCGCAAACAAATAATGTACCAGCCACAAGAAAAATCAGGGTCCGGATTAACGAAAATAAAATTTAATAAATTAACATCAGAATTTTTAAAATTCGCGTATTTGAGGCAAGACCAATGACAAAAAGCTACTAGAGTAATTTTGTTAACAAAAATAAAATTGCAAACATTTACGATGCCATCCACGTAGTTGTCAAATTATTATAAGAGAAGTAGGGGGGTTGAAGAGGGGGGTCAATAAGGGGTGGTGAAGAAAGTTGGGTGAAAAAGGGGGGTGAAGAATAGGGGGAGGCGGAGTAGGTTGAAGAGGAGAGGGTTGGGCGGTTTGAAATCGGAATATAACCCCGACTTCCGATTCTGACACCGACGTGTCAACATCGAAATGGTGGTCTCAGAATCGGGAGTCCAGTTTTCATAAAATACAAAGTTTTAAGTTGACCATTCGACTTTTAAAATATTACCAAATACTTTGGTACATTCTGTGACGAAGTTTCAATTACATATTTTAATAAATATCAAGTGTAGTGAAAAAGTGATGACTATATGGTCAGACGCACGAGGGTGCAGCTTTTTCATGAAATTTCATTCTACAAAAAACATAATCTGGGTAAATAATCCTGAAGGATTGAGCCCATAAAAACCTAAGAAAGAAGAAGAAGGAATATAACCCCGCTATTAGTTTTTGTATCCCTTACTATTTAGGCGTGACAGAAAAAGAGAGGGGAAGTTGTAATATTTTCCATGTTGATTCGAAATTAAATGGTGCTCATTTTCGCTATAGGCTAATTTAATTAGTCAATTATAATTCATAATTATTGTGGATCAATGGATATCAAATATCGAAGGTTGGGAAAAAAACTATTTTCAATTTTTTTATTGATTTTTTTATTGCTAGCACTAAAGCTCGTCAATAGCTACTAAACAAAATTTAAAAAAGAAAATTGGTTTACAAACAGAAGAGAAAATGTTACTGAACCATTTTTTTCTTTGCCCATTTATATATAGATTATTCAAACAGGAAGGATGATAAACATTGTTACTCTCGTTGGGATTTTTATTTCGTATTTTTATATTTATTATTTAAAGTGCACCTTGTATAGTGTTTGGTTTTGGATTCGATGCAGATAGAATCATCTACGTGATGGTGACGCTGAGCAATGCCAAAGGTAGGAAGAAAAATGTGAGAAAAAGGCTGATAAACGAAAAAGCCGGTATCTTTTTTTGGTAACTTCATCCCACCTCTGTCTTTCTTCTCTACTAGGTTATACTATTTTTTTCCCATCCTAATATCCCTAGTGCGGTGTTTAGATAACAATTTGCTTTTCAAGAAGATTGAAAATTTGCTTCTTTACTTATCGCCATGAAATATTAAACCTAATTCACTAATAATACAGCGGAGAAAAACTGACTTTCACACTGCTTATTTACAAAGCTATTTTCTATCTTTCTTCTCTAATATTTTCTTTTCACTATATTAAAACTTTTTTTATATTAATGATTTATTATTAAAAACAGATACACTACTCTACTTCTTTTTCTATTATCCTATTTTCTTTAAAGTTTTTGCATTATTTTATTATTTCTTGAGGGAATTTTTCATATAACCTACAGGGTTATTTGGTGTATGCGATTTAGCTTGTTAATGTACCGTCGGGACCCACCATATCAGTGG
Source organism: Psylliodes chrysocephalus (assembly GCA_927349885.1). Classification (NCBI taxonomy): domain Eukaryota; kingdom Metazoa; phylum Arthropoda; class Insecta; order Coleoptera; family Chrysomelidae; genus Psylliodes; species Psylliodes chrysocephalus. The sequence goes on from OV651813.1 coordinate 89,301,241, forward strand.
ATAATATTTTGCAATCCTTTAGGGATTTAGTTTAATGTAATTTAAATTGCTGGCAACCGTAGGTTTTTTTTATGGAAATCATTTATTTTTAATGTTTAATTAACTCATTGATCATTTATATTTAATAAATTGCTATTTCACTATTTTATACTCAAGTAACTCATTTTTAAGTTAGTAATATTTAATTAATCTCTTTTTAAATTTATTTGTGATACCACAGTCCGAGTGGAGATCTAGTTACTCAGCCCCAAAACGTCAGTGAATCTGCAACTTAGAGCATCTGGAAACTTTATAGTGACAAGTCTCCTTTCTTTGATAAAACTGAACTCAATATAACCTCGTTTGAACTCCTGAGTAGGCTAGATCACCTCCAGAATCTGCAGGACCATCACCATCCCCTCAGCTTAGTCATCCGGTAACCTAAATGGAAACAGAGCCGATCTTTCTTGTATATATCATTTGTACAGTTTACTTAAATTGCATATAACTTTTTCTTATCTATCATTTATTTGAGTGCTACCTTTCGTTAATTAATTTTATGTATTAAGAACCTTCAGTTCAACTTTTTTTACATTTGTATTACATTTATTACTATACTTGTTCAATGTCTTTTAAAAGTCAATTTTTATCTATTAAGAACCTTTAGTTCCAGTTCTTATTGTTTGTTTAATTATTTATAATAAATACTGTATTAAATTTATCTGTTTTAAATTGCCTGATATTAGTTTGAATTTGAATTTATGGTACCGTATCTTGATTGTTGTCATAGTTTAGTTGTTTCCTATTTTGTTTTTCTCTAAGAAAACACTAAGAAGATAAATTTTTTAAAATAGTAAAAACAGGTGGTGTCTTGTTTAAGTTCCGACCCATCCCTGAGTATAATCAATTTTACCATTTTCCTTTACGGAAAATTGTAAAATTCTGGTAAAGTAAATTTTGAGCTTAATCACTATAAAATTGTCTTGCCAAACCATATAATTCCAAGTAATCTTTTTTATTGTCCCTTAACGAAAGTGCTGTAGGTTCTACTGGTCAAAATGCAATATCGAATCCCCTCTCTGGTCATGTGCCTGGCACACGGCCTTTATTTAGCAGTCAGTATTAATATGGTAAAAGGCCTGCAATTTCCCTTTAACTTTAAATCAGAAGGACATTCATTTTTAATAAATTTATTTCTTGACATTAAAGGGAAAATGGAGGCCTATTAACTGGATTTGATGCTAAGTGACTTCGGCCCGACTGTAGGACGTAAAGACCTAAATTATAAAAGTTTAGTGGCCATCATTAAAATTGGAATAGTTATTGGGACTTTTATTCCTCTATACACACTATTTGTTGGAAAGTAACCTCATACATATATGTATATAACTATATTGAGATGGAGACGAATTCCTACTGTTAGGGAAAAATTTTTTTTTGTGACAGGATCAAGTAGTTCGTTGAAGAAATGTAACTATGAAAATTTGTTAAATGATTGTTTTTATTATGATGATCCTGGAATGAAAAGCTAAAAAGGTTTGTACCAGGAAATTAATATAAACATAAGATAGTTTCTTGTATGTATTGTGGTAAGTAAAATATTTTAATCAGTGAGAATCACGTATTCCTTATGCTAACCAGACCAAAGAAAAGGAAAAACAGAAGAGGAGCATAAAGTAGTTGAAGCAGTTCGGGAGGTAGCAACATTTAAAAACGACGAAGTGGAAGAAAATATGTCAATATTTCTAACGCAATAACGCAATCACTTTGTCCTCTAGAAATTTTTATCACATAAATATTAATAAAAGAAGTTTAGAAATGAATTCCAGAACCCCGAGGAATAAAATCAAACCACTAATGGTTATGACGTTGGGATGGAAACCCAAAGGTACTGTATAGAGCCGACTATTTTTAAAACATAATTTTATACTTTTCTCTTGTTTGTTTTCACTCCTAGGGATCTGGAATTTATTTCGGCAATTTAAAGCGTCAAATTATCTTCTGATAAACTTTTCAGTTCATCTCTTTATTTATTTGTATAAATATTAGCCCTAATAAAATGACTAACACAAAACTGTCGCTGCCTCTCGGTCTATAAGCAGCTCGTGAGCAAATAATTTAGAGAAAACTTTATTTTTTAAGAGGAGCTGTCATTAGCCCCGAATAATGAGTTTTTCTATAAAATCTGTAATCAATGGACCCTTTGTTTTTCTTTGACAAAGATAAAGATACGTGTCGAGAAAATAAGGTTTTCATCGCCCTCAAAGTATTCCAAAATATGACAAGAAAGGCGAGAGAAGCGAATCCTTAATGAACACATTTAAATTTTCTATAGAAGAGAAATTAAACGAGATTCGTTTCCTTATACCATCTCTTCCAACATTATGGTAGAGAAACATTTAATTTATATTCGTCTTATGATTAAATTTTTAAATTGCCCTTAGTTGGATAACTTTTGAGTGGCAACGATTACTTAGCTTGCAAAAAAGATCGGTTTTGTTAATTCAGGAAAGTTTAACTGAAAATTCAGCTGCTAATCGATAACGAAAAACTTTTCTTGTTAGTAATAGTTTATTCGTTAGCTATTGATTGTACGGAATTCGAGTGTCTGATAATAAAACCCGAATAATTTATGATAATCTACAATCGACACAGTATTCGCTTTTTCGTTCAGCTTAAAAGTTTTAATCTAAAATAGTTATTTATTCTACCAGAGTTAGAAGTCGAATTTTATTTTGTAAATGGACAATATTTAGTTATAGAGGATGTTCTAAAAGAAGGTAGACCTGTTACCAAGATAGGTAGAATACTACAAAATAATTTAGGTTTGTAACGGCATCTGTTTTCAAGATACAGGGTATTAAAAAAAATATACACATTTTTTACGATTAGGTCAAAACTACTGGCTTTTAAACGAATATATTTTGGAAGCTGATACACCGCATTTTTTATATTTGCCTATCATAGAGGGCGCTAGTTTCACGGTTCGTACTAATTTTAAACGATATTCTCTTTCTGAATAGTTCTTGTTGTTATAGGTCTACCAGAATAATTTTTATTTTGATTTAACATTTTCAGTTTCTCGACAACATCGTTCCACGTCTATAAACGTTTTTTTTATTTGGTATGTTTCTTCTGGGAAACTTTTCTGAATAATTTGTAACCGCTGCACTAGCGTTTCCTAAATACTCGCATAAGATTAATAACATGTCGGTGTATTCAACATTTGAATACATTTTAAATATAATTAACGTTTTTACCAACAATAATCAATGTTTTTGACATTACCGTCTGCACTATCGATAAATGTCAGTTTTCCATAGATAATTTAAAAAAAAACTATTTTGAGTTTTGCGACAAACCCTAGTTTTTTAACGGAGGACATTTTGAACACATCTAACTGATTGAATATTTCATGTTTTTAGTCAAATTTATTTTAATGTTCTTCTTGTGATTCTTTATTTGATTAATAACGCATTATCATTACAATAATGGGATTGTTTTTTAAAAAAAGTAATTGTTTTTTAAAAGTACCCTATACCAGCATCAGTTATTACTACATTAATTGCAAATAAAATATTCCAAAAACGGTACACAGTATCGAGTTTTACCAAGAGTATCTTTTTGGTGTAAAACTGAATGATGTTGAAGTTTACATAAATTTGGACTAAAAAATTTAACATGGTCAATACGCACTTTCAACCTACACAAATCACTGGACCCAGATGCTGCTGTTGTAGGCAATATAAATACTGGTCTTGCATATTTGTAGGCGTTACAGGGCAAGTTTGACATATAAACATGTTCAAAATACCTGAAAACTTAGCAACGTGGTTTTTATACCTAAACATATGCTGTGGCAATAACTCTGAAGTTATTTCTATTGAAGGGATTGGAAAAACTGATTGATCAGCCTGTTCGGCAAACAACTCTGATACAGAAACCATTTAAATCAAGCCTCCGAGCAAACTACTGCTCAAAGATTCAAGCTAACATGCCTATCAATCAGGAAAATCTAGTGATTCTGTTTTACATCATCTTGTAGCCAAGCTAGAGGGGGAACTCGGTAGCCAAGAAATAGTTCTATTTTTTGATAGAAGGAGCTTTTGATAACACCTCCTTTAAAACAATGATAGCTGCCGCTCGCAGACGTGGAATAAAAGACATCATCTACTGGTGGATAGAATACATGTTATACGAAGATCAAGTTCAGGCACAAAACTTCAGTGAAACCATGCAGGTAAATATCCACAGGAAATGTCAACAAGGTGGAGTCCTTGCTTCTATACCGTGGAATCTAGTGGCAAATGAACTGCTGAGGAGACAGAACAATCAAGGAATGTGTGTCCAAAAATATTTTAAAAATATAATCTTCATTATCCTAGGGAAACACCAAACCAGTTTTCGAACTCATGCGAAGAGCAAAGACTGACAGAAATGTGATGCGTTAGGGAAAACCTCTTGATAAACCCTGACAAGTCAACAACTCATAGAATTTACTCGAAAAACAAGGTTGGAGGTCTTAGAAACTCCGACGCTGTTTGGAGAGAGCCTAAAAAGAACTAACCAAGTAAAATATCTGAGTCTAATCCTACACTTACTTGAAACCAACATTTATAAAAGTGACCAACAAATGTAAAATGTCTCTCATTGTAGGGAGAAGGGCATTTGGGTTTTGGTAAACATGGGGATTAAAACCGAGAAATGGTCCACTTGCTATATTCGCCAATAACTTATGGAGTGGTTGTTTGATGGCCAAAAGTAAACCATAAAACAGCCCCTAATACCCTCTCAGGAGTACAGACGTTGACATGCCTTTATATTACAGGAGCACTTAAAAATACACCGATATCCTATACGAAAATCATTCTGAACCTCCGATCATTTTATCTAGTTAAAACGAAGGAGGCCAGAATGCAGATTAAGTGCATATAGGCTAAGTTTAGTATCTCCAACAACTGGAACCTACTGGAACATTTATAAAACACCAGAATAAACACATGAAGTAAAGGATCCTACATTAAACATGGGATCAGATCATATGACACCCCGTCTAACCTTTAACAGACTCCTCCAGGTGAATTACAGCTGAAACGAGGTAAATAAGGAGGTAGTAAAATACTTGCTTAGCGGTCTCTTATGGTGTATGGATGGATCTGAAACAAACAAGGGAACAGGTTCTGGCGTACAAGGAGTTAATTTTAAATGCGACATCGTCGTCTTACTGGGCAAACATACCACTGTATTTTAGGCTAAAATACATAAAATTTAATAAGAAAGTACAAAAACAAACCATCTTCTCTCAGATAGCCAAGCCGCCTGGGTTAAACAGAATCAAATAAAATCTGGTCTAAAACTGCCTCGAAATACTAAATGATCTGACAATCTACAATAAGTTAAAACTAGCGTGGGTACCAGGACTCGCCAGAGAGGGATCAAAACTACCATTTATAGGACTAGAACCTGTATTTAGGATAAGCAAAACCTCTGCTCGACAGACAGTGAAGAGGTGAATAACTACAAAACAGCAAATTCACTGGCAACACATAAGAGGCCACATAATCAGTAAGCTCGTGCTAAGGGGACTAAACCCACGCATGACTGCTAAGGTACTACAGCTTTCAAGGCTTCAGATATCGTTGCAGGATTACTAACGGGATACTAATTCCATCACTTATAGACTCTGCATGGAAGAGGAAGGAACTTCATACTGTTATCTTCGAATGCGAAGCTGTAACTAAAGCGGAGTTTCACTCTTTTTGACGGATTAAAGAACATTGCTCGAATATTAGCTCGGAAATACATTTCCTAGAAAATACATTCGCACAAAAGAACATATGCACTAAATATCATTTCATCGAAAATATATTTGCATGAATGACTAATTGAACGAAAGGTTTACATCATCGAGACTATACAGGCATTTTCGCAGAAACCTTATTATAGATTACAAAATTTAAATAGCTCCAGGCAGAACAGGCTAGGTAAATTAGTTTAAGTTTTTTTAAATTATCTTATTTTATGTATAATTTTTGGGTAAGGTAAATTAGGTAAGTTTTTTTTAATTTTAATTAGAATACTAGGAAGCTATTTCTCATTTCACATATACATTCGTACAGTATACGTGAGTGCGATCAAATGCATTTCATATTCGATCAATTGTTTGTTCGACAAAAACATCTTGGGAACAAATGTTCTTTTGTGCGAATGTATTTTCCTCAAAATGTTTTTTCGAGCATATATATTTTCGAGCAAGTGTTTTTTCGAGCAAATACATTTTCGAGGAAATGTTTTTTAGAGGAAATATTTTCGAGCAATTGTTTTTCGAGAAAATGTATTTCAAGCAATTTTCCGTAATTTCTTTTTGGCCTAGAACGCCCCAGGAACACTTGGTATGGAACTTAGTAAAACTAACCAAAGGCACAGGACTATTTCAAAAATGACTATGACTACGGCTATGGATTTGGATGGGAACCTTCAAGAAAAAAAAAAACACCTTACACTAATATTAGGAAAACTTAAAACAAAATCCGGTGTTTATAATGCTATCTCATAAAATACCTATTATTCGTGACTAAGAAATCTTTTGATATTCAAATACCAAAACGGGCCAAAACCACATACAAAACGAATAAATCTGGTATTCAGACAGTTCAAAGATGAAAATTAGCATTGAAGCTGGGATTTAACATGCGAACCCAGGGATAACCATTAGTATTAACCTAGGGTGTTTGGCAACAGTATTTCAGGCTAAAGTAACTGCAATAAATGCAGAATATGCCAAATGACTCTCTTAGAAATAAGAGGGTGTTTATGCAAACAGACAGCCAGGCATCTCTTAAATCACTGAAAATGGTAGAAGTACAATCCAAATATTGAACCATCCACAGTTCCTCCAGGCACTGGCACACTTAAATGGGTGTCGGCCTATGGTGGAGGGGGGGTATTGAGAAACAAAAAAGCAGGCCTTACCACAAAGAGAGCTAAGGAAACTTTAATTGGACCAGAAAACCCACATGTGGTAATTTATATCAACATATTAAAGGGATGCTTATTTAACAGGTAAATAGAGCACACCAGAAGCATTAGTTGAAACTTCCTGTACTAACGCAGTCCAGAGTAGAGGAGGGTCCTTCCAAGAACAAAAAAATGAACTGATACACCTTAACAGAAACGAACTTAAGAACGTAATATGACTCACTACAGCCTTAAATTACACAATTCACTCGAGTTTTACAGTATGTTTTGTCTACGACCCACAATCAAAAATCTACAAATATGGGTTATTGAGATAAAATAATTCATTTATGATTTTACTAATTTATAAAATAATATAAACCAGATTGGAATCCGTGCCTTTCGCATGAAGGGCAAGTGCCCTGACATCACCAACATCGAGGCGATAACATTTTTGCTTTAATACTCGTAATTAAATTGACTTCATATAGTTTTATTAAAATTAACGAATTATTTATAATTATAAACGAAATAAAAGTAGAAAAGCTATTGTTTAATAATTCTATATAAAAATAACTCATTTTTACGTATATTTAACCTCAATAACTAAAATATATACTCACAATTATTCTGATAGAAATGTAACTTATATAAAATAAAAAAAAAATAGTAGACGGGTGACCAAAATAGAAACTGTCATTGGTGGATTTTATTTTTTTGCAGTGTTCTTTCTTTCTAGGTAGAACGGATATGAAATATACTTGTTCAGTTGAACGCAATAGCATACTTTTTCGTTTTATAGACTGTGCGTAGGTAAGCTAATATCCATGTGGGTGTAGATAAAAATATTACAGAGATTCAAAAGCAAAACTACTACTAATATATACAATTTTGAATTCGAGTACAATTGAAAAAAGCAAATATATAAAATTCGGAACTAAACACTAAAGTTTTCAGGTCTAGCGGAACTTCGTAAAACTCACGCAGTATTTTACGATAACCCAAGTTAGCAATTTGCTAGAGTCTAAAAGTAATAACTTGCAAACAGATGCAATATTTCTGAAAATTTGTCAAAGTATCAGCGGTCCTCGTAGAAGCAATAACCAGAAAAAGAAACAAAATGCGATCGTAAAACATCTATACATTTCGCGGAGCCCGGGAGATCTACCCCAACTAAGTAGGGTTCGTGTATGCAAGGAAAGCGCGTATTCCTTCAACCGAATATATTTCGACCGAATATTACATTTTTGCAGCCGATGAGAAAATATACGAGTATGTGTATGCAAGTTCGTAGAAATGCAGTTTTTTTGGTAGCTTATCTTGCAATTCTACATGAAGATAGTTTTAAAACAATGACACTTTTAAAGTAACTGCCATTTTGGAAACCCAGTTCGTAAAATTGCAACGGACAATATCTAGGGACGCAGTTTTCAAAGCATGATCGCTTTATAATAAATTACAGTAGAACAATTTACTTTTGCAATTTGACAACTGTGTTGCTGATTTTATTGGATTTTTTCTTCGTTATATTGGGGGCATTCTATAAGGACGTGTCTGATTTTTTATATTTGCGAAGACTGCCCTAATATCTAATCAATTTTCTTCTTCAAAGTAGTTAAGTTGTTCAACCGTTTTCTGTATGAAGGTATCTCACATCTCACTCATACCCACAAAGTTGAAAAACTGCAAAATAATAATTTAACATCAGAGCCAAGCGAATATAAAGAAAACTTTTCTTATCCTAAAAACGTCATATGTCAGCTAAAATGTCTAGTTTTAAAAATCAAACGTGTCGCTCCAGAGTGCCACTACTGATTGATACCTGTCCAGGATCCGTAAGTAAGGTCGACCTTCACCCATCTGTTTAATGGATAAAAGTTTTTTTTTTATTAATAAAATATGGTTTTAAATATATTGCAAATGGACTGCCTAAGAAAATACGGTCACGGCCATTTTTTACTTTTCTTTCTGTGTACAGATAAGGAAAGTATAGGAATCATGATAAAAGTTACTTATGATGTTATTCTCTATTATTTTGTCTCTATACATGATTTCCCTAAAGTGGACCAAATTCGAGATATTTGAGGAAAGTGCAAATTTAGAATTTTGAAGATGACTCAAAAACGGATGAAGAAGAAAACACCAAATTTTAAACTTAAGCTTTAATCCATCCTGTAGTGAGATGATTAAAGTTTGGGCATATTCGAAGCATCTAGGAAATACTTTTTTTTTTTAGTTGTACACTCTTCAGACCTCCCGTGCTACACCCTAATCCGTCTGTAGTCTGGCAGCACTGCAGCCTGCGGCTTATTGTACCACCATTTGAAGGTCCTACTACTTTCCCATTCACACGCTCATTCATTCCACGTCGTCGATGGTTAAACGCTAGTTGCATGAATCCCATGGTGACACGGGAAATACTTTACAGGGTGTAGTTTTTTTTTACTTTAAGAAAATAAATAGTTTGGACCGTATTTCCTTAGGCAATCCATTTGCGGTATATTTATAAACATATTTCATTTAATAAAAAGAAACTTTCATCCATTAAACAGATGAGTGAAGCTTACTTCGGATCTTAGACATACTGGGGTCCAATTGGAAGGCGGTTGATGATAACTTTTGTGATATTTGGAAGCGTCAGTTGACTTTCAACTCAAGATTTTATTTCTTTTAGTTTTGATGTTATTTCATCCAAATTTGTTTGCTGTGCGTTATAACTTTGTTTTGATATGTCTTGTTTGTGGTCACTACATGGGTATTTGTCTATTATCTCGATATTATCATTTTCTGCAGCTTCATTTGCTAAACGGACAACCTCCTCGATTCTCACATGTGACGTGACTCAAATAAATGTTATTGTTTTGTTTTGTAATTGTATGCAGTTTATCTTTTAATATCTTGAAGAATTGCATGCGATGGGTATACAGTTGTTTTATACCTTGTAAAGCACTTAACAAATCTGTAATGTATTAATCATAAATGTGTTATTAGATGAAGTTTTTTACATTTTTAAGGCTTCTAATTTAGCTGTCTTTCCACAAGTATTTACACAGCACATTCTTTGGGTAGGCGAACAGCAAATTTGGATGTTTTGCAAAAATAGACTGTGGCATATCCCTTTTATGTTTTGGAGGCATTTTTATATATTCGGAGATCGGATCATGAGGATATTTGTGTTAGAATTATTTTACGTTGTTTCAGTATTAATATTACAACCTATATGGATTCGCTCAGTGTGAAGACATGGTAGTGGAAACAAAAGCGATAATAGTGCTATCTGTGGATAATTAGTGCATTTTAGGACGATATTGTGTAATGTAATGTAATGTCATGTACACGTATACATTTTACTTTGTGTAGGTAAAAACAAGACAATAAGCAACCGGAGTTGCTGTGTTGAAAATTGTAAAAACAGTAGCAAGAAAAAATCAGTGTAAATTATAAAAAATTTCAATAGCAAAATGGAAAATAAATCAATTAAATAAATGGATAGCTGTACAATAAGAAGAAAAATTACCTTTATTTTTGTAACATTAACAGTAATAGTGGAAATAGTAGACATCAGAAACTTGAAAGGTTTTAAACAAACAATAAGTTATCACATTACGATGTTCTTTAACATCCCATTAATCTTAAATGTTCAGCAAGAATTAGATTTCTGACTTTAATTACTGTATATGGCTGAAATGCAATTTTGTGAATTACTGATAGGAAATCAGTTTTAGTCATTCATTCTATGTTTTCTTCCGAACAAAAATGAAAATATAAATAAAAATTCTTCTGTTTATACATTTTAACTTAACGCTATTATTTAATGGTATTTTTTATTTTGACAGAATAGGTTAATTCTTCAAAGACAACTTTTTAGATTTAGGCAACTTCTCATACATTCTCACGTAAATACTATTGCCTGTCTATATTTTATTATTGATTTTTATTGATTATATCTACATTTTTTTTAGTTGAAGCGATAAAAATCTTGATATATATAAAAATTTCGTGTCACGATGTATGTTCGCAATAAACTTCGAAACTACTGAACGGCTTTTGATAAAATTTTGTAACCATTTATAATATAATCCAACTTAAAAGATAGAAGAGTTTTTATTCAATATTTATTATTGTAAATTAAATATTTTTTATATGACATTAGTGTGTATTTATCGGTTAGTTCTATAAATTCCTAATAGATGGCGGTTTAGCATCTAAGTTGCACAGGTATCCGGCAGACATTATTGTTACACTACACCCTGCAGTGGCCTGCGGCCATTATAGGAAACGTACAAATATGAAAAGAAGTGCAATGTCACCCATAACACTATAGTGTGCTGAGGTCGTTATAAGTAAAAGTATAAGTAAAAGAAGATGGAATAGTCCCGAAATGTCTGGAAATGTCATTACCCGTCAAGAATATTCTTCATACCACCTCGAAAACATGTAAGTATTTCTTGATAGCCTTTTATTTTTTTTATTTTTATTTTATAATTTGATAATTATTAATTTATTCAGCCGTACATTTTGATCTAATTTATTTATTCAAATGATAAATTCTTTTAATTTTTTTTTATTTCAGTATAATGCCGCGGAAACAATCTAACCTTAACAATCAGTAAGTAAGCCACTGATTACAAACTATAATTTAATATAAGATGAATAAAATGTAAATTCAGAAAGTATATGTTGGTTTGTGCTTAATTTCAACATTTCGATACTTTAACTATTACTTTTAAATTTTGGCGAAACGATTTATTTTCAATCTCATATGAATAAATCTATTTTAATTTTTTTTAAAAAATAATAATTTGTAATTTGATTGTACCAAAGAATTAGTAAAAAATTGATTCAATGTATTAAAATTACTGAGCCACAGCAACGCGTGGCTGGGTCAGCTAGTATATAATAATAATAAATTAATGTTTTACTTGTTTCACAAATCCATTACTTTTATTACAACTAACATATTATATACTTTTTAATTACGAATTCTATTAAAAATTGTATTGTCAATATACGCAAAAATAGTCCATTAGTACATAAATAAATTGGCGCTGCCGTCACTTTGCAAAGTTGTAAAGGGGGATGTTATTGTGGGCTCTTTTTTCGTTGTGGATTGTCAGTTGGGAATTTTGACTTGTCTGAAGGAAAATATTGAATGCTGATATCAACAACGAACAAACTTATTAATTCACGTTGTTATCCACGTAGTTGTCAAATTATTATGGCTTTAAAATGCACAAAAGGCTTTAAAAATTACATTAAGGAAGTGTATTTGTATTCTTAGTGCCAGTTATTATCTGTTTAATGACTTTTTATGGTTAAAACTATAATATAATAATAATAATAATACTCTCCCTAATTCACCCCCTTACGAGTGAATTTCAACCCCTGAAGTCGACTAAACGACTTGTGTAGGGGAAGGGACGGCTATTATTATTATTATTTGCCGTGGCGCTCCGGGGCGACTTAAAGATGATTGATGGTGCCATTTGACTTACAGGTGAGGAAAACCCGAAAAACCTCACCCACCATCATCGAGACGGTAATGTATGGCGAATTTTTTTAATCTGCATGTCATATCAACAGAAATTGAATTTCTATTAATACGCCACACATCAAATCCTAAACCGAACCATGCAATTTAATTAAAAATCCACATGGTCTGGTCTGGGATTCGAAACCCAGCAGTCTCAGACTCATAAACTTGCCTATAAATGAATATAAACGCGATAGACCGCTACACCACCGTCCCGATAGTGATTTACAGGAAAGTATATCATTTATTTACAGTATGGCCACAGATTAATCACAACAGATACGAAACCCGGCAAAAGATCAAAGGATTTTGAAATGAGATTTCTATGACCTTGGACTTTAAATGGGTATGGCATAGGTGTCGCCAATTTTAATTATTTCCAATCAGTCTTACTAAATATGACTTTCTTCTAAACGTGAGTTTTGGATGCCAGGGTTGGTTTAGGTAATTAATGGTTTAATGTATATTTAATATGATTTGTATTGATATTTTAAAAATTTTATACAGGTAAAAAGTTATAACAAGCAACGAATTATAATGTAAAGGTTTTAAAAATTTGTTAAGTGGGCTTAGCCATCAAATCCAGTTAATAGGCCTCCATTTTCCCTTTAATGTGTTTAAATAAATATATTTGCAATTAATGGACTACTGATGGAAAGTTAACGGGAAATTGCAGGCCTTTTACCATATTAATACTGACTGCTGTGAATAAAGGCCATGTGCCAGGTAGAATTCGATAGTGCCTTTTTGACCAGCAGTACTATTTGAAGTATAAATATAAAACCGAATGCATTCCAATATACCTAAAATATTGTAGACATTTTATTTAATATGGCTATATAATAAAGATAAAATGTTTTCTATAAAATGTATATTCATAAATGTATATCAAAAGGATAAAAGTAGGCTTTTATTTTTTAATCGTCGTATTCATTTTCCCTTTAGTTACAGCAAAAGGTCAGCAATATCCCGGCAATTCATTGTTTGTTGGGATACAATATAAAAACATCACTAACAAGTATACCAATACAACTTTTGTAAATAATGGAGGTTTGAATACTTATTGCATACAGCCTATTAGAAGGAAGTTACAATTATATCGCCTGTAGCCACAAACCTAATAAAACAAATATTGAACAAATAGTTTGGTAGGTTGGTACTTCTGAACTTTAAAGTATAATTGGATAAAAATGCGAAACAGAACATTTATTCATTAATATTCATTAAATTTAGTTTTATTTTTTTTTGATCAAATTCTTCATGAATTAATTAATGACGAATCAGATATTTAAAGCACTCATTAGATATTACTTAAAATATATACCTCTCTATTCTTTTGGCTGATTTCTGAAATATCTGTTGCTGAATTTTATTGGGTCAAATATTCGAAGACGAATAAATACCTTTAAAAAGTAGTCATAAGTAAAATGTTGACAAGAGTGTTTAAATCCTTGAACTGTATTAAACAAATTATACGAATTATTTCCAAGTGTAAGGCAAGGTAAGTAATTTTCTATATTTTTCAAAACTAAATATTCCAACTGATAAAAACATTCAGTTGGTGTTTTTAGACTTCCAAATAATGATTTGATATCATAAGCTTTCAAATGAATAAAAATATTGCTGCTGCCTAAAACCACATCCCCAGCTAGCCATTCATAAAAGTGTATGTGTTGTGAAGTTCTCATCATCATCTATTGTATAGTCCAGGAGACAGTGACGATTTTCGGTATTTATTTTCCCGGTCAGCAAGCATGAATAGAGAATTGTAGGATTAGCAATTCTAAGCAAAATTCATATATATATATATATATATATATATATATATATATATATATATATATATATATATATATATATATATGTATGTCAAAGGGCAGTTTTGAGGACATTTTGCAACCCCTATATACAAACGTATACATTTGTATACATTTGATATACAAACGTATATATCCAACTTTTAGTTCAAAATATGCCAAAATAACTTATATATAGGTATTTTAATATGGATTGGCATATATGGGAACATTGACTTTTATCATATACAGTGTGTCTTAAAACTAAAAATGGAGAAATTACTCGATGACTAATGTCATATTTGAATTCACTGACAACTGACAAACAAAATTCTTTTCTGAAATATTTTGTAGAAATCCTGTTTTACATTTTTATTTTAAATACCATTTAAAATAAAATTTCTTCATTATTTATAGTTTGCTAGAGTCGTCCAAAGTATTTTAATACTGGTTAAAAAATCCAAAAATTATACAGGTATTTAAATATGGATATACATGTATGGCAACATAAACTTGGAACAACTGTGGGAAAAAGTACGCAAAAAATAATGTCAGATTTAAATATTAACCTAAGAAACTCTTTTTGCAATTGTTTCTAAAAATAGATTTGCACTTGTATTTTTTATATTTTAAATAGTATTTAAAAAATATTTTCATTGTTTTGCTAAAGGGGTCCAATGTATTTAAAATGCTGGGTTTTTGGGGCAAAAAAACCAAATCTGAATTTTGTTCTTGTCCACCGCAACCTTTTTAGACCTATTGTGGGACTTCGTTACAGAGTATGTCTTCTTAGCTTAGTCTTTATTAATAAAACGTATAAGCTTTAGAAACGTCAATCTAGCCTTCACACTGACACGTGAAGTGGATTATTTTTATCTTCTTCTTCACCGAACCTGCACAATGTTGCTTTATCTGCTTGATTGATGACATTCTGTATAATATCAAATTCAATGTTCTAATATGCTAATACATATACAGGGTGGACCAATTATCTCCCCGCAGAGTATAGCGCCGAAACTAATTGAGATATCAAAATAAAACAAAAACCGATTTGTTTTGTTCAAAAATCCCCATAACTAGAAAATAGTTTCATTTATACAGAGTACTCAAAGTTCAAGTAGCAAAACATTTTGATAAAATTTTTATTTAAAACGCCCTGTATATTTTTACATTTTTAGATTTCTACTTCAATGACCTTTACAAAAATGCATTGTTTTTGTAAACATGATGCTGTATTGCCATGTTATTCAAATTTTTCTTAAATTTACTGAAAAATCGGTACATTTTAAAAATATTCAAAAACTCTTTTATTCTACAAATTCGAAAAATAAGTTTTGGCTAAAGTTATTTGAGACCCGAACTTCTTATCTCGTCCATATTTCATAATTATTTCAATATGTACATATTATAAGATATTATATTTTCGAAAATTAAACTATAAAAAACTTCCGTTTTTTTAAATGAAACGGTCTGTATATTATTCAATATTTTAAAAGCCTATTACACAAGCTTTCCACGGATGCAACATCTTATAGGTTTAAATAAAATAATTTTAAAATTTTTAAAAGAAAAGTTCATTAAGCGGGAATAAAAACTAATTTACAAATTTACCGAAAAAATTGTATTTACTTATTTTTAAACTACATTAAATGCTCAAAATGTCTTCCATTTTGTTCAATGCATTTCCTTAGCCTTTTTTTTTATGAACTACGGACGTTTGTAAGCATTTCAGGAGTGATTGTTGTGAAGGCCTCTTGAATGCGTTCTTTCATATTTTTTTTGTGGTGTCCTGTTCACTGTAAAACTTCTCCTTAATATGACTCCACAAAAAGAAATCCAAGGGAGTGAGATCAGGGGACCTACCAGGTCAAGATATGGGACCTGCTCGCCCTATCTAATGATTTCCAAATTGAGCCAATTACGGACGTTTAACTGGTAAGGTGGTGTAGCACCATCTAATTGAAACCACAATATATTGGCACACGCTGCCCTGTAAAATAATTTTTTAAAAATGATAGAAATATTGTGTCATTTACAGTTCCATTAAAAAAAAAGTACCTATACATAGTTATCTATTATGCCCGCCCAAATATTCAGTGACCACCGGACTTAAGACGTTGTTCTAAAAAGATGCTTGTTTGTGTCTGGGTAATAATGAAAATTGTGTCTATATATACAGAACTATTTTTAGCTTTATTTTATCACAATAGAAATTTTGTTATGAAAAATGCGTTCTGTATTTATCTTATTAATTAGCTATCTACAATTTGCCACTCTCTGTGCGAAATCTTGAGATAATAATTTTTGATATAGCTGAATGTGATATGGATGAAACTTATTTTTCTTAATAATGCGCCTTATGGTAGTCCTCAAAATATTTAAATGGTTACTTAGTTTTCTCTTACTTGTATATGGATTTTCAATAATACTAGTGATTGGCCAAAATTTCATTTTCTTCAGTAAGTACTGTAGCAGTTCGATGGTGTTTTTCATAATCCACATTACCGCTTCTTTCTCTATACTTGTTTTAAGACATACTGTATATTATCAAAGTCAAAGTCCCCATATATGCCAATACATATTTTAATACCTAAATATTACTTCAGATTTTGATTTTTTAACCACAAAAACAAAGGAATATGATTTATTTTACGATTCTGGTAAGCTCCATTAACATTCTGTTTTAAATGCCATTTAAACTTCTAAAACTACAAGGGCAAATAAATGTTTATAAAATATTGCAAAAAAAGCGTTTTCGAGGTCAGTGAACTCAAATCTAAAGTTATTTTTGTCGTATTCTTTCCTATAGTAGTTTTAAGACACACTATATATTATCAAAGTTAATGTCCTCATATATGCCAATCCATGTTTAAATACCTAGATTTTATTTTAGATTTCGTGTTTGAAATCCCAAAATCATAGGACTAAGAAACATTGGACGACTCTAAAGCAAACTGTGTAGACATCTTTTGTATTAAATGCCCTTTAAAGAATAAAAAGTGCGAGTTTAAATGGATTTTTAAAAAATATTGCTATAAAGCGTTTTCGAGGCCAGTTAAACTCAAATCTGACATTTTTTTGCGTAAGTTTTCCTATACTTGTTTTAAAACATACTGTATATTATCAAAGTCAAAGTCCCAATATGCCAATCCATGTTTAAATACTTATGTATTACTTCAGATTTTGTTAGCCCAAAAACTCAGAAATATGAAATATTAGACGATTCTGGCAAGCTCAGTTAACATTTGGTTTTAAATGCCATTTAAACTTCAAAATGTACGAGGGCAAATTATTAATGTTTATAAAATATTGCAAAAAAAAGCGTTTTCGAGACTAGTGAACTTAAATCTAAAGTTATTTTTGTCGTATTCTTTCCTATAGTTGTTTTAAGACACACTGTATATTATCAAAGTTAATGTCCTCATATATGCCAATCCATTTAAATACCTAGATAATATTTAATATTTCGTGTTTGAAATCCCAAAATCATAGGACTAAGAATTATTGGACGACTCTAAAGCAAACTATGTAGACATTGTTTGTATTAAATGCCTTTTAAACTATAATAAGTGCGAGTGCAAATGGATTTTTATAAAAAATTGCTCCAATGCGTTTTGGAGGCCAGTTAAACTCAAAACTTACATTTTTTTTTGCTTAAATTTTCCCTATACTTGTTTTAAGAGACAATGTTTATTATCAAAGTCAAAGTCCCCATATATGCCAATACATATTTTAATACCTAAATATTACTTCAGATTTGAATTTTTTAACCCCAAAAACGGAGGAATATAATATATTTGACCATTCTGGTAATCTTCGTTAACATTCTGTTCTAATTACCATTTAAACTTCAAAAAGTACGAAGGCAAATAAGTGTTTATAAAATATTGCAAAAAAAGCGTTTTCGAGGCGAGTGAACTCAAATCTAAAGTTATTTTTTTTGTATTCTTTCCTACAGTAGTTTTAAAGTTAAAGTTAATGTCCTTATATATGTCAATCCATGTTAAAATACCTAGATAATATCTCAGATTTCGTGTTTAAAATTCAAAAACCATAGGACTAAGAAACATTCGACGACTCTAAAGCAAAAAGTGCGAGTGCAAATGAATTTTTATAAAATATTGCAATAAAGTACCTTCTAGTTCAGTTATCTTAAATCTGACCTCATTTTTTTTTGCTTAAAATCCCAAAATCATAGGATTAAGAAACATTGGACGGCTCGAGAGCAAACTGTGTAGAATTTTTTGTACTAATGCAATTTAAACTGTAAACAGTAACGAGTGCAAATGAATTTTTATAAACTATTGGTCTAAAGCGTTTTCGAGGCCAATTAAACTCAAATCTGACATTTTTTTGCGTAATTTTCCCTATACTTTTTTTAAGACACACTGTATATTATCAATGTCAAAGTCCCCATATATGCCAATACATATTTTAATAATTACTTCAGATTTGGATTTTTTAACCCCAAAAACGCAGGAATATGATATATTATACCATTCTGGTAATCTTCCATAACATTTTGTTATAAATACCATTTAAACTTTATAAAGTACGAAGGCAAATAAATGTTTATAAAATATTGCAAAAAAAAATCGGTTTTGAGGCCAGAGAACTCAAATCTAAAGTTATTTCTGTCTGAATCTTTCCTATAGTATTTTTAAGACACACTGTATATTATCAAAGATAATGTCCTCATATATGCCAATCCGTATTTAAATACCTAGATAATATTTCTGATTTTGGGTTTGAAATCCCAAAATCATAGTAGTAAGACTCATTGGACGACTCTAAAGCAAACTGTGTAGAAATTGTTTGTATTAAATGCCTTTTAAACAATAAAAAGTGCGATTGCAAATGGATTTTTATAAAATATTGGTCTAAAGCGTTTTCGAGGCCAATTAAACTCAAATCTGACATTTTTTTGCGTAATTTTCCCTATACTTGTTTTAAGACACACTGTATATTATCAAAGTCAAAGTCCCCATATATGCCAATACATATTTTAATAGTTACTTCAGATTTGGATTTTTTAACCCCAAAAACGCAGGAATATGATATATTATACCATTCTGGTAATCTT
Organism: Psylliodes chrysocephalus; assembly: GCA_927349885.1. Classification (NCBI taxonomy): domain Eukaryota; kingdom Metazoa; phylum Arthropoda; class Insecta; order Coleoptera; family Chrysomelidae; genus Psylliodes; species Psylliodes chrysocephalus. Next base: position 89,320,589 of record OV651813.1, read on the forward strand.
CGATAACATTTTGTTATAAATACCATTTAAACTTTATAAAGTACGAAGGCAAATAAATGTTTATAAAAAGTTGCAAAAAAAAATCGGTTTTGAGGCCAGAGAACTCAAATCTAAAGTTATTTCTGTCGGAATCTTTCCTATAGTATTTTTAAGACACGCTGTATATTATCAAAGTTAATGTCCTCATATATGCCAATCCATGTTTAAATACCTAGATAATATTTTAGATTTCGTGTTTGAAATCCCAAAATCATAGTACTAAGATTCATTGGACGACTCTAAAGCAAACTGTGTAGAAATTGTTTGTATTAAATGCCTTTTAAACAATAAAAAGTGCGAGTGCAAATGAATTTTTATAAAATATTGGTCTAAAGCGTTTTCGAGGCCAATTAAACTCAAATCTGACATTTTTTTGCGTAATTTTCCCTATACTTTTTTTAAGACACACTGTATATTATCAATGTCAAAGTCCCTATATATGCCAATACATATTTTAATACTTACTTCAGATTTGGATTTTTTAACCCCAAAAACGCAGGAATATGATATATTATACCATTCTGGTAATCTTCGATAACATTTTGTTATAAATACTATTTAAACTTTATAAAGTACGAAGGCAAATATGTAAATGTTTATAAAATATTGCAAAAAAAAATCGGTTTTGAGGCCAGAGAACTCAAATCTAAAGTTATTTCTGTCGGAATCTTTCCTATAGTATTTTTAAGACACACTGTATATTATCAAAGTTAATGTCCTCATATATGCCAATCCATGTTTAAATACCTAGATAATATTTTAGATTTCGTGTTTAAAATCCCAAAATCATAGTACTAAGATTCATTGGACGACTCTAAAGCAAACTGTGTAGAAATTGTTTGTATTAAATGCCTTTTAAACAATAAAAAGTGCGAGTGCAAATGGATTTTTATAAAATATTGGTCTAAAGCGTTTTCGAGGCCAATTAAACTCAAATCTGACATTTTTTTGCATAATTTTCCCTATACTTGTTTTAAGACACACTGTATATTATCAAAGTCAAAGTCCCCATATATGCCAATACATATTTTAATACTTACTTCAGATTTGGATTTTTTAACCCCAAAAACGCAGGAATATGATATATTATACCATTCTGGTAATATTCGATAACATTTTGTTATAAATGCCATTTAAACTTTATAAAGTACGAAGGCAAATAAATGTTTATAAAATATTGCAAAAAAAAATCGGTTTTGAAGCCAGAGAACTCAAATCTAAAGTTATTTCTGTCGAAATCTTTCCTATAGTATTTTTAAGACACACTGTATATTATCAAAGTTAATGTCCTCATATATGCCAATCCATGTTTAAATACCTAGATATTATTTTAGATTTCGTGTTTGAAATCCCAATATCATAGTACTAAGATTCATTGGACGACTCTAAAGCAAACTGTGTAGAAATTGTTTGTATAAAATGCCTTTTAAACAATAAAAAGTGCGAGTGCAAATGGATTTTTATAAAATATTGGTCTAAAGCGTTTTCGAGGCCAATTAAACTCAAATCTGACATTTTTTTGCGTAATTTTCCCTATACTTGTTTTAAGACACACTGTATATTATCAAAGTCAAAGTCCCCATATATGCCAATACATATTTTAATAGTTACTTCAGATTTGGATTTTTTAACCCCAAAAACGCAGGAATATGATATATTATACCATTCTGGTAATCTTCGATAACATTTTGTTATAAATACCATTTAAACTTTATAAAGTACGAAGGCAAATAAATGTTTATAAAAAGTTGCAAAAAAAAATCGGTTTTGAGGCCAGAGAACTCAAATCTAAAGTTAATTCTGTCAGAATCTTTCCTATAGTATTTTTAAGACACGCTGTATATTATCAAAGTTAATGTCCTCATATATGCCAATCCATGTTTAAATACCTAGATAATATTTTAGATTTCGTGTTTGAAATCCCAAAATCATAGTACTAAGATTCATTGGACGACTCTAAAGCAAACTGTGTAGAAATTGTTTGTATTAAATGCCTTTTAAACAATAAAAAGTGCGAGTGCAAATGAATTTTTATAAAATATTGGTCTAAAGCGTTTTCGAGGCCAATTAAACTCAAATCTGACATTTTTTTGCGTAATTTTCCCTATACTTTTTTTTAAACACACTGTATATTATCAATGTCAAAGTCCCCATATATGCCAATACATATTTTAATACTTACTTCAGATTTGGATTTTTTAACCCCAAAAACGCAGGAATATGATATATTATACCATTCTGGTAATCTTCGATAACATTTTGTTATAAATACCATTTAAACTTTATAAAGTACGAAGGCAAATATGTAAATGTTTATAAAATATTGCAAAAAAAAATCGGTTTTGAGGCCAGAGAACTCAAATCTAAAGTTATTTCTGTCGGAATCTTTCCTATAGTATTTTTAAGACACACTGTATATTATCAAAGTTAATGTCCTCATATATGCCAATCCATGTTTAAATACCTAGATAATATTTTAGATTTCGTGTTTAAAATCCCAAAATCATAGTACTAAGATTCATTGGACGACTCTAAAGCAAACTGTGTAGAAATTGTTTGTATTAAATGCCTTTTAAACAATAAAAAGTGCGAGTGCAAATGGATTTTTATAAAATATTGGTCTAAAGCGTTTTCGAGGCCAATTAAACTCAAATCTGACATTTTTTTGCATAATTTTCCCTATACTTGTTTTAAGACACACTGTATATTATCAAAGTCAAAGTCCCCATATATGCCAATACATATTTTAATACTTACTTCAGATTTGGATTTTTTAACCCCAAAAACGCAGGAATATGATATATTATACCATTCTGGTAATCTTCGATAACATTTTGTTATAAATATGATTTAAACTTTATAAAGTACGAAGGCAAATAAATGTTTATAAAATATTGCAAAAAAGCGGTTTTGAGGCCAGAGAACTCAAATCTTAAGTTGTTTCTGTCGAAATATTTCCTATAGTAGTTTTAAGACACACTGTATATTATCAAAGTTAATGTCCTCATATATGCCAATCCATGTTTAAATACCTAGATAATATTTTAGATTTCGTGTTTGAAATCCCAAAATCATAGTACTAAGATTCATTGGACGACTCTAAAGCAAACTGTGTAGAAATTGTTTGTATTAAATGCCTTTTAAACAATAAAAAGTGCGAGTGCAAATGGATTTTTATAAAATATTGGTCTAAAGCGTTTTCGAGGCCAATTAAACTCAAATCTGACATTTTTTTGGGTAATTTTCCCTATACTTGTTTTAAGACACACTGTATATTATCAAAGTTAAAGTCCCCATATATGCCAATACATATTTTAATACTTACTTCAGATTTGGATTTTTTAACCCCAAAAACGCAGGAATATGATATATTATACCATTTTGGTAATCTCCGATAACATTTTGTTTTAAATGCCATTTAAATTTTAAAAGTACGAAGGCAAATAAATGTTTATAAAATATTGCAAAAAAAGCGGTTTTGAGGCCAGAGAACTCAAATCTTAAGTTATTTCTGTCGAAATCTTTCATATAGTATTTTTTAAGACACACTGTATATTATCAAAGTTAATGTCCTCATATATGCCAATCCATGTTTAAATACCTAGATAATATTTTAGATTTCGTGTTTGAAATCCCAAAATCATAGTACTAAGATTCATTGGACGACTCTAAAGCAAACTGTGTAGAAATTGTTTGTATTAAATGCCTTTTAAACAATAAAAAGTGCGAGTGCAAATGGATTTTTATAAAATATTGGTCTAAAGCGTTTTCGAGGCCAATTAAACTCAAATCTGACATTTTTTTGCGTAATTTTCCCTATACTTGTTTTAAGACACACTGTATATTATCAAAGTCAAAGTCCCCATATATGCCAATACATATTTTAATACTTACTTCAGATTTGGATTTTTTAACCCCAAAAACGCAGGAATATGATATATTATATCATTTTGGTAATCTCCGATAACATCTTGTTTTAAATGCCATTTAAACTTTAAAAATCTGATGTGTCCAACACATGACTTTCCTATCTAGTTATATAAATGTTTAGAGGCTAAACTAAATATATACATTGTCCACATACATCTACCTCGAAACATTTTTCTATAGATATTCATGGAAAACGAAAATAATGAAAAATTTTAATTTCCTACAATTTTTTCATTACGGTCCATTTTAGAAAAATCATGTATAAACAAAAATTATAGAGATCGATATCGCAAACAACTTTTATTTCAAAAACTTTCATAATAAAAATCAGAATTTTGCACATTTTGTCAAATTTCTCGAATACGGACCATTTCAGGAAATTTTTACATAAAACAAAAATTACAGATAATAATATTAGAAGTAACTTTTATTTGAACAATTTTCCTCTCCAAATATAAATAACAGATATATTCCATAAAATATAAAAACGGCCTCCCATAAAGTACCCCCCCAGATGTTCCGACTTTGTCCAAAATCTAATCATTTCACGTCAGGCCGAAATAAACCTTAAGTTTAAAATTTAATGTTTTTTTCTTTATCCGTTTTTGAGTTTTTTTTCAAAATTCGAAATTTACACATTTTCTCAAATATCTCGAATACGGTCCATTTTAGAGAAATTATGTAAAGAATAAAAATTATAGAGAATTATATTACAAACAACTTTTATTTCAACAATTTTTATAAAAAAATATTTTTTTTACATTTTGTCAAATTTCTCGAATACGGACCATTTTAGGAAAATTTTGTATAGAACAAAAATTATAGATAATAATATTAGAAGTAACTTTTATTTAAAGAATTTTCTTCTCCAAACGTAAATAACAGATATATTTCATAAAATATAAAAATGACCACCCATAAAGTACCCCCCCAAATGTTCCGACTCTGCCCAAAATCTAATCAGCTCATTAGACGCTGAAACAAAGCTTAAGTTTAAAATTTGGTGTTTTTCTGTGTATCGGTTCATGAGTTATGCGTTATACAGACACACACACACACACACACACACACACAGACACACACACAGACACACACACAGACACACACACAGACACACACACACACACACACACACAGACATCATCGCGAAAATAGTCAAAACGGATTCAGGGGACCTCAAAACGTAAAAATCCGTCGAAAACTCGAGGTCGAAAAAAATCATGATTCCTATACTTTCCTTATATCTGTATACAGATAGGAAAGTAAAAAGTACAAAGGCAAATAAATGTTTATAAAATATTGCAAAAAAAGTGGTTTTGAGGCCAGAAAACTCAAATCTTAAGTTATTTCTCTCGAAATCTTTCCTATAGTATTTTTAAGACACACTGTATATTATCAAAGTTAATGTCCTCATATATGCCAATCCATGTTTAAATACCTAGATAATATTTTAGATTTCGTGTTTGAAATCCCAAAATCATAGTACTAAGATTCATTGGACGACTCTAAAACAAACTGTGTAGAAATTGTTTGTATTAAATGCCTTTTAAACAATAAAAAGTGCGAGTGCAAATGGATTTTTATAAAATATTGGTCTAAAGCGTTTTCGAGGCCAATTAAACTCAAATCTGACATTTTTTTGCGTAATTTTCCCTATACTTGTTTTAAGACGCACTGTATATTATCAAAGTCAAAGTTCCCATATTTGCCAAAACATATTTTAATACCTAAATATTATTCAGATTTGGATTGTTTAACCCCAAAAATGCAGGAATATGATATATTATACCATTCTGGTAATCTTCGATAACATTTTGTTATAAATGCCATTTAAACTTTATAAAGTACGAAGGCAAATAAATGTTAATAAAATATTGCAAAAAAAATCGGTTTTGAGGCCAGAGAACTCAAATCTAAAGTTATTTCTGTCGAAATCTTTCCTATAGTAGTTTCAAGACACACTATTTATCAAAGTTAATGTCCTCATATATGCCAATCCATGTTAAAATACCTAAATAATATCTTAGATTTCGTGTTTGAAATCCGAACATCATAGGACTAAGAAACATTCGACGACTCTAAAGCAAACTGTGTATTAAATACCTTTTAAACAATAAAAAGTGCGAGTGCAAATGGATTTTTGTAAAATATTGCAATAAAGCACTTTCCAGGTCAGTAAGTAAACACAAATCTGACATTATTTTTTGCTTAATTTTCTCTATAGTCGTATTAAGACTCACTGTATCTTATTAAAGTCATTGCCCCCATATATGGCCTTCCATATTTAAATACCTATATATTACTTTAGATTCGGATTTTTCGACCTCAATATCGCAGGATTACGATACATTGTACGATTTTAGTAAATTCTATTTTAAATGCCATTTAAACTATAAAAAGTACTACCGCAAATGAATTTTAATTAATTTATGCAAAAAAGCATTTTTGAGGGCAGTGAACTTAAAATCGACATTATGTTTCATAATCGTTTTAAGATACACTGTATATTATAATCAAAGTCAATATTTTCATATATGCCAATCAATATTTAAATACCTCACTTCAAATACGAAGTTTAAAAAAAAGTTGTATAATATTCGCATTTTTTAACCACAAAACCTTGGATTAAGGTAAATTTTTTATTTATTGTCCTCAAAAACGCCGAACGGCATAATGTCCTTAAAACAACCTATCTATATGTAATCTTATGAGGACAGTCTCCAAACATGCCATAATACATAAAATCTTATGAGGACCGACCTCATAAGCACCAAATGTCCTCGAATCTGCCATTAGTTACTACTTTTCGTCCTCAAAACTGCCTTTTGACATATATATATATATATATATATATATATATATATATATTTAGAGGGGAGATCCAAAAGGCTGATGCCGAAAATGCGTCAAAACATACGAGAACACGGCCCTTTTTTTCCATTGATAAAAATAGTTTTAGTAGTAAGAGATGTACTGAAGTTAAGTAAAAAAATAGTCTGATTAATCTGTATGGATAATATATTTGGCAAGTGCATAAAATACACTTTCAAACGAGTTATGTACACAATTATTTCTACGACCACAATTATTTAAAGAATGTTCCAGGTGTTTTGTATATTAAAGTGTACGCATAGGACACATAAATAAAATCTTATATCACAATGTTTCACCTAACCAGTTGGTTTATTTATAGAAATTAAACATACTAATTGAAGATATTACAGAAGAAAATAGGGAAATAAATTACATTTCCTTTTACACTTTTATATAATAATTGTTTTATTTAGAATTCACGAATCACTTATTACTCTACATTAATTATAATTATTGTTAGTTTCGTTATGTCAAATCATTTGTACTAGAGGTGTGAGGAAAATACAGTGAACTGTGGAACGCCAATATCGTTGGATGCGCGTGGTAGAAATGGCCCTATAATACTGCTAAAAACATAGCTAAATTTTCATGGAAACACTGTACTTTTGACATTTGCGATACTTCGACGCATATGCATTATTGATGTAATCTCATGATTCTACAGTAATAGTTTTTGCAATTTTAGTGTGATTTTTAGGTTATTATGGTTATTCATTTTATTTGGTTCTGATCTTTTGCGCTTTTAGAGTATTTGTCTTTTATATAGTTTTTAATTTGAATTTTAATATTGTGGTCTATTTATATTTGATTGCTGCTTTTCGACTAGTGCTTTATTCTTTTTGTGTTAAAATAAGCTTTATAACCATTAAGTATATGCTTCTAGTTGATATCTACCTAATCGGCATCGGGTGCTTGCAACAATGGGAAAAGTGTATGGTTTTTTGGTGTAAAGTTAGACGCCTTCATTTTTCAGGTAAATTATTTTTTACTTAAAAGGATAGCAATACGTCCTGGTTCGGGGTGTGACTTTTGGGTTTTAGCTATCTGAGCCAAATTGTCGGCTAAGTGTCCTCTTTTAGGGCACCCAGAACCGAAAACTATATAGGTATATATGTTTTTTTTTAAATTATTTTTTAATATGTATGCAGCTTGGATGAGGGCTTTAGGAAGAGATCCTAAGACTGAACACTGACTGCTATAAATGCAGTTTTTAAAGCACATTTCATAGTAAGTGATTTCATTCTAGCAGCAATGAGGAAACGTTTAAAAAACATGCTGTACCAGCTATTACTTTAATACCTCGTCTCTTTAAGTTATTACTTCATTCTAATGCATATATTAAAATGGTTTTTAACTTATATCCTTATGATTAAAAGATGTAGGTATTTTAGTTATGTTATAATAGAAATATATGATACTTTGTATTGACTGACCTACTGGCCACTGGTCATTCCACTTTTACTCCCTTTTTTCATAAATTATCAAATTATTTAAAAACAAATACATATCTAGCTATTTTCTGTAAATTACATTAAAATTTTAGTATTAATACTTTACTAATAAAACTTTAGTTAATTTGTCTTATATATATACACAACGGATGAGTTAATTGGATTTTCTCCTTGTTGAGTTTCAAAAATAGTAATTTAACATGATTTAAAAACAAATACATGAAATGGGCAAAATAGGCCTGCAAAGGCACTTTGTAAACAATCTCACTTGTATCGATGTGACGTAATGCGCAAATTCAATCTGGCTTACTTTTGTTAATAGATTGGCGTTCCATTTTAAATATACAGTTCACCGGGAATAGATTATTTAAATATACACGGATCGGGAAAACAAGTACGAAAAAATTCACTGGCTCCTGGACTAGTACTGTATCGAAGGAATTTTTATGAATGAAACAATATACGACCCTCCACAATTGCGGTCTACTCTACTTCCGCTGTTGTCAGACATTATTTTTTTTTTGGACAATTTAAAGACCTAACAGTAATTCAAGCAAAGGCAATAACATTACTACAGTTAAAAACATCGCAAACTTGGCATCAATATTTTAATTTTATTCAAATATTGCATTTCTGTCGAGGATCATCTGCGTTGACTTCAGAAATTGTGTAATCTGTATTGGTTATATATATCTATAGTTAAAAGCACGTAAACTTGGCATCAATGTTCAATCCGATTATTGAGTTTCTACCGCGGACACCACCATTCATTCTTCAAAAATTTTGTAAATAATCATATCTGTCTTGGTTATATATCTATGCCTAAAACGTAAGTTGCAGTAGAAAAGTGTACATTTACAGCCATGAATTCGAAGACATTTTATACGTGCCTTAGATGCCACTACGACGTATATTCTTCGTTTCACTCTTGATTTATCTACAGAAGATGACTAGATACAAATACACAATATTTTTGACAAAAAATGCACACAACGCAAAGAGTTACGACCGGTCCTGATTGTCCTAAATGTCACAGAAATGTCATCTCACTTAGAACATCCTAAGCAATGTTGTCGCATAAAAAATTCAAATTTCACGCATTTTTTAAAGTGTCATTGATTGTCATTAATAAATGTAAAATATAAACCTTTAAATGGTTTTGTATTATTTTATGTTTAGCGGATTTTAATTAGGCGTTATTTGTATGTAACGTCTGTGGTTACTAAAAAATGTATGTACATTTTCATTTGACTTCAAGTGCAATGTCACATAATATCAGAAAACCTAGGAGCATCGGCAACTTCGCATAATGAAATAACTTTTACCTTCGGAACTGCGCGAGTGGAAACGAGTTGTTACGAGTGACCTTTAAATGGGTATGGCCATTTATCTCTCTCTTAATTTTGATGTTCTTTGTCAACTTTCGCATCTGGGTAATCTGTGGTATGGCAATGGTATAAAGCAGAAGTTCTAGTAGTATGACAGGGTTCATTCATAAAAAAGATGCTTGCCCTTCAGATAAACACGCTCAAACAAACCATCCCCACTCAATTAGCAGCCGTCTCGCTCTTTCTAATGCAGCAGCTCTGTTTTTGTTTAATATAAAACACAATCTGAATGCTTAAAATAAATAGATGCTTAATTAGAAATGACTGGATTAGTCTAGTAGTTTTTCGCCGACAAGGGTTATTGTACGTGTTTGAATTAATTGTTATTGAGTTGAAATTAGGTAAAAAATATAAAGAAAATATTAAAACAGAAAAGCGAAGGTAGAGTGAGAAGCACAAGTAGTAGCAAGAGAGATTTTGAAACTGCCTTATGTTAAGATTTGTATTTGAATGGAATTGTATGTACTGTGGATTACATATCAATATACACATATATCCCTGAAGGGTTAGAAAAAGTGAAAATATTTTTTTTATTTTTAACTTTTAGAGAAAATAGTATTCTTCACAAAAGTTCTTGTTTGTTTCAAAACTAATAATATTTTAAATAGAAGTCGAATATCTCTTTGCTTTAGGCAATATTGACTAAATATTTTACTAATTCAAAAGATATTGAAATTTTGTTTGAAACCTTAATAGTTTTTGAAACAAGCAAAAACTTTTGTGAAGAATAACATTTTTTCTAAGATCACTATTAAAAGTAGGCTTGTGTCTTCGCAATCAAGCGCAAGACTGACGTTTTCCGCGAACTGGCATAAAGTGGCAGCTTAGTTGTGGCACCGAGCGACAAAATTGACAGCTTTGTTGCTCGCCTAATTTTAATTAGGAATATTATTATAACAATATTTTTTTTTAATAAATTATTTTCAAGGTTATTTTTACGTACCTAGTTACATGTTTTTTTTTATTATTCAAGTTAACATTGAATTTGAATATTACCTCCGTTTTTCATGATTAAAGTAAATAGAGGCCACACATTATACACTACTTTCAATTTTCGCTCTTGATAGACAAATAGCCATTTTGGAAAAGGTAAAAATAAAAAGTTTTTTCTTCTCTTTTTTTAGTTTATACGGGAACACTACGCATAACGAAATATAATTGAGGAGTCTAGAACCAAAGGCAACAATCTCCATTTTTCGCCAAAATGAGTTAAACACCTAGATATATCGGTTTAAACACGCATAAGGGATTAATATAAAATACGCGAAACTAATCCTTTAAAATCCCATTGAAATTCAGGGTTAGTTTCAAAGCAATATCCACGTGCCAGTTGGTACCGAAACCGACAAAATCCCAAACCGCCAATCAGGTTGCCGTATTGAGTGATAACAAATTTTCGCGCTTACCACGTTATTTAGTTTTCCTGTTTTTTTGCAGATTGCGAATTTGTTAAAGAGTTATCAGTTAATAAATACTGATTTATATTATCTGTTTGCATATTAATAAATAACAATAATATAAACAACCCTTTAAAATTTTGTAATAATTAGTCTCAGAAATATTTAGAATCAATACATATGGCAACATTTTTCCTTATTTATTTAAAAAACTGTGACGAAGTTTTAATATATTTATGCAAGTCAGCATAATTATTTAACACCGATAAATATAAAGAAATTAATAAAACAGCCCTAAACCTTCCCAGAAACTTTAAAAACGTTTTTCACAATTTTATCCGAAATTCCTAAAAATGGAGATTGCCGCCTTTGGTTCTAGACCAACCATACTCAACATTTTTTTTTCTTTGGGCCACATTCGTATGTTTGCTATATTACACGGGTCGCAAAATTTTTTAGACCTTCCATTTTAAAATTAGTAAGTGCTCTAATAATAAAGTAAAAGCTTCAAACTGTTTAATAAACAATAAGTCCAATAAAAAAAGGTATTCAAAATATAATTAGTCATCACAAAATGTAAACTAAGAATGCATCGATTGGTAACAAAAAAAAAGTCACCTAGCCTATTTTAGCAGTCTACATACAGGTCATAATATTCAATGTATTTATTACTATCTTTAATAGAAGATTCAGGTACCGATTGTGATAATTATGGTGAAATTCATCAGGTGTAGCATCTAATTTGCAAAGTTTTAGCAAACTTTTCTTCTTGTCCTTTTTTGTAAAAATTTTCATACTAATTTTTTTTTACCCTTTTAGGCATCCTTCTATTGGTTTTTGAAGGTTAGCTGTATCGCATGAGAGAAGGATAATTATTCTATCGCGAAAAAAAAGGGTGACATAATCACCAGGTCGATTTTAGAATAATCGAGAAAGGTCAGAGACCTCTAGGCAAAACCAAACATGACATGGGCAAATTATTTCAACAAAAATAAGTGTTCTGATATTTGTCTTGTTTTGGCAGAAACACTATTAGGAATCGGATTTAATACATTTAACAAAATAAGTAAAAATATATCTCTTATCTGGTGTCTTGTTTGTGTATATTGAGAACGGATTATTATGAAGTTAGTTTTTATTTGCCCTCTGTTTATAATGAATATACAGGGTGTTAAAAAAAAGTGTCACAAAATGAAATGGTGAATAGTATGACCCAAAATAAGCAGAAAAGTCTTAATAAATATATGACCGCAAATTAACGGTTTCGGAGATACGGACCATTTTGTGTTTATAACAATTTTTTATTATTATAAAAAAACAATGATACTTATAAACAATCAATAACAACATAGAGTTAAATGAAATGTTCAAATTGCCCTCCCTCCATTTCAATGCAGCTACGACATCTCCTCCGAAAGGACTGTCTGACTCTTTCCAAAACACCCTCATTTGCTAGGATTCGATGACATCCCTGCTCTATTCGTTGCTGCAGCTCTTCGAGGTTATTCACAGGAGTGGCGTACACTAAATTTTTTAAGTGTCCCCAAAGAAAAAAGTCAAGCGGATTTAAATCAGGCGATCTTGCAGGCCATGGCACAGGTCCGCCCCTTCCTATCCATCTTTGACCAAAGGATCCGTCTAAATGTTCTCTTACGGCAACTGAAAAATGCGCCGGAGCACCATCGTGCTAGAACCACATTTGATTTCTTTGTATTAAAGGAATGTCATCTAAAAGATCACCCAATGTGTTCTGCAAAAAGTTTAAGTAGTCAGCTCCCGTTAATCGGTTAAGTAGTACAATCGGACCTAGTAACCAGTCGCCATAAATACTCATCCAAATGTTTAATGAAAAACGAACTTGATGCCTGGATTCCACGATACTATGGGGATTTTCGTCGGCCCACATATGCAAATTATGGAAATTAAAAACTCCATTTCGTGTAATCCCTGCCTCATCAGTAAAAAGAATTAGTGCAATAAAATTGGGATCCTCAGCATCATTTCTCAGAAACCATCGACAAAACTCCAAACGTGCTTGATAATCAGGTGCATTCAGAGCTTGCACTCGTTGAAGATGGTACGGGTAAAGCTGCTGATATTCTTCGCACACTAGTTTCTGGATTCTCTTCTACTCGTGCTAAAATTGCTTCTTCTGCCTCAGGGGTGGACACCGACCTTGGTCTCCCGGAATCATGTGACTGTTTCTCAAATTTACCTGTATCACGCAATCTTTGGTGCAATCTTCCAAACACACGAACTGAAGGGATGTGGCGATTAGGGAAAGCGTCGATATACTGACGTAGCGCTTCCCTCACTTTGCCATTTGCACGACCGTACATAAAATGCATGTCAGCTAATTCAATATTAGTGTAAACAGGCATAACGGAAAATTTATAAAATTATTCACCCACAACAAAATAATAACTGCAAATAGTATCTATGAAAAAACATCGGTAGACTTCGATAAGAAAAGCAAGTTTTTGAGAATGAAAAAAGATAATCAAAAAATGATACAAAACACAAAACACTCCGTATCTCTGAAACCATTCATTTGCGGACATATGTTTATAGATACTTTTCTGCATATTTTGGCCCATACTACCCCCCGTTTTATTTTGTGACACTTTTTTTTAACACCCTGTATAGACTACGTTTCACTTGTCTTGTTTATGACGTATATTATTTAAACTATTTTGGAGACGAAAGTGTACTTAATTCGAATATGCGACAAGTATTAAAAGTAATTTTAAAAAACTGTTTTTAAAATCGTGCAGATGCCATCACCAAATCTTAACCAAATTTATAGGGTACCACATCTGAGGTATCTCCTTACTAATAAAAAAGAATTATAGAAATCGGACAAGGTAGTAAAGAATTATCGCTAAACATACATAAAAAATATAGAGTTTGAGGATTTTTCTCAATAAACCAATTAGTAGATTTTGACCAAATTTATAGGGGACCACCCTTGAGGTATTCCCTTACTAACAAAGAAAGAGTCATGGACAAGGTGGTAAAGAATTACCGCTAAATATATATTAAAAATTAAAAATTTGAGGATTTTCTAATGAACTCAATTATTAGATTTTGACCAAATTAATATGGGACTACCCCTGAAGTACCCTCTGTCTAACAAAAAAAGATTCATTAAAATCGGACACCGTGTTAAAGAATTATCGCTCGACATACATAAAAAAAATATTACGACGAATTGAGAACTTCCTCCTTTTTTGAAGTCAGTTAAAAAAAGCCCCCACGCCAAACGTTTATTTAAAAATTAGCGTAATATTTAGCGCAGTGACCGATAAATGTTTTCGCGCATTTCGATAAAGATTTTAAAAACAGAAACTTATAGTTTTAAAAAGCACCTTCTTAATAGTGTTTCGGCCCGCACAAAAATCTTGAAGGGTTGCAAGCGGCCGTAGGTTGAGATATGGCTGTCTAAACCCTTGAATTGTTAAACGACGTAAAATAAATCTGACAAAATACTCATGTATACAATAACATCATCGAAAAAATACCGATAAAATAATACTGTATCCGTTTGCTGATTTCATTAATGGTTGAATAAGATCACAGTTTAATTTCTGGCAACCCCAACACATATTTTAAAATGTACTTTATGTTTTTCTTCTTAAACCATACAATTTCTTAACGCAAACATATCCGATTTGGAACAGGAACAACAAACTTATCACTGCCTAATTGGAAGACAAACTGTAAACTAGCTGGGCTGATGAAACTTTATTGGTTTTTAAAGCGGATTTCTAACATATTGCAAGAAAATGCGCCAATAACTTAAATTCAAACTTATGAACTCTGGTTTTAATGAAATGGCAAACTCAACACGGTCTCACAAAGCATTCGCTATAATTTATGGCGATATATTTTAGCTGATTCAGAGTGCGAGTTAAGAAGGTAATAAGATTTTTCTCCTATTGGTTTCTTAATGCGTTGAATAGAAAGTTAGTCAAAAAACTTTGAGCAATTATATTTGTCAAACTATTTGTGCCCCTTTTTAACTTAAATCAAATCCTTTGAAAAAATTAAGATTACGTTTTATATTTAGTCAACAAATACTAGAACAATTTTCTTACGTAATCAATAAATAAATTTCCCAGCTGAAAATTGGTTTTTAGCGTTTTTAGAGTTTTTAGAGATAATCCAAAACAGGTACAAGTTCGTGAAACAGACTCATTGTTAAAAAAATATATTATAATAAAAGGAACAGAAAATATTTATTGGATGACTCATATAAAATTTTTTAATTAATATAATTTTCATCACAACTGGACTATCCGTTGCAACTGAATTAATAATAATTGGTTCTAGATTAGAAACATCTATTTACTTGTATTTTTTCCAATCGAAAACAAATATGTTCTTAGTGTGTCTTACATAATTGTCCAACTGAGTTTATTCAAAGCTTCTGACCAAGTCTGAAATACATCTTCCGGTGACAACTTTGTCATAAAACCGTTTGCACTCTGACCACACCATCTCTATCGGATTTTAATGGAAGTAATATGAAGGAGTTCTTAATATTTTATGTCCATATTTTTCAACATATCTATCTAGGTTGAATTCTTTTCGAGGTAGATTTTGACGTACAACTTCCAAAATCTGATATTTCATACCATTGATTGGATAATTAATATTCTTTTCCTGCAACCATTTTACCATTTTATCGTTTGTCCAACTATACCATGGAATTGGTTTAACGTACCGCAAATGATAACTGGACATTAGCGATTGTAATCCAAGAAGGATATTCCAGACTAGGTATAATTTTCGTATTAAACCATTTTTTAAAATTTTCTGCATTTTTATAAACCCTTGTTCATTGTCACCATGGACAATTATGTATCGAATTCCATCGCCTGTTTTTCTACTTACAATAGCCATCGTTCCATCTTGCCAACTTCCATCCATAAATACAGGCTAAAGCTACCATTTGGGAACGCGCGATCAAGGAAGACGACAAACGACAGGCAGCAAGCGACAAATCCTACCGTACCTAAAGTGTTGTCGTCTGTCGCGCCTTCCCAAATGTGTTTAATGTATTTACATGTGTACAGACGTGAAGAGACCGTTTTCGGTCTCCTTCGCTGTCGTTTCGCGTTTGAAATCGGTTTCGGTCTCACCTTCCCAAATGGTAGCTTTAAAATTACCCAGCTTTATCTTCTTGTTAAAATTTTTCAACGACATTTGTTTTAGAAGTTTTAGAATTAATGTGTTAACTGACCCTACAGAACATTTAACATCAGACATTTCTTCTGAAATTCGTTTATGTAAAGAATTAACTTTTGTTTTAGTTTGGCTTACTTTTTTAGACATTATCTTTATATACTCTGTATCAGAATTTGTTGATTTACTAAGTCTACAGATAGTTTTCTGCGAAATATTTAATGCCTCTGCAGCCAGTTGATTGTACTTTTTCCATGAACTTCGCAAATAAATTTGTGTCTTTAAAATACGAAACTACGTTTAGGATTAAAGTTTTTGATTGATTACCATTTTGTTGAATACTTGTAAAAATTTTGAAATATCAAAATATACAAATTTTTAACAAATTGACAAATTCAAAATGTTAACATGATGTAATTAATCTACGACGTGCCAAAATCTACCAATTTTTTTGTTTTACCCCTTTTACATTTAAACAATAAAGAAAGCAAATGGATATAGAGTATTTCCGAGACTTTCTATATAGCTCTGGTCATAGTTAAATTTAGTATTATCAATATGAAATGATACACAAAAAGTTTCTAAAGTAGGCCTTGGAAATATTCACGTTATATAGTAGGACAGAATAATCTTTTCTTTATTTCAACTCTTTAACTCAATAATTAGTTCAAACACTTACAGTATTCCTATTGCCAAACGACGAAAAACTACTAGACTAATTCATTCATTCATAATTGAACTTCTATTTATTGCAAGCATTCAAATTGTTTTATATTAGGTAGAGACAGAGCTGCTGCATTTAAAAGAGCGAAAGGGCTGCTAAATTGAGTGGAGATGCTTAGTGCGAGCATACGTTTTATGAATAAACCAGATCATAATACTATTATCTCTGCTGTACAGCATTGGCATACTGTAAGTTAATGATATACTTTCTTGTAAATCACCTTTAGCTACAATAGTAGTTGTAACCAAAAAAGGCATTAAAAAGATAATAACGGGCACTAAGAATGCAAATATACATTTTTAATGTCATTTTTAAAGCCTCCCATTATAATTTGGCAATAACGTGGATAACAACGTGAATGCTTGCAATTCGGATTTTGTAAACAAAATTAATTAGTTGTTCATTGTTGATATTAGGATTCAATATTCTCCTTTTGACAAGTCAAAATTCCCAACTGACAATCCACAACGAAAAAAAGTTACCATGACATCCCCCTTTGCAACTTGGTTTTTTAAATTAATTTTTGGATTTAAAACCGCTTGGCTTTGTCTATAAAGACTAAAGAGAAGTAGGCAAATCGGCAATTATCAAATTTTAAATTTCTGTTCTTTTTTTTATGAAGTTCGCCAAATTGATTGTAGTTGGCATTAGTGACGTTAATTTTCTATATAAGTTAATGTAAAATAAAGAGTTTTTTAAAAAAATTGCATAATGCAATCGAAATAATGTAAAAAAAATTAACTGAGTACAAGTAACATGAGTGACAAAAACATCAAAGCAAGATTTACTTCGTTCTAGGTTGTAAAAAGAGATATAAATCAAATGTAAAACTTAAGGAAACACTAGGAGAAATCAACTTAGTCTTTTTAAAGCCCTAGTGTAAGTAAAATAATTTATTATTTCTAAATATATTATTTATTGTAAACTAGTCAGAACTCGTATCTTACGAAGTGTAGTTAATTTTATTACAAATTTCTAAGATATAAGTCAACTTTTACGGCAAGGATAGATCTGCACAAACCAGCTCATCCTTTAGAGGATGTGTAGTTCTTATAACAGTTTCCAAATCTATAAGCAGTACTTTGCTGAACTCTTCACAAGAAATTGAACATTTATTTGTAATTTTATTTTAGGAGCTGCTTACTTTCCTCCAATGACACCAAATTATAAATCTCTTTTGTTCACTGAACTTAGATAATTTGTAAGAAACGTATCTTTATGCACAATTTTGCATTTTGGGCGACTTCAGTTTACCTAAGGCGATATAATTCTCAAATAGTCTATGCACAACTGCTACTTCTTCCTCCAATATGTGTGTTTTTCACAACTTTTTTTCAGATACAATGCAGTTCGGAATGATTACAATACTACTTTAGATTTAGTTTTTTCTTATCAATCTTCAACAACCACTTCTATTGCTAGTGATACCCTAATTAATGTCGATAAATATCCTCCGTTACTTATACACTTGAACCTTGACGTAAATTATCGTAATTCGTCATATGTAGCTAATGAGTATTACTATGATTACAAATTCGCAGATTTTCCATCCATTGAACATAATCTGGGATTAATTCAGTGGGATTCACTATTCTTAAATAAATCACATGATGAAATAGTAGATATTTTTTTACGATTTTGTATATTCTGTCATTCATTTCTTTGTACGATTAAAAAAATTATCCACGGACGATTTCCCAGATGGTTTCACCTGAATTAAAAAATCTCCTAATTTTAAAGAAAGAAGCACACCTTAGATTTAAATTTACTGGATCTTCTAGGGACTACATGATATTCTCTATCTTGCTCTCTCAATGTAAACTTAAATCTAAACAGGATAACAATGATTACGTTAGTCTTACTAAATCATCTGTTGGTAAACATTTTGGAATTTTGTCAATTCAAGTAATGAGTTACCCAACGAAATGTACTATAATAACACTAGATGCTCTGTGAGTACAGATTTAGTTAATATGTTTCAGTATTACTGTAGCTCAGTCTATAGCGATCAACCATGCCATATTCAACCCATTTAGATGTGGCAGATTGTCAAATACCTATTTCAGAAATATTTTAACACCTAAGCTGTTTAGTGGAATGTTTTCTAATTACTGATAATCAAATGTTACTGTACCGATTTTGGGTGGCACAAAATTGATCGAAAAACATTTGATCGAATTGTAAATTTGATCGAAAATACATTTTATCAAATGGAATTTGATCGAAAATACATTTGGTCGAATAACATTTGATCGAAGATACATTTTATCGAATAACATTTTATCGAAAAGACAATAGATCGAAAATTCATTAGATCAAAAGGACAATATATTGAAAATCAACATGAAAAATAGTAAAATATAAAAAAATCAAACGATACCATTCAATCGTCCGTCTATCCCTACTACTAGGGAAACTAAACTAAGCGGCTATCAAAATTGATCATTGATGGCAAATTTTTCAATAATCTCAAATGATAGCTACCTCGTTTAACAAATTTTATGCTTACAATACAATTTAAAAATAATTATTTTAGAGCTAAACGGTTATTTATCTTCATTTGGATTAAAAAAATGTGATTAATTCCCATAAAATATGTATTTCAATAAGGTCGAGTTGTCTCCTGATGGGACATTTTAGGTAAAATTATTTTAAGATTTATTTATATAAAAAATTTAATTAATTTACCCAACCTGTGCGACCTGGAGCCGTCGCGGTTTGCCTCGCAAAAAAATATAGAAAAATAAGAAATTATTCAAACAAAAATTTTAACTAATTTACCTAACCTGTGCTGCCTGGAGTCCTCGAGGGTTGCTTTGCAAAAAAAATTATTACAAAAATGGGAAAAATAAAAACTTACTTAATTTACCTAACCTGCGCTATTTAAATTTAACTGATTGCTTCCGCGTATGTTAGGTAAGTTCGTTTAGTTTTTTTTTTAATATAAAAAATTTAAATAATTTACCTAACCTGTGCGGCCTGGATCCTACGCGGTTATCCTTGCAAAAAAAATATAGAAAAATAAGAAAACTGAAAACAAAAACTTTAACTAATTTAGCTAACCTGTGCGGCCTGGAGCCCTCGAGGGTGGCTTCGCAAAAAATAATATACAAAAAAGGGAAAAATAAAGAAAACTTTACCTATTTACTTAACCTGTACGGCCTGGAACAATTTAACTGATTGCTCTGATACAGATTAGGTAGGTTAGTTAAGTTTTAAGTAACCTAGTTAAGTTTTTAAAAAACCTTACTAACTTACCTAAGCTCTATCAGAACAATCAGTTAAATTGCCCCAGGCCGCACAGGTTAGGTAAATTAGTTAGGTTTTCTTTATTTTTATTTATGTTTATAAAACATAACTAACTTACCTAACCTGTATCAGAGCAATCAGTTAAATTGCTCCAGTCTGAAAACGTAGGGGTTTGCCTCGCAAACAAATTATAAAAATAAAAACACTAATTTACCTAACCTGTGCTATTTAAATTTAACTGATTGCTCTCGCACAAGTTGGGTTAGTTAGGTACGTTACTTAACTTTATTTTATTTTTCATTTTTTCTTTTTTCGAAGCAACCAGCGATGATTCTAGGCCAAACGGGTTAGGTAAATTAGTTAAAATTTTTGTTTTCATTTTTCTTATTATTCTATAATTTTATGAATATTTGGTTTCACGATCAATTGCTTTTTCTATCAAATCTATTTTCGATCAATTTTCTTTTCGATCATTATTCTTTTCGATCATTTTTCTGTTCGATCATTTTTCTTTTCGATGAATTGTTATTCGATAAAATGTTTTTCGATCAAATGCATTCGATCAAATGTTTTCTATCAAATGTATTCGATCAAATGTTTTCGATCAATTTTGTGCCACCCACCGATTTTAAATCAAGTGACAAATCAAATATAACTAATTACAGACCAATATGCATTTAAAGTGTGATTTCTAAACTCTTTGACAGTATTATTACAAAATATTTATGCAAACTACGTGATCCTTTAATCATAGTTCAGCAGTTTGGTTTCCGTTACAAAAAGTCCACTGAACTCAACCTGATTTTTCACAGGTATTCGATAGGGTTAACCACAGTTGCTTGATTGGAAAGCTTAGTAACATTGGCATTTGTGGTAATCTTCTGAAATGGATCGAATACTTGATAACGAACCGAATTCAAATTGTTCGTATTTCTGGCTTATTATTCTCTGGCTTCACCGCTACATCTGGTATCCCTCAAGTCACATTTGGGACCTCTACTTTATAATATACGAGCCCCTTCCCATTTCAGTTGGCCCACCTATTAATATTTTCTTTATATAACGACAATAAGAAAGTATTAAAGATTAAATGCTTTTTTAAATCATAAATTATTTAACAATGCATTAATTTAGAATTATATTAGAACTAGAACTAGAAAACATCAATTTTTTTATTTATTTTTAAATTTATTAACACATGGAGCATTATTGCATTATTTCAACTTGAATTCAATGCGTTAGAAAATAAACCAAAATCGAAGGTAGCTTTGAAAAAATAAACAATAATGCAAATAACTGTCACAAGACAATTTAACCTCTTTTAAGCTAATTCTGTCTAATAAAATGGGTAGAGGAAAAATCATTGACGAAAAAATACGTTGCAAATATATTAGATTTATCACAATATAGTGTAAGAAATATAGTTAGAAGATTCAAAACTACTGGTTCAATCAGCCCAAAGCCCCGTCATGTTAGAAAAAGCAAGATTACAAATGGCGATAGACGAGCATTGAGAATAATTATTGAAACTAACCGTCGTGCTAATTAAGCTCTAAAATGGATGGAAGACTTCGGTGTTCCACTTTTGGAATGGGTTTCTAGTAGTCCTGATTTATCACCAATAGAAACATTGTGGCATGAGATGAAAAAGGTACTTCGAAAACTTCAAGATATATGGGATTCATTTACACCAGAATTTTGCCAAGGCTTAGTTATTACCATGCCGCAAAGAATTTCAGTTGTAATAAAAAATAAAGGTGACGTTACTCAATGGTAAACTTTAAAATTGATTACCGTTTGATTCCAACTATTTGTTTATTTTTTTTTATTTTATATTAAATAAATATTTTAATGTTTTCTACATATTTTTTATGATTAAACGATATTAAACATATTGTTCAATGAATAAAAATTGGAAAGTTCATGCAATATTTATATTTTTAATCTTTAAATACGAATTTCCTAAATTTCAATAGGTGGGCCAACTGAAATGGGAAGGGGCTCGTATATAACAATAACATCCAAAACTGAATCAGTAAGTTCGAAAACCATACAAGTCCAAAATTCGACATTTTAGAATAGTGCTTTTGAGGAATGCATTTATTTTTATTATAATTCAAAATTTAAAGCACTTTGTTTTTCTTGAAAACTGGAAGGAATTAAAACTTTAAAATATATGCGTAGTCTAGATATTGCCTAATTTATTTTCCCTAAATTATAATGTATTAAAAAAATATTTTTTGAGATATGCTTGTCCGAAAATTATAAGGGGTGCTGTAATCACCTTAAAATGTGATATGTATTTTCTCTTATTGTATTGTTTTAATGGGCTCTGACCCGTAAATAAGTATATAAATAAATAATTCTTGACTTAAAAATAACAATAATTAAACATATTTAACATGCTAGAAAAGAAAAATTTTTTTTAGAGTTTTGATGTTAGATGAAAACTTACTACTGTTAGTTTTTTGTTGGACCCCAATTTTGCCATTGTAAATGGTTTTTATAGAATCCTGAACGTTTAAAACGGTGACAGCATATCATTCCTAGGACTGATATAGCACTTTCTAGAGATTCTGCTGTTTGCGAGCTGATAACATTTCCAGATATGTTGAAATTATTTTTATTGATGGTACTGTTCGCAAAATAAAGGGGGTGTTAGCTTGTTAGTTTAACTAGTTTAGTAGTGATTCTTTAGTGATTCTTGACATGGAGTGTTATTATTTATTTGCTGATTTGTTTTGTTTGAATTAAAAATATATTTTATTTGTAAAAAATGCGTCTTTTGTCTATATAAAAAAATTGACAATAAAACTCTCATATTTTTAATGATATCTATTACTCAAAGTTAAAATTTAAATAACAGTACCTCAGATACAAAAATGAATACCCACATAATTAAAATCAGTAACTGTAAGTAAATAGTTCACTAATTAAACTGTTACTAGCCACACGTCAATAATTGCAGAAATTTCGCTTTACCCACTACAAGTAAACATTTTACTTGTCCCATATAATATACAAATTTTTATTTGCTGTTAATAAAAGCTTGCTAACAGTAATTTTTTTCCATGTAAAAATTTTTACTTTCTTTATTACGAATCACATTTAGGAAAAAAGCGAGTAACCTTAGGTATCCGGTATAGGGGCAACTTCTCATATCTAATATCAAAAAACAAATAAAAAACACTGGTTAAGGTTGTTGGATTTTCACTAATATCAGCTTTAAAAACAAGGTTAAGATAACTAACATTCATATAGAAACTCATATGATCATGTTTTTAAGAAAGAAAGATTATCGGTCTTATCTTAGTAGCTTAAACGTTGATGCAGATTTTAAAAAAATTGGTGGGACCTCGACAAATATTTTACCAAACTCATATCTAACTTAAACACAGACTGTGCAATAGGCAAAGGGCTGACGTTTAAATATAATAAAAGAAGCAAGCCAAAGATCTTTCTTTTATATTTTTAAACATAAAATAAAACTTAAACTAATCCTTGAAGAGGTTGAGTGGTGTGTACATACTAGGTAATAATAAATGAATCGAGAGTATTTAGAGTGCGTAAATTGAGTTTTATTAATAAAACTCTGTAAAAATGTGTCTAAGCGCTCTCGGCCTATTAGGCCATCATCATAGACTTCGTCAAAAACTATAGAAGAAACATAAAAAATGCACTAAATTAAAAAGGACTGGTATGTTGCTGTTTTATTAATAAAACTCAATTTACACACTTTAAATACTCTCGATTCATTTCTTAAACTAATCCGTTTACGTCACACAAGAAACGAGCCATTTTTTTAATAATGATATAACAAAGTAATTTTCAAATCTCTAAAGTGTTTAAGAAACTCATTGCTTCTATAAAACACCACAATCTCTCCAAATTTACAATACTTTAGGGACTTCCGCACTCGCTTACAGTGAGCATAAACCTGTCTTATTTTCGTTCAAAGATCGAACTTTATCCGATGACCTTATATTCCGTACCGCAACTTTTCTGGAAATACCTTGAGCCGGCCGAGTAATCGGATTAACTACACGTAAAGAAAGTCTATCCACGAAAAGTTTTAAGCGAAAGCGTTGAAAATCAAACCACGCCATCAGCGCGTTCCTTCATCCTAAATGGAAAGTTTGTTTGTCTTTGCTAGTTAGGTATAAGGGTTGAAGTTGTACCCAAGTAGAAGAATATATGATAAATCACTAATGAGGTCTGGTCGAAAATCATTCGGTAAGGCATCGTAATAGCGATTTATCCAAGAATACAAATAATATACAGGAAATTTTAATGAAAACTATCCACCATAATTAATTTTAAAAGGGGAAATAATTTTTGTATACATATACGAGTATACTCGTTGGAAATTTTACCCCTCAATTTTTGTTCAATATTATTGCATTTTTCTATTATCCTCTAATATTCGATTACAAACACGTAGGTATATTATTCCGGTCAAGGTATAAGAGAATGGTTGTCAGCCGCTAATATCTAATTTCAAGTACAAAATGAAAAATGCCTAGTAATAATTTATATTTAAAAAAAAAAAAAATTCTCAATCTTTGTAATTCTCAGAAAAAGTTGGTACGTATTTATTTACATTACTAAAAAATACTTTAAAAAACTTAACCTTTTTTTGTGTTTTTCTAAATTGTGAAATTGTATATTAATTTCAATCAGAAGTATATTTGAATTGGTGAGTCAAAGAACAGTACTAGTCCAAAAGTGGACGTTTTGAGTTAAGATAATAACATATGTCTCCATCTATTGAGATCGAATACAATACAATACAATACAATACACACAATAGGTTCGGCAAAAATAAATTACGTTGAAACTGGATGAGTGGAAGAGCAGTATAAGTTCAAGAAATGTACTGTTTTTACACTCATCAATGTCACTTTTCTGAGTAAATTTCAGGGGGGCACCTCGGACCCCCTAGCTACGTGCATGAGTTTTCCAAAAATATGTTATAGTATATTATCTATGATATAATAGTTTATTTGGCAACCTTGCATTATTTCTAAAATAAAGGCTACTAAAAATAAAATATAAACTATACAGGGTGTTTCAAAAAGGTGTGTCATAAATTCTTCCTCAGATAGATTACCAAAAAATAAGTGGATTTGGCGATATTTAGCTATATCAAAAACTGGCTCCTAACAAAGTAACAGGGCGTTAAAGTAACATTAAAAAAAAAACGTTTTTTTTTTGTAAAAAGTTTGCTGTTTGCGATTTTTTCTTTGAGTTTTTTGCCAATGCTGTAGATTTGAAGGCCCAATATTCTAGGAAGAAAAAAAATTAATGCGACCTCCTTAAAAAAAGTTGGGGAGTTGGGTACCTTTTAACCCCCCCGTATTTTTTTTGACATAGGGAAACTTGCTTTATCGATCTTAAAATCAAAAAGAATTATGAATTTTTAATTTTTTTTATAGCGAAATAAACTTTGTATCTTTCTTAGTTAACAAGCTATTTACAATTTTTTAACTGAATTTCTGGAGCCATTCGTCTGTCCTGGACTTAGCATATCAACAAAACTAAGAGTAGGTTAGAAGTTGTTTTACAAAAAACGCATATCGTCGGCTTAATATGAAAAGTGCATAAGTCAAAATTTTTAGATTTTGCGATTTTGGTTGAATCTGGTTCACCGCTGCTAAAGCTACAGAAATATATTCTTAGTTTAGCTCGTTAACTAAGAAAGATACAAAGTTCATTTCGCTATAAAAAAAAAATTAAAAATTCATAGTTCTTTTTGATTTTAAGATCGATAAAGGAAGTTTCTTTATGTAAAAAAAATAATAAATAATAAATAATAAAAAATTTTTAGATTTTGCGATTTTGGCTGAATCTGGTTCACCGCTGCTAAAGCTACAGAAATATATTCTTAGTTTACGAAAATTGTCACTAGATTCTACTAAAAACACTATATAAAGCTTGCAATAATAACGTAAAAATAAGTAAATTTTGAATGGAGTGGTGCAATTTTCATAACAATGTAATTTTTATTTAACTATAAATTTTAAATAAGTCGTAAATTCGTTTTTCGTCTCTCCTGTAAAATTGTTTATTTTGGACTCATGCAATTTTCATATTAAGCCGACGATATAAAAATCAGTGGTGTGCCTAGGGCTGTGCTTGAGCCGCCCCTGCAAAAATACCCCTTTTATTTACATTTTTGTAATAAACGTATTTATAATTTTGGATTGGCGCCATAAAAATGGTGTACCACCCGTCCTCATGGTTTCACCACGCCACTGATAAAAATACACGTTAGTTTGGAAATGTATTAAATTTAATAGTTATTAACAAAAATTATTTTTTTAATTAAACAATTAACACAAAATTAACAATTAAAAATAAACACTTGACAATAATTATTTAGTAAATTTTCAACATGTCCTTCTCCTTCTTAAATACAAGCAAAGCCCTAGGCACACCACTGATTCTTATATGCATTTTTTGTACAATAACTCCTGTCCTACTGTTAGTTTTGTTGATACGTTAAGTCCAGGACGGACGAATTGCTCTAAAAATTCATTTAAAAAATTGTAAATAGCTCGTTAACTAAGAAAGATACAAAGTTCATTTCGCCATAAAAAAAAATTAAAAATTCATAGTTCTTTTTGATTTTAAGATCGATAAAGGAAGTTTCTTTATGTAAAAAAAATACAGGGGTTAAAAAGTACCCAAACCATCAACTTTTTTTAAGGGGGTCGCTTTAATTTTTTTTCTTCTTAGAATATTGGGCCTTCAAAACTACAGCACTGGCAAAAAATTGAAAGAAAAAATCGCAACAGCAAACTTTTTACAAAAAAAAAAAACGTTCTTTTGAATGTTAGTTTAACGCCCTGTAACTTTCTAATGAACCAGTTTTTGATATAAGTAAATATAGCCGAATACACTTATTTTTTGGTAATCTGTCTGAGGAAGAATTTATGACATACCTTTTTATAATTGACTTAAAAAACAGTACATGTCCACAATATTTTTTTTTTAATATTTCATATACAAACCCTTTTAAATAGTTAAAACATAATCTCCTATACTCATCTTAAATAGCTATACATTTGACATGTACATGTCAAGTTTATATGTCAAATAAAAAAATAGTTATTTAGTTTTTTTTACTTTACTTAGAATGCCATTTTTGGACTAGTACTGTTCTTTGACTCACCGATTCATTTGTATTCTGCCAGGTTCAAATTAAAAGGTCTTAGAATCGTACGATATGTGGCAACAAGTTAGTTTGCAGTTTGGGTAGATGTTTTACCAAAATATAGGTTACACAGTTAAACTCAAAAGGCAACATATATCAGAAGATGATATAAATGTTATTTTAACTGTTTTTACCCGGATATGTAGTCAAGGAAAGCCTCGAAAAGATACTTTCCAGGAAACAGTGTCGCTAACAAATACTCCTCAGGCTATAATGTATAAACTCATAAAACTGGGTCTGGCAAGAAGACGAAAACAAAAATTCAGGCAATTCCATACGAATCAATTCACATCAGTTAGCTCCAATATGTCAAACAATCTAATTTATGTACACACTAAAAATCATGCCAAATCTTGGAGGTATTCTAGCAGAATTAAAAAAGAAACATGTCCTTGAGATATTTTCTGTTAGAACACTTGGAATATTAAAAAAAAAACATGGTTTTAGATATAAAACAGTAAATAAAAGACCAACCATAATGGAATCTACTCGTTTAGTAAAGTGGAGAAACGTATATGTAAAAAGAAAATTTAAGTGTATCGCAATGAAGGAAGGCACATCTATTACTTGGATGAAACATGGTTTGATAGCCACGATACTGTTCGTAAAGCCTGGATAAATTGTAGTTGGAAATGTAAAACGGTAGTTCCCCATTCACGAGGTAAACGCATTTGCATACTACATTGCGGTGTAGAAGAGGGCTGGGTAAATGATGCATTATTGTGAAGCTCAAAACACATTAAGGATAGCTCTTTAGATTATCACCAAGATATCGAAAGAAATCTTTTCGAGCCTTGGTTCGAAGAAAACTGTTGCCAACACTATATCCAAACATTGTCATTGTGCTATCGCCCCTTTATCTGGCGGGGTGCTTATTAGTAATGAAATTACCCCTTTGCTTAAATAATTAAGACAAATAATAGCTCAAGTAGTTTTATGAACTACCGGAGAGTGGGTTATATGTTATAAACTACACTTATGTTACACATATAATTTAATTTCGGTCCAGGATCAGTGCAGGTTAGTTTTCAGTTTGTAATGTGAGCAATAATAACAAAAAAAAGGGGCTAAACCTATCAAGTTGCCCTGGGATATCCAATTAGTACTAATTGATTACAGTGAGGTGAATGTAAGTATATAAAATTAAAGATAGATACTATTACTGAGGGTAATATATCTAAATATATTCTTTTAATATTACTTAGTGTAATATATCTATATTTGTTTACTATTATTGTCCTTTCTTTTAGGTATTTAGTCCCTACACAAGATAACGATATTGTCCAGGCCGGGGATAATAGACAGGCAGTAAGACTGAAGTCCAGAGCAAAAAGCAGGTAAGCGGTAAGCGTTAATCTTTAAAGGATCTAATTTAGCTCATGCAAGCAATTTATAGGTCTCTAAACCCAATACTAAAAGGCCGAATAGAAGGTAGGGCCGTGCTAGGAACTACTTTATTCACAAGAAGTGCTGTCAAGACTAGATAATGTAGTTTCCTAGTGATAGTTGTAATTGTCTCTTAATATATGGCTTTTATTCCGAATAAAATTCGATAAATCTGAACAGGCACCACATGGACCCAACAAATTCATGCCATCAAAGAAAGAGCCAAAAAGGAATGAAGTTCCTTGATTTAATGGCCGACCAATATCGCCAACTATTGAAATTTTAGGGGAAAATTGCATCTGTTCAAATAATAAATCATAACCTTGCCATAGAACATTTAAGAAATGAAATAGGTCCTAGTTACACTAGAAGAAGAAAAGTCAAGGTTAACAGATGATTGTCAGAATGAAATTTTTACATTTTCTGTAGGTTAACCAAACTTTAAACTATTAAATTATCAACTTCTAAATCTGTTTTATTTTCAAAAGGGTAAGTTTCATTCAACTTTATATAACTTGTGAAAATGAATATCATTTAATCGATTTATATATTTATTTTCTCCTATTTAAATTAAAACCGTAACAATTGTCTTAGATAATGCATCATATCACTCAAGGAAAACTTATAAGATTGCAATCAAATGTTCTACCAAAGCAGACATTAAAAAATTTTTAATTGAAAAAGATTTATATTTTGAAGAGCACTATACGAAGGCTCAACTTATAGAAGTTCTAAATACAAAAAAAATTGACAACGAACATATCTTCGATATACTGACCAAGAAAAATGGCCATAATGTGTTAAGATTACCCCCTTACTACTGTGTTTTGAACCCGTTTGAACTATTATGGGCGAAACTTAAAAAACAAGTAAAAATAAATAATACTTCGACAAAAAATTCCAACAACGTTGTAAAACTTATAATGAAAGAGTTTTCACATATTACCTCTGAGAACTGCAGAAATGCTATAAACCATGTAATAAAGGTTGAAAACGAATATATGCGACACGTACCAGTTTTAAAAAGACTTGTTATTAATGTAAGCGACGGTAAATCTGATGAAGAAGGTGATGAGGATGATGACTACCACTACATAACATAACATAATTTTTCTATTAATTTTTAAGAATTCATAAACAAAACATTTAATCAGTAAACCTTCTTTTGATTTTAAGTTATATTTGCTTGTTAAGTACAACTCTGTACAGGTATCAGTATAAGCAAGCAAAAACAAATAATGATTTTAACTGACAAAAAATTTTACACTATATCTTAACCGGTATAATACCTGAGATGTTAAGTGAATCGTTTGGAAGTTATAGATAATTTCAATTCATTAACTTTAAAAAGCGTAGAGGTTATTCAATTGCTCGAATGTGGACTTTTTTATAAACGAAAATAAAATCCGCAAAATCAGTAACACACAAATTTATTTTTTATTAAAAACTACTTGTAAAATGGATAATGTTAACACGGACAACCGGTTAGGACTAAAAAGCCATCATCAGGCCTAGAATAGAAGGGAAAAAATATGGTTTTTATCAAAATTACAATTACCTATTCTTTTCTCTTTCTTCCTAGATGTCAAAGTTCCTTGATTGTCCATTTTGCTTTGTAATTACCTCATTGATTATTATGTTACCTTCTTATTCAAGTACAATAATAAATCTTCATCCCTATCCAATTAATCCAATTACTTTATATATAAGGTTCGTTCCAACATAAAGCAAATCAGTTTGCGTACTGTCGGGATTCTGCGCAGTCTAGAATTCGTGTTCCAACAAACCTTAGACTCAAAACTATACAAAAACATAGCGTTCCAACATAACCAAAACTAATCACGAACCGATTTGTCAAATCAGATCCTGGGTCTAAATAGGAACGAATTGTCAAGACATGCGCAAAGCCGCAATAAACTGAACAATTCGTGATTGTAATTATATTATTTGTATCTATTGTCTCTGACAGTTCTGATTTTTATTTGTTAATCGAGTCTTTATAGTTTTTGTTTATTATCATTTATTTTATTTTGTGATTTATTATTGTAATAGTACGTCTGTTGAATTTAAAGAATGTGTTCTAACATAATCGAGTTCCGAGTTAAGTCCCAATTCCCGACCAATACCTGACAGGTTGTCAATTACTAGTCGTCGACTAATTGTCAACAATAAGTTTTGGACTGGTATATGTATTGTTCCAAGATCGTTGTTGGAACAAACCTATAATTTAGGTTATTTTTGTTTACCATTAGAAACACTCTATTGTCATTAATGTCAAATTTATTCACTTTATTCGTCTCCACTTTGTTGACCACACAGTCAGCTACTTTTTACTTCTTTTTTAATTTTTACTTGTTCCTTTTACTGCAGGCTATTGTATTTGTATTAACCAAACCAACCCCATTTTTACCTAGCGATCCTTTAGATACAATCTCTCAATCTTCTTCAATTGAGGTTTTAGTATCACTTTATATAAAGAAAAAGCTTTTGATTGTAAAACAATATTGTATTAAGTTTCAATAATTTTAATCTTATCATTTTCGAATCATATGCGCAGGCGCCGTTTTCATATTCACCATCAGACGTAATTAAGTCAAATCACGCATGGTGTTGAGTACCTACTTCTATAATTGTTTACTTGAGCGTTACGTTCAGGTTCAGTTTTTTCTAGTGATCACATTGCTGGTTATCATCACCGATGTGTGGGCTATGGCAGCCTTCATCATACCATGGATCATGTTGGCTCTGATCCTGGAAATATCTCCATTTCTACTAATGGGGATTCCAAATTGCTTCTTAAGAAGGCCCTCAGCTGATGAAGTCTTCCTTACTGATTCATCTAATGTCCTATCTTGTCTAACTTATGGTATATTTGCCTTAGATCTCTTCAACCTTCTAGCTACATGCCAACTTTCTATAGCCTTTTCTCCAGGATCACTTGCTGATTTACGAATCTGCTTTGCTAAGATCAGCAGAACTTTGAAGAACAAATACATTAGAGCCTTCAGGTTCGTCTTTTACCATTACGTCCCGGATTGGTCACTAATACTTAGACCCTTTGTCGTAGAGACTACCCATTAATACACTAAGTTTCTCCTATACACCTTGTTTCAATTTATCCTTAAAAATATCTAGTTATATTCTTCCCAGTACCTACAACCATTTAACAACTTAACTTATAAGTTTTATTCTACATGTGGATGATCATCTGCCTATATGATTATGAATTTTCGTCTAAGGTATGTTACTTACATATTTTTTCAATGTAGGACAGATGATGGCTTTTGAGCCGAAACCGGTTGCCTGTGTTAACATTACCCAGTTAGCAAGTAGTTTTTAATAAAAAATAAATTTGTGTGGTACTGATTTTGAGAATTTTATTTTCGTTCATTAATTTTATTTTATTGTTCTAACTAAAATGTATTTGTAAACTTTAATTGCATTTTTTTCGATAAATCAACAGAAAGTATAATTTGAAATAAAACAATGTGATTTAAAATAAACGAATTATAAAAATAACGAACTAATGACATATTTCAAATTTAACAAAAATCAAACAAAAGCTGCAAAATCAATATACTCACCAAATGTGTTGGATATATGAATTTGTCATATAGATATATTTAGGGCAGTGCATAAATTATCAGGCGTTTTATAAAAAACTTTATTTATATAAAAGCAAAATTTTATTTATATTAAAAAAAAACATTCTCTAATAGTATCATTATTCCGGAGCATAGTCACCATCAACTTCAATAACTGCTTGGAAGACGGTCGTTTCCACGGGCAAAAAAGTCACGGTTCTCGATTGACATGGTAGTCCGTTGGCGCTTCTGTGGGAGAATATGGCGGATGCGGAAGCAGTTCCCAACCCTTATTGACGATGCTTTCGACAACACGGCGCTCAACATGTGGACACGCATTGTCGTGAAGGAAGACGATATGTTTTTTTTGCGCGGTCTTTTCGTCTCGATTGCAGGGTGAAGGCGGTCAAGTTGCGCCATATAGACATCAATGTTAACGTTGAATTGCCGCTTGACGTTTTTGTCTGGAATCCGCCATTCGTGACGCTCATCGTCGTCATTGCACCAATAACAAATAAAATTTGAAATTATTTCCCAATGGATAGTTCCGCTTCTGTCCCACCAAACACACCACATTGCCTTTTTACAGTGTACGTTTTTTACGGTACTCATTTTGGTGCAACACTTGGCGAAACGCAGACCTTCTTTATTTTGACAAGATTCTTCAAAAACGAGCTTGTTCGTTACGTTGCAGCAAATCAATAAAAACTCGAAGACGTTCGGCTTTATTGTTTTCGGACAGTTCGTGAGGGACCCAACCAGCCGCTTTCCATACCTTTACCAGCTTTTTCAGATGACGAACGATGGTTGAACGGTCCACATTAAAGTCATCTGCCAGCATTCGAGTTGTCAAACTTTCGTCCCTTTCTGCGGCTTCCAAAAGTGCCTGGTTATCAAAATCTGATGGTCAACCTCTTTCTGGCTTATCTTTCAAGCTAGTGTCGCCAGATTTAAAACGGGAAAACCATTCCCTGCATACACTTTCACTTATTGTTCCTTCACCAAAAAGTTCGTTGAGATCACGAAATGAATGCGCTGCTTTTCATCCTTTTTCGAAGTGGTAAAGCATAATATGACGAATATGAGTATAATTACCGACACGCATTTTTATAACCATGAAATTCAATAATATTTTGACAGAGCAAAAGTAAACAATAAAGCAATTGTTTCTGAAAAACGGCCATCTACAAAAACGCCTGATAATTATGCACTAGCCCAATATTAATGTTTATTGTTAGCCATGGAAATTAACAAAGTTGGCACAAAACTTAAGAAATACACATAAATAATGGATAAGTAATACTATTGGTAATAAATTAATAATGATTGGAAGAAACAGAATAATTAGCGAGATTGAAAATTTTACTCCTGAAAATACAAACAAATCTAACCCATTCATTTGGAGGAATCAATTTAGTGATTTTTGTAAATAAGGAAATTTAATTTGAACAGTACATTTAAAATTTTTAGTTTTTACTTATTCTACACCTGTTTTGTATCTGGAGTTTTAATTATTTTAAACCAAATTATACAATCGCCTGTCTATAGTGAAATACATAATGTAATTATAAATGTAAATATAAATAAAAGTAAATAAACCTGAAACCATTTAATTAAGTTCAAATCGTTTCTATTTTCATTTAGACTTCTAGAACCTAACTACCCACAAACTATTCGAGAAAACAATGAAAATATACAGGTTGCTTCAGAATGTAATGTGCATACGTTAACTGCAGGTGTAGGACACTTGGATGTTTCGAAATCATCCGGTATTAATAGATTAATATATTAACAGATACAGGTTGTTTTATGAATTTGTTTTTACCCAAAACTCAACAACCACTTGGTGTAAAAAATTTAAATTTAGCAGATAGACTAATCTTAAAATATAAAAAAAATAATTTTATAAAAATAATAATTGTAATCAGGGGCTGCTTGTGAACAAAGTTTGGGGGTTCACAGTAGCAGAATATAGATCTCGGTACAGATGTAGGTAAAAAACTCAGTGTTTTAGAAAGGTATATTATAAACTTTCTAAACAATGAAAGTTTTTTCATACATCTGTACTGATATCTATATTCTGTCACTGTGAACCCCCAAAATTTGGGTCACAAACCACCACTGATTTGAATCCAGGTCCGGCTTAACAAAATTTTGACATTTATTTCCTCT
The DNA here is from genome assembly GCA_927349885.1 of Psylliodes chrysocephalus. Classification (NCBI taxonomy): domain Eukaryota; kingdom Metazoa; phylum Arthropoda; class Insecta; order Coleoptera; family Chrysomelidae; genus Psylliodes; species Psylliodes chrysocephalus. The sequence goes on from OV651813.1 coordinate 89,355,186, forward strand.
TCAAAAACAACACCCTGTATAACCAAATTTGATTAAATATCTCAAATGAACAGAAAAAATCAATTTGTGTAGGTGTCTTTTAAAATTGGCAAATGTCGTTTTAGAGGCACACATTTTTTCATAAAACATTTTTTTAAATTTGTTACCTTTATAAATGATTTCTAGATGATAAAACACGGAAAATATTAGTGAGTTCTTTTCAAATGCCTTAATGGTATACTATTTTAGTCCTTTAAATAATGTTAGAAATAAATTATAGGACCGTAGTTAGCTAAACCACTAATATTTTTAATTTATTTTTAAGTACCCTGTATAATGGGAAATAAGGAAAATAAAGATTAAAAAGGTAATTTGGAATAGCAAACATTAACAGACTTTGAGTTTTTTTTGAGTAAAAGGAAAATTAAATTACAAACAAAATAATTATAAAAAAAAAATTATGAATAATTTTATTTAACAAATAAACTGTTTGAAACAATTGAAACCTAATTAATAAAATAAAGTATTCTAACCTAACAATTGTTCAAAATGAAAACCAAATTGTTCAAAATAAATTATAAAAAATTATTGATTTAGCTAACTACGGTCCTGTAATTTATTTCTAACATTAAATCCAAGATTTAAATAATGTAAAATTGAGATATTTAAAAAGTAGTTATTTAAGAAAGTACTATTTTTCGTGTTTTATCATTAAGAATTAATTTTTAAATTATGAAGGTAAAAAATTTTTAAAAATATACTTTTTATCAAAAAATTATTGCCTCTAAAACGATATGCGCAAATTTTAATAGATAAAATTGATTTTTTTCTGTTGTTTTGAGATATTTAATTAGTAATGCTAAATTTAGTTATACAGGGTGTTGTTTTAGAAGCGCAAAGAAATGGTAAAATTTTGTTAAGCCGGACCTGGATTTTAATTATTATTTTTATGACATTATTTTTGTTATATTAAGATGAATCTACCTGCTAAAGTATAATTTTTTATACCGTTAGGTGGTTCAGTTTTGTCCAAAAACAAATTTAGGCGAAATTCATAAAACACCCTGTACTTAGGTAATGAGAAGTAATAGACCCATTAATAATGGATGATTTCAAATCATTAAAGTGTCTCACACCTACAGTAAACGTATGTACATTACATTCTGAAACACTCTATATATGGTGAGCCACCGGTAAAGCCTCGGTCTGTGGAACACAAACTATTTGATTTTTTTTTTAAATTTGTCTTCAGAGCAAGATGTATATCAGAAAAAACAACAATTTAAATAATATTAATTTCAATTATACAGGGTTCTTCAAGAAAGTGATATATCAAAGTTAGGTTTTTTTTTTAATGAGACGCTGTATATTATTTTTTATTTGAATTGCCCTCGGCTTAATATTATATGCAAGTTTAGATTTTATAATGATATATACGTTTTACAATGAAAAGTATTTTAAGTCCAAGGGCAAGGGTCGTAGGTCTGGCAATAGGATAAAAGAACCTAAGCAATTGAAAATTATAAACGGCTGCACGTTGGGCGCCAAATTTATAATGATATATGTTGTTTTCTTAATTAAATTGGTTTTAAGCTCCAGCACAAGGGTCGTAGGTTTAGCATTTGGATAAAATAACTCAAGCAATTGGAAATTGTAAATGGTATCATCATATTTAGAGCATGTAATTACATTTCACAATATTACAGTTGAAAAAACATGGAAATCAACATTACTAGTTAATTAAAAAAAACAACTTTGATATCACTTTCTTAGAGAACCCTGTATAATTGAAATTAATATTTATTTAAATTAATATAAATATTTAAATTGTTGTCTGTTCTGCTATACAGGGTGTACCAATAAACACTCCCAGGCCAAATATTTTAGTAAGAAATAGAGGTATTTTAATTTTGTAAGAGCCAGTTCATAGAGCACTAAGAGAGCTTCAGTTTCCGATATGAATTGATTTTAAATAGGTCAATATGTAGATGGCACTGCGCTCAATAATTTGTTTTCGATGGGAGGATCTTTCTTGTAAAAAAATGCATTTCAAGCAGATTTTGTTCTATGAACTAATTCAATAAATCTAGCCATTTTTGATATACAGAGTGGGTCACTTAAAACAGTTTCATCCTGTTTTATATACCTTGTTCTGAAAACAAATTTAAATAAAATCAAATAGTTTCTGCTCCACAGACCGAGGTGTTACCTGAGGCCGACTCTGTATAATAGAGAAAATTAAAAATGATTTACAAAGCAGCGAAGAAAAACTTGATAAAAGGTTAAATTTCTTTTTGAAATTACTTCGGAATTGGAATTCTTAAGCTATCTTTTTATTTTCGTTAACTCGCAGACCTTATGGAATGGTTCTCCTATTATTAAAAGAAATTTCTATTCTAAGCTAGTATGGAGAACGTTCGTTTAATAGATTTTATTAGAATTAAAAATTTAATTAAAAGTTAAAAGTCAATACCATTTATATTTATTTATTTAGTATACTTGAATGAATTTTAAACCCTAACACTTTAAATACTAAGAATATACTTAGACATACTAACAATGGAAAGTAGACATGGGCGTCGTTTGGGGGGGGGGGGGGGCAGTTACCCCCCTTGGCTTTTACGACTTTACAACGCGTAATGGCTGTATGTCACAATACTAAATTAAGTACTAAAATTTCGCCCTAAATTAAATTAATAATTTAAGTTATTAATTTAGTACTAAATTTAAAACTAAATTTTTTTTTTTTTGTTTGCAACGATACCAATTTTTAGTACTAAATTAAGTATAGGCGCACGCGCATTGACGTATTATTACGTGAAATTAGCACAGAAATAAAACATTCTGTGTAAATGAGACAAGTGAATTAAAAGATGTTTTTTTATGATTTTGACACTAGTTGACTTGACAACCAAATGCAGCAATGCTACTAAAATCCACGAAAAAATCTACAAAATCAAACAACACAAGCGAAATTTGTCCAAGGCGATAATACAAAGTTGTCGCTAACCAAAAACAAAATGGTGCAGAAAAGACCTTGTGTCAACTTTTTCTGAGAAAAACTTCTGCGCAACTTTTCAACTCGTTTTTAATACTAAATTTAGTAGAAAATAGAACAAGTTCCAATTACTTAATTAATTTTTTGGGTACTAACTTTAATACTAAATTTGCTGTTAGCACTTTGAATTTTTTTAGTACTTAAAAAATACATTAATTTAGTTCTAAATTTAGTACTTATTTGAGTATCGTAACATACAGCCTTAATATATGAATTACTGATATTTCGTTAGGTAGGTACTATGTGCCACAGTTTGACAACGCTGTATACAATAAAATTACGTAATTAACACAATTATGCTTATGCAGAAACATCACATGTCCAAAATTTCAAATTTTGGGAAAATGGAAAAACATTCTATTTTTTTAAGCGAATTTATCTTTGATGTAATAACTTTAAAACATATATAGGTTAGGTGGAACCATATTTAAACACTAAGTTTGATTAATAATTAAAAAATTTAGTGTATATGATCTTTTGAAAAAATGGACATGTGCGGTTACAGAAATAACTAGTTTGCACACTTAATCAGTGGTTATTGACCATTGAAGTATAGAACTATAAAATTCTTGGTATTCCTCTTCTACAAAAGCTGCACATTTTCTTATATGTTCCAACTTGTTTGCTTTTAATGGGACAGCACCCAATGGATAATCAGATTCAATGGGTAATTCTGCAGCAGGTCTTCCTGGCTGTTGAAGTATGAAAGTGTGTCTGAAAGCCCCTTCTATAAACTTTGACGCTTCAACATATCCTCTTTTTTTAGTATCATAAGTATATTGTGAAAAGGTACTTATATTGAAATGGACCTTTTGGTTACAAGGAGTACTTCTGGAGTTGGTTTCTTCTGATAATATGCAGTTTTTTTTGTACAGTTTAGGCCACCAATCTTTAAAATTCATTATTTCTTCTGTTGATACTTCTTTAACTGTAAATTTGTTTGACTACTCGTTACAATCAACTCCGTAATTTGATGAACTGTGTAAAATCTCACATTTTCTGAGCTTTCTTTTTACAACAGGAAAGTCCCGATTGCAGAGTAGAAAAGAATGGCCTTACCTGCAAGGAGGGCCCAATGTTCTGCCAGGGATATCATCTCCCTTGTAGTTTTTATAAGGTTCGGCCTTGACACGAGATTTTTTAATAATATTTCGTGAGTAGCTCTCAGGATTTGCTTTCCTCTTTCCCTGAGAAGTATTTTCGTTTTTATTTGGATCCATCTCATATAACACAACAACTTATGAAATGCCCAGCAAAATAATAAATAAAGAACACTCGTGTAGGCACAGGAATATAAAAACAAACATTCTCCTTCTTAATTTCATGCGCAACCGCATGCGCGTGCGAACCTGCTGTTTAGCAGAAACCGCACATGTCCGGGACTTGTGTTGTTTCTGCAGAGTATATCTTTTATTACTAATCGTTTTCAGCTAAGGTATAATCTGGACATGTGCTGGTTATTCATTTTACGGTGTATCTATCTGTGTAGAATCATTTTTTGGCATAATCCATTTTAAGGCAAAAATGGACAAGTGTCGTTTCTGCATACACTGATTCAATTATTACACAACTGGCACATATTGTCGATTGTCGCCGTGCACGCCTAACAATTAACACAAGGCCAAATATGTTAGGTAGCCTTTAAATTGATTGAATTCTTTAAGGAAATAGAAGAAATAGGTAAACATGACAGGTGTAGAAATCTAAATACTACGAATTACGGACAGCAATCTCATAAAAATAATATTCAGGCTAATACAGCTGTCAAATAGTATAGGTTGAATATATTTATTTTATAACCATATCTTACACGTACCTATACATTTACTTTTTTTTAAAGAAGGTAATGTTAAAATACCTGTATCTGTTATAGTTGGCAACCCTGTCTGAATTAATTTCTTTTGAATTATAAAGATAACTACCTGTATTTGTCGTCTGTCAATGAGAATGTCAATGTAAGTACTTCCGGTAAATTATCCAACGAATGTGCGCACCTAACCTGAGTTGCTATTTTAGTTTTAGAATTGTTTGTTCAAATAGTTATTCGGTAATAAAAACCTTTCACCAAACTATTTTCACATTATTTTCTCTAACAGATAAAAACAACACAAAAAGCAATAGCAGTTGCTGTGTTGTAAATTGTAGAAATACTAGCAGAAAAAACTGTAAATTATAAAAATTTTCAGTACCAAAATGGAAATTATATCAAAGAAATAAATGAATAGCTGTACAATAGAAAGAGAAAACCTTTATTTTTGCAATAATAACACTAATACTGGAAATAGTAGACAACAGAAAATTGAAAGGTTTTATCATCATCATCTGAATTAGAGCGTGGTTCAAAGCCCACTTGTACTGAAGTTCTAGGCTTATTGTACCCCTCACAGTTTCTATCCCATCAGATTGATTTTCTTGATGAATTCAAGAATATGTCTGATGGGCGCTTTCGCAATTTCTTCAGGTTCCGGATATTGTATCCCGAAGTACCATTCCCGTTCCCATTTAAGGTTCCGGCAGTGGCATAGTATGTGAATAGGAGTTTCGTCCTCCTCTTCACATATTCTGCATAGGAAGTCATCAGATATCCCTAAGAGATTTAGGTGTCTTCTAAGGCCGCAGTGTCCCGTAAGGAGTCCTATTACGGCCTTTAGTTCGCTTCTGCTAAGGTTTAGCAGTTGATGTTGTCTGCTCGTGGATGGCCCCTCTATGAATCTTTTGGACTGTCTAAGTCCAGGAAGTTCCATCCAGAGCCTATGGTGTTCTCTTTTTATTTGTTCCTTTAACACCCATTTAACATGTTGGTATGAGATACCACATGTGGGTTCTGGTCCAATAAGAGTTTTTTCCGCTCCCTTCCTTGCTAGGAGGTCTGCTTTCTCGTTTCCAAACACTCCATCATGTCCTGGCACCCATTCAAGGGTAACCTTGTTATGTTCTGCCAGAGCCTGGAGGGATTGTTGGCAATCAAATATTGATTTAGATTGTACTTCTACCCTTTTTAGTGCTTTAAGGGCTGCCTGACTGTCTGTCATGGTAACGATTCTCTTATATCTAAGAGAGTCATTTAGCATGACTTTGGCGCAGGCATTTATTGCTACTACTTCAGCCTGGAAGACTGTTGTCAGTGACCCCAGGTTCAAACTAATTGTCCTCCCTGAGTTCACATGGTAGATCCCAGCTCCTGTGCTGTTTTTCATTTTCGAACCGTCTGTATACCAGATTGATTCGTTTTTTTTTTTCCTTTTTCCCGGCTTTTGGCCCTTTCTGGTATTTGAATATCAAAAGGTTTCTCGAAAGTTCCCATCCAAATCCATTAGTAAACAGCCTGTATGCCGCCGCCATAGCCTTCTTCTCCACCACAAGGTGTAGTGGAGGAAGACCTAGCAGTAGCTCCATTGCTGCTGTGGGCGTAGTTCTAAATGCCCCTGTTATTATTAGGCAGGCTAGTCTTTGTACCTTGTCTAATTTTCTGTTAGCTGTTATGCTTTTAGTCTTGTGCCATCATATGACTGATGAGTAAGTTATGACCGGTACTACAACCATAGTGTAAAGCCAGTGCATCATACTTGGTTTAAGCCCCCAAGCGTTCCCTACCATCCGTCTACAGGCCCATAGTATTCTTACAGCTTTTTCTGTTGTTTTTTCTATATGGCTACATCGAGAGTGATTCCAAGATATTTAACCTCCTTTGCCATTTTTAGATGTTGTCCCCACATATAAAGCTCCTTCATTCCTTGAAGGTTCCTTTTTCTTGTGAATGCAACAACAGAGGTTTTTGTCGGGTTTGTGGACAGTCCCTCTTTTAGGCACCATCTTTCGACGATATTTAGTGCCCGCTGCATCCTTTCGGATACAACAGTCCCAAATTTACTGTTTACTACGATGCTTATGTCGTCTGCAAATGCTTGCGTGTATGTTTTCTCTCTCTAACTCCCATAAGAGGTCATCAACCACCAAGGTCCACATAAGAGGAGATAGCACTCCTCCCTGCGGCATCCCTTGTTAACTGAGACCTCTCTTGTTGTGCTAAGGAGATTACTGGTAATGGTCCTATGATTAAGCATGAACTCTACCCACTTCGTAATGCAGTGGGCTACTCCACGCGTTTGCATAGATCCTAGTATTGAGTTGTATGAAGCCGAGTCAAAGGCTCCTTCTATATCTAGGAAGACTCCTAGTGCTATTTCTTTGCTTTAAATAAACAATAAATTATTATTTTACAATGTTGTTCAACATCCCTTAACTCTTAAATGTTCAACAAGGATTAGATTTCTGCCTTTGATTATTGTATGGGGCTGAAATGCAATCTTGTGATCTATTGATAGGAAACCAATTTTAATCATTAATTTCTATGGGTTCTTTCGAACTAAAAATAAAGAAAATATAAATTACAATCGCAAATTTACCAATTATTTTTATTAATACGTTTTGATACTACGTTATTCTGTTTTTATTTTTACATTATTTAACCTATTCTTTAATGACAACTTATTAGGCTTAGACTTTTTTTTTTTTAGCTGTAGTAATAAAAATATATAATAATAATTAATTTTTTCACTTGTTTTACAAATACATATACTTTTATTAAAATCAAGATATATATTTTTTAATTAGGAATTCCACTAAAAATTGTACTGTCAGTATACGCAAATATCGTCCGTTAGTTCATGAATTAGTTGGCGCTGCTGTCACGCACAGAGCGAATAATGAATAAAAATAGGCTGACTGCGCTTTGCATGATGAGCGTACATCGAAAAATCGCAAAAAACTAAAAAGAAATCATGTTTTCTGTTATCGATTATTTTAGGTAGAGGAAGAAAAAATTAAAAATTTCCGTTTTCCTAGTTTTCATCGACGTGTTTGAGTGAGTTTTTTTTCTTGTTTTTCTATAAATATTTTATTTTTTTTAATATTATGTATGACTCTATCTTGTTGTTCATATTTTTCTTTTATTTTACACCTTCTGTTTGTTTGTTAAAAATATGTGTTTTAAGTTTCTAGTTTTTTTTATTTAAGTAGCTTTTTGTGAAGAAAAATAACTGATAACTAATTACTTTAATAGAAATAATTAATAAATTATTACACATTATTTAAATGGTTTTTTACGTTATTAAATCGTATCGTATCGTATCGTGTGAAATACTATTACATAAATAATTAAAAAAAGTATATAACATGCATAAGAAAATGAACGAGGTAACATTACCATCAGGAAAAAGTATTTACAGCTGAAAAGTTAATGCTTGTAAAACTACTATACATCTTAGGGCATCTATGTACATCAAAGAAGTATTTAACTTATTTTACAAACTTACTTATTATATAGGACGATGTCCGGTCTCCAAATATGATCTGAAGGGACGTGCAACATGTGTACCCCTCCGTACTCTTTTGGCTCCCACCTCAGTTTGTAATCATACCATGACTGAAATAAAAAATGTAATATTAATTTATGCTTTAACTTCCATATTACGATATCAATATATTGGGGTCTATTCTGTAACAATTCCTTTATATTTAAAGGCCTTTAAAAATATTTTCTTCTTTACTTCTGTCATTATTTAAACGGATCTTTAAAATACAGTAGAGGACTATCTTAAAGAAATCTGTTTAAATAATGACAGAAGTAAATTAATGAATACAAAAATGTTTTTAAAGGCCGCCAATATTTTTAAAGGCCGTTAAATATAAAGAAATTGTTACAGAATAGACCCCATTATGTCTTATAATTTTTATATTAAGGTAAATACAGCACTCCTTATAATTTTCGTACAAGGATATCTCAAAAAGAAATTTTCTTAAAAAAATTAAGTTTTGTCAAAATAAAATAGGCAATAATATCTAGAATATGCATATATTTTAAAGTTTTAATTTCTTCTAGTTTCTGAGAAAAAAAAAATAAAAGGGCTTCCTTCCAGTTTCAGAAAAAATAAAAATAAAAGGGCTTTAAATTTTGAAATATCATAATGAAAATAAATGCAGTATTTTTAATGTAATTCCCAAATTTAAGCTCTTAATGTATTTTTTAAAATTTGCCAAAATTTTGCCACAATTTAATTTTTTTCACAAAATTACTTTTTGAGATATCCCTGTCCGAAAATTATAAGGGGTGCTGTATTCATCTTGACATAAAAATTATAAAACCTATAATATTGTCACAAATTCTAATTAATAAATTGTTCCAAATTCCATATCTTTATATATTCACGTTTAATATTTAATTCATTCATTCAAATTCCAGTAATATAATAATTTTGTAATAAAATATTAAACAATTCTCAATTTTTATAAGATATTTCCTTTCATGTTTAACAATTATAAAATTTGCTAATTTTGCTTATTTCACAAATGGTGGAAATGTTCTAACAGGAGACTGTCGAGCCCTGAGCAACAGATAAAAGGTTCCGCCGATTTTTGCTTAAAATAAAAAAGTTAAAATAACATAAAAAAGAATTTGTGGACGTGTCCCAAACAAATTTTGCGGTAAGCATAAATATTTTTATAATTATTTTTGTGTGTGTTAGTTTTATTAAATATAAGAATTTCCTGGGTTTTAAATTTTGTAATTTCTAGTTTTAAACGTTGTACAATTTTTTGTATATGTCTATATAGGACGATATTTGTAATTTAAAAATATCTATTATAAACTTGGGCGAAAATATTTAGTTATTTAATCAATGTCAGGAAATACTAGAAATTAATTTAATAAAAGATTTAATAACTTTAAATTGAAAGGTAAAATTAAAATCAAAATAAAATTAGATAGAAATAAGTATTAAATGATTAAAAACAATAAAACATAAATAAAATAATAGTAAAATTAAAAAGATAAAATAATTAATTAATGCACGTATGAGATGGCGTACCTGAAATAAAAAAAAAACAAGTATGAGCAATTAAGTTTACCAAAAGCAGTTTTATATTTAAGAAAGTCATGAAAAGGTGATATTTATAAACAAAATACTTATTATCCTTTTATTTAACAAGAAAATTATACTCTTAACTCTTTATGTCAAAATATTGATTATAAAAAAAAATATAATTGACATAACTTTAAATTTTCCATAATTGACAAAAAGTTATATTCTCAATTCTGTTGGCACTGACCGCAATGCTCAAACATCGATCGACATATAAATTAAGCCATTACTAGCAAACTAACCGCAATGTCAGAAGCCCGTACCAACCATGGTGTGACGACTCTGGAAAACTGACCACAGTAATCCCAAAATAAACGCATACACTGACTGCAATGTACTACGCCAGAACAGACAATCTAACTCACTTTACTTTTGATTACACCTCGTAGAGGAAAACAAAATATAAGTAAATAAGTCAAATAAGTTTTAATTATTTAATATAACCCCATTAATTTAGGATATAAGGTTTTCTCAATATTTGACAAAATATCTTAACGTCAGAATTAACAAATTAACTATAAAAGGTTGATGAATAATAATTGGGTAATATAATTTGCAAAATAACTTTATTACAAATTAAAACAAAACTAATTGATAAGACATAATTACTTAGTGAGAAAAACTCACCCTATTCAGCAAACAGCCACTTACAAAAATTATAATTATTCACTAGTTTATTATTATTGGAACGGATTTTAATTTTGTTCCTCAAAGCAACTAACCCAAATTTAAAATAATCTGTATTCTATGCCTGCTTGATATTTTACCATTAGTTTCCATATTCGTAATCCGATACCTCCGTATCTTAATAGTGTTAACATTAACATAGGCTGTAACTGTTTTGAGAGACAAATATTTCGTGCGTTTAAAAACCGAGTATTTCGTAAAATAATAAATTTGTATAGAAAATAAAATAATTCGATAATTAATTTCCGAATTAATAAATGTGTTTTTAACAGCGATTTTAATTTATTTTTTCCAACAATCAGAACAGTTAAAGTAACAGTTAAATTAAATTAACAAGTACTCCTCACCAGGTTGTATTTTGGGTCGACGGACTTTATCCAAACCTTGGAGAAGTACGAGCTACCCGGAATATAGCGTGGCGAGCTAGAGCTCGTTGTGGCGTCGTCAGATAAAATCTGAGCTATCCAAGCCTCGAAAAAACTACCCTGATACCCCACGCTGTGATCAGAGATTAGGGACATAAAGATAGGAAACGCAACGACCTTAGCAAAGATGGCATCATCTATGCGCCTCAGATGTTAACTAAAAGCATTTTTTGGCGTGCTCCCGTTGATAAACAGTGACACTAAAACCGTGACATGTCAAATGCCCATACTATCATGTCTCGGTTTCTAAACAAATCTTCGCAAAAATAAACCGGTTTACGTCAATAGTCAACGTTTTAGATAAACGAGGTTATGTTATGTGTATTTCAAAGGTATTTAACAATAAATAAACTGTGAAAAATCTAAAATTGCGGAAGACAGACAATTTTTCTTTTAAATAACAAATTCAAATAGAATTTAGAGACAGTTCAACGAAAACTATTATACATAAAATAAAAATATGCACGCACAAAAGAAAACGCAACTCTGGCAGCTACCAAAAATTCCAAAACAAAACGGTCCTTTACAGAATGCTATTAACGTGAACTGTCACTATCAACCGTTTGTTCACCACCTCAAGAGGCCGGGAACAGAATCATCACGGCGGTAGCAAACAATGACGTCAGTGAATGACGTCATTACACTTCCCCTTTAGCGGTTCACGTCGCAAAAATGATGCGGGTAATACCGTTTGATCACCGGGAGTTCGTCAAAAATTGGTATAAAGGTACACGCCGTTCGTAGACAGACAGTAGACGTGGACAACAGTGGACACTGGACAGTTTGTAAATATAAATGTCAATTAGTTGTATGTATATCGTTGAATCCAGAATTTAAATTTTAAATTTTGAGTTCATGATTGTGTTATCCTCTAGATCAGCGTTACTCAAAGTGTGGTCCGAGGAGCCCTGGGGCTCTTCAAAACCTTTGTGGAGGCTCTACGAAGAAAATATTGGTCATAATAAAAAAGCAGTACTATCGCTACAAAAGGGAGGGACTTGGCTTGAGGACCATTTTTTGCTTGAAGGAGCTTTTTTTTAGTAGTCACCAAGAGGATGGAGGATATGATTTAGATTTTTTTGTGGGGACTTCGCAAAGAAAGATGACGGACCTGGCTCGAGGCCTGTTTTTTTTAGGTCATTAAAAGGAAGGTCGATATCCCAGCTAGCACCGGACGTCGTTTCACGTCATAATCACGTTGAATTTTGGTCAAATACGTCGATGTGAATTTTTGACGCCAAAGTAACGTAATAATGACGTCATCTTCGGCCCAATTTGACACGTAAACAGAGTTGTTGCGAACAAAATAAACCTATTTATGTCATTATTGCACTTCATGATTTTGTTATTCATTATTAAATGAATAAAAGGTAATTTATACAACATCGTTTATTTAGCGGTCATTGTGACACCAAAATTAGACGTACTATGACGTCATTTAGGGACCAGTTTGTCACATTCTGAAATGAGGCGTTAAACTGCGCACGTGTACACGTCGATTCAATACCTTCATTGTTTTACATTCTATTTATTAATAAAAGTATCTTTAGTATTTATATTAATTTATAATTCTCATTTTAAATCTACGGATTTTTTGGGAATTTTCCTTTTTAAATGAAATTTTATGTCAACACTCAACACTGTTTGGAAATGTCAGCTGTCATTAAATAGCGCTGCCTCAAAGGTCCATTATGCGTCACTATACACTAATTTAGTCTAAAAACTTCCAAAATAGGTATTAATAACTCGCAAAACCTATTTTTCTTCAAAAATATGGAGAGAAAATTTTTTGGATGTTGACACGTCAAACTGACTTTTTGCCCCCAAGATATTTATTTAAACAATTATTCATAAAATAATAATAATAATAATAATAATAATAAAAAAAAATCTTGTTCGTAGTAATGTTTTTCGTAGGTACCTAATATTATTTTATCTTTAATATCCTATGAAAGTATTTGTAAATAGAATCAAAATATGCTTTTTAAAACCGAGAACCTAACCAAGCCCTAAATCAAACGAATTCTGGTGCTTTTCTGAACTCAATTCCAGATAATAATTTCTGGGGCTTCTTTGTCAACACTGGCGTGCTAGGCTTATTAAATATCAGGTCGAAAAATGTAATTCCCAACAACTGAGAAACCTTTTCCGCATTTAATTTAATTTATTGAAATTATTATGATTTAAATTACAATTTAACACTCGGATGCGTACAAAGACTTTTAATGAAATGGCGTTTTAAATGGTTGCTGCCCCCGTTTAGCTTTTTGCTCTCATTTGCGTTGTTCTCGGACTACAAATGAAGTTAGACGAAGGGCGATGAAACGTTTACTGAAGATAAGAGGAAAAATAATATTACGAAGGAACTTTCTGACGAGAAATCAGGAAATTAATATAAGTTTTATAAGGTGTAGCCATAGGAAATAAAAAGTTTTTAATTGGAAGTGCTACCCCTTCAATTTAGATTTATTTTAGAGTTGCAGTCTTTATTGATATAAATGTTATCGATTTCGAAAAATTGCAAGAATACGTTCTGTCTAATAGTTTAATAAATGGTAAAAGTAAAAGGTATTTTTTATTGAATATAATGCTACTATTCTTCATTAATAAATAAATACAGAAGAGCAAGTTGTGTATATGCATATATTTTTTGACGATAAAATATGGGATTACAATGATTGTTTATGGTTATAATTCGGTATTGACTTAACATAGGGCTTTAAAACGCACAAAAGTTTTGAAAAAATTACATAAAGGAAGTATATTTGCAGTCCTAACGCCAGTTATTATCAGTTTCAAAAAATACAAAACTAACACACTGAACCTTTTGCCGGTCAACGTTGCACCCTTCGCCCAAATTTTTATACAATCTTAAGTACCCTATGCCTTTTAGAACAAGGCGCAAAGAATATGCCATATGTGTGCGGCGTTTCCGGTTTTAAAATAAAGTCTAAAACAATAAGACTTAACAGGAGGAAAATTTACACTACAAACTGAAAGACCTGCGGGGCAGCGGTAGTGTAGTAGGTATAAAAATTATAACTTAAGGGTGGAGCCTAATTACTTCCGAGACTAAACAAAATCAGCATTCATTCATAATTTTAACAATTGCATGTAGATACGAGGGATACATATTCTAAACTTTAACGCGCAAAGTTGAAAAAGAGGAACCGAAAAATATTCCACAATAGCACAAAATAATACGTATTTTACAATACAAGTATGATGTAGATTAAAACTTATTTTAGCTGTCGACAAATTTGGTTAAAAAATCTTCTTTTAGAAATATACCTTCCATTTGACGAAAAATAAAGGCCTAAACGAAAAAAAAATATTCTTCATAAAAGTTTCGCCTGTGTATTGTCAAGGTAATAGTCCTTTTACCATATTTTTCGCTATTTAATTGACTCACTTACATTATTTTATACAGGGATTATTGATTTATCCGCTATGAAGGCGAATAATGTTTTATTGGGGTGTATTACTTTATGATTTTTTGTTGAGGAAAATAAAAAAATAAGAAAATATAAACTATTTATGAAAGGTATAAGCACAGTATACATAAGTTAAGATTATAAACAGTAAGGCCATTGCTTTGCAGAATACAATCAATAAATTCCTAATAAAAAAAAAATAATAAATAGAAGTATATAAAGCATACATTATTATTATTAAAATATATAAGTACAAGGCTTGCAAAGCAAACTAATCAGAATTAGATTCACTACACGAATTAACATTTCCCAAAACATTAGCGGCTATGGTCAAACTATTTCTGCAGTTTTTCTGTGCCATACAGGTGCAGGAACTGATGCAGCCAATATTTTTTTCTGCATTTGCAAATTTTGCTTCCACAGTCTAGAACAGAATAATATTGGAAAAATATTGTATATGTATGAAAATTATCGGTGAATAGTACCTATTTGGATTTGTATGGTAAGTTTTGTTATGTCTGGTGGCAGGTTAAGCAGAAACTTAAGAGTGGATATCAGGCTTCTATCTTGATCTACTTTCCATCCATACCCTTCAATATTAGGAAGCTGCATCTGCAGATGCAGGTTTTTTCAAAATAAACCGATTCAAATGTTCAAAAAATGACTCCCGAGGGGTACGGGTTAAGCCTTTACCTATACTTACATAATTTAAAAAAAAAAAAATAATAATAATCCGTAAAATTGGTGTAATATGAAACCCTTGCATATTATATAAATATGTCGATCTTAGTATTACAGAAATGATTTACGTAATACAATAAGGTGTACCTACAAATACGTAAAATTAATCATCTCTTGTAAAACATCAGTAAAATATATTGTGAATTGTTTTCATTTACAAATATTAATTTCTTAAAAATCTAACAGAAGCGCCACTTACCAGACGAAAAATCTTGCAATGTAAGGGTTTCGTAGTACCCAACTTTTAAAGTTTATTTTTGACTATTTTTACTTTCCTATCTGTATACAGATAAGGAAAGTATGGAATCATGATTTTTTGGACCTCGGATTTTCGATGTATTTTTATTTTTTGGGGTCCACTGAATCCACAAAGCACGTATCTTCTAGAGACCCCATGCTAATGGTAGACTTTTAAACCAAATTAGCGCCACCTTAAGTTTGGAGCAAGAATTAAAATGACAATTGACAGATGGCGGTAAATTAAAATTATAATTTTTAATAGTAGGTAATAGTTCTGAATTAAATGATTTCCACATAAATTATTTTATAAAATAAAGTATGGTACTAGTAAGTTCGAAACTTTTATTTTACAAAATAATTTATGTTGATATGCCAAATTTAAGGAATTAATTTGTTATTATGGATCTAATTTAGAGAGTTGGTTCTGCATATTATTATTAAATAAATATAAGATATATCAATAAATAATAAACAGAATATTCTTTAAATATGTTTAATAACTTAAATAAATATTATTAGAACAAAATAAATACAAATAATAATACATATTTAACGAATACTTGAATATATTGAAATGTGAAGTAGAGACTATAATATTAACATTTTATTAACACTAAAGTTATATTTTATAAATGTCTTTTTACCTGAGGATAAATGTAATATATAGGTATTGGTTTAAAAGTTGAATCCTTTTAACTATTCATTCACTGATTAATATTTTCTTTCCAAATACATATGGTAGACTTTCTTATGTGAAAAATGATTTCGGAATCTAGTCCAGTGATAAATTGATTATCCCTTTGTCTTTTTATGATGCATGGTAAATCAATGAAGTTTTTCTCGAAGTTTTCAACGTAGCACCAAAATTATTGCAAAACACAGTAGGAAATAGAAAAGCAAAACATCACAATTATGCAAATAACTAAGACGAAACTATAAACAGAAACCAAAAGCCAAAGCCAACAAAAAATCACTAAAATCGTACGGAAAAATGAGACTAACCAAAAACTTAAATATGATTCTAAGAAACGCAGAAAAGGCGTAGTGAGTCCAACAATGGAAAGCTTGTTTAAAAGTATACTATGATCGAGACGATCCCAGGCCTTGAAAAAGTCAGTATATATAGCTTCAACCTGACCACCCCTACCAAGGTATTCTGCAACGTATTGTGTAAAGTATATTAGATTGGTCGCTGTGGATCTGGCTGGAAAAAAGCCATGCTGTGCCGTAGATATACTCGATTTTACATGAGCAAAAGTATTTCATAGATGACATTTTCGAATACTTTTCCGAAATTGCAAAGGATGGATATAGGTCTGTAGTTTTCTATGATAGATTTGGATCCTTTCTTAAAGATTGGACAGATTTTTGATATCTTCCAATAACTTGGAAAATTTCCTTTTCGTAAGGACATATTCAAGACCATGGTTAAAGGTTTGGCTAAAATATTTGCACAATCTCTTATTAAAAATGCCGGAATATCATGTGTATTTTTATGTTTTAATCCTTTAAGACCTTTAATGACATCTTTTTCTGTAAATAGCTGAATGTTACAACTGTTAATAGTAACAACAATATCTAGTTTAAATATATCAATTTTAGATGAATTAGTGTACGATGACTGAAAATATGTAGCAAATGCATTGACAATGTCTTTTGAATTGTTTAAAGGATATCAAAATTCATAACATTTGGTATACTAATACAGTTTTTCCTAGAGTTTATATATTGCCAAAAATAATTGAGGTTAGAAGATATTCTATTCTCAATATTTGTCAAATAAATCCTATAATTTATTAAAATGTCGCGTTTAAGTTTTGACCTAAGAATACTAAACTCGATATAAATTTCAGCCTCTAGTGTCCTTTTATACAAACGATAAAGAGATGATGTTCTCCTCAAATCCGAGATTGTACTTCTATTAAACCAGGGAGGGTATTTTGTATTGCACCTTGTTGCAGTTTTTGGTATCTTAACGGCAATTACGGAATTTAAGATAGAATAAAACAAATCACAAGTCTCCTCAGAAGTTGCGCATGCATTTAAACTATTCTAATTAATTCTACAGAGACTGGTAGAGTTGAGAAAAATTTGCCTTTTTGAAATTATAAGATAATTTACTAGACATAGCAAAACTGGTATTTATTTGAGAAAAAAAAACCGAAATTCTAATGAAGGATGTAAAATATCTTCGTCAACTAACGAATCAAGTGAACGATTTACAGCGATGTCAGATCTACTAAAGATTAAATCGAGTAAACGGTTATTAAAATTAGGAGTATTATTATATTGTCTTAAAGCTAATAATTCGGTAAAATTATCAAGTGCAACTATACTAGCATTTTTTAAAGTAATGTCATTACGACTAGAATGATAATGTGGTGTATTAAAATCCCCTAATATTAACAGTTCTTCATCATTGTTGCACCACTCGTAATTGCATAAAACATGATAATAGACATTATATCATTACTAGTAGAGGAAGGAATATAAAGTAATATTACATACAGATTGCTATTCGAGACTGAAATTTTTAAACCAAGTACGTCAATAGAAGGAGTAGAAGTAGTCAGTTCAGACATATCTAGTCTTAATGCACTGTATTCTTTCTTTAAAGCAATTAACACACCTCCCCTTTTAGTAGTATAAGTAATATTAAAATTTATGCCAGAACTAAATACTACATAATTTTTAAAAATAATTCAGAGTCGTATACAGAAGAACTTAACTAAGTTTCTGACAGTGGTTACATTCGACGGAATTTATTGAAGAGTTTTAAAAGTTTGGTAAACATTCTAGTAAACTACACTAAGTTTATATTGGCTAGTATCAGAAATGCTCAGTGATTGCTACGATGACATTAAAGAGTTCTTATAATATTCAAGTTTTTTTTGATAAACACGGCACTTTGAGTGATCTCAAGCAAAATGTTTGACATCAGAAGTTTTAGCGTTAATACAGTTAATACATTTTATTTCAGAATCAATGGGACAATCTTTAATTTGATGTGGTCAAGAACATGTAGAACAAGTAATATTTTTTAAACACAACCCTTGGTTGTTACCGAAGCCGCTGCACTTATAACATAATGTGATATCTATAGCATCAAACACTGAACATACATCGTAGCCAACAAAACGACAAGTTTCGGCATCAATTTCGGGAGTTGCTTGATACATCTTATCATTTTTCTTGGTAGGCCAAATTTTCACAACGCTGCAAACTCTGGACGACTGGATGACATCATTTTGGTACTTAATTAACGAAATAAGTTCATCAGGTTCATGTTTCTCAATCATTCCAACTATTCTAATTTTCGGATTTCTACTTTTAATTTCTTTCACCTCGTAAGCATCTGCTAATTTTTCGTTAAATTTAGATACGTCTTCAATATAGATATTACATAGATTAAAATAGAAATGATGCGTGTGACATATATGACAGCTGATGCAGAAAGTAGATTCTTGCATGGAAATGTCAATTTTCACAGTTGACAAGCATAGCAATCCATAGAGTTCTGATTTCACTATGTCTGAACGAATAAAAAAAACTACATAAGAAATGAATTGGATTTTAAAAACATTAATATTTAAAGTCGTTAACTGGATCCCGAAAATCTGAAAATCAATAGGGTTCTAAATTACAAGAAATTGTTTAAGTCGATCGTATCTGTCATTGTAGACTTATCGTGTCGGCATATATACACTAACGTCTATTTCTTGTGCTCTACAAATGAACCTGCTTCTGTGGCGCCATCTAGTGAAGTAAGGTGAAGTGGCAACAACAGCTGTTCAGTTCGTTCGTGCTTGTTAATTTGTTATGTGTTCTGTCAAATTTGGAAAATATAATTGCATTTATATTCTGGTTTTATCATCTGGCCTGGAGCTATTGAAAAAACAGCCACTATCATGCCTGTTATCTACGTTCTTTTACTATGTTTGACAAATCCACATTTATAGAAATAAAAATATCAGTTGTCATATTATTCATAAACAAAAAATAATTACAATGAATATATTTATTTAGAACAAATAACAAAAAGCAATTGGCAACATCCCTAAAATTATTGAAACGGCCACTTTTGCGCGCGCTAAATCATTTGAAGGTGAATGCTGGGTTCATTTGGAGAGCACAAGAAATAGACGCTAATGCATATATACGCACAGGTGACCAGAAGATTTTTTTTTTTTCGTATTTTCGGACTTGGAATGGAAAGGTAGTGCAATATATCCAGGAACTTTCCTAAATCACCCGAACACACAAATATTCCTAGACGGTAAATAAAACAAAACAAGAAAAGTATGTACTTCGAATTTTGTAAAGCAGTGCGGTCGGTCTTTTGAATCGTTAAAGATCGAGACAATAAATTTTCAAGAAATGCATTGTAGGAAAAGTTTTAAATGGCCAAAGGAAATTTGTTGTAAATAACTTTTATTACAGTTGCCACAATTACAAGGTAATGTTTTACTGCAAGTTTCTACTAAATTTTATCTTGAAATTTTTTACTGTTTTTAAAAATTCTACCATTTAACAAATATTATCTTTGTATATTTGCACGGAAAAAACAGTGCCAAATAAATTATTTACTAAAAAAAAAAAAGATTACCATAGTTATTTTTTAACTGTTTCAAAAAATAAATCAATTATCAATCAATTAGTTTCCTAAAATAAGATTTTTTTAATAACCCCTAGTAAACAGTTAACAGTTAACTTAAGCTCCACTTTGCTTATGATAAATAAATAATGTTTTTGAAACTGCTTTAATAACCACGAAATCACAAATTTTTATCATCAGTTAACTTTTACTTATGATTAAAAAACATTCACTTACAGTTAGCGACTGCTTCAATAAAGTAAGTCCCGATCATCACCGAAATATCAACAAAGTAAGAGTAGATTATTCTGATTATGTACTTATTTGCATTTACTTATTAAGTATTTTTTATTGTCTTTCATACCAGACGATCACAGTTTACAGGGCAGCTTAGGTCGTGGTCATACACCTTTTTCATGGAGTACTATGTAGCGTAGCGGGTTTTTTTGATAAGTGTAGGTATAAATCAATGCAAAGTATTAAATATTTGTTCATGGATGTATTAGAAACTGCCATTTTAATTATAATAATAATACTATCCCTATTCACCGCCTCACGGGTGAATTTATATCCCAGAAACAGAGTTTGTGCTGGGTAAGGACGGCTATTATTGTTATTATTTTTCATTATTATTATGTAAATACCTTATGTATTTTTTGATACATCAATCGTATATATTTGACTGTGATATCTTTTAATCTTTTTATATTGTCCCTTTTCATGTTTTTGTAACAGTTGATATTATTTTAAAATACCTGAGTACTCAAATAACGCATCTAATGCCACATTTTTTGTTACTACTGTACTCCCGGTTTCACCGGAAATACCCTTAACTTTTTTAATTTAAAGGATACTCTGTATATTTTTGCAGATTTTAAAAGATCTAAAATTAGTATGTATGAATTCGGAACGACATCGGATGCGTTATGCGTCATTGTACTTGCCCGCAAAGTTTCATAATTATTGTCTTTTTCGTTTTAAAGATATTTACTTGGTTCCATACTTTATCCCAACCCTGTATAGCGACTTAAGTTAACTGTTTAATAGCCCAAGTAACACACAACGTTATAAAATGTGTAACGGTTAAATCTGTTTTCGTTATTTGACCCAGACCCGTTCTCGTTATTTTGAAACCAACATCTCTACACAAACGTCAACTGTCGTTTATGCCTTGTGTCAAAACTCGGTTATCACTTCGATTTACGTCTGTCATCGAGCAGGTTGAATTATTAATTTTTAATTATCTATTGTGTGGGACATCCGATTTACTAGTTACCTTAAATTATTTTAATGGCCGTCTGTTTTTAAAAAAGGTAAGTTCCTACCGATATTTTGTTGAAAATATATATTTAGTACAAGAATTTCTTTATTAAAATGTCAAATTTGAAACATAACCTCAACACATTGAAAAACACATGGTCGCATGTTTTATACAATTTCATATATTATTTTGTTTGAAATAGATAATATGCTTTACTATATTTAAATATGTTAAATAACACTTTTTCTTTACCTATTAAATTTGGTCTTTGTTTGAAATAGATAATATGCATTACTATATTTAAATATAATAAATAACACTTTTTCTTTACCTATTAAATTTGGTCTCTGTGGAGCTATTCATTTAATAATTTAAATTATGCATTTGATAGTAAACAGCATCTTATTTGTTCCTATATAACTCTCCCTGGTTCCTTTCTTTATATTTTTACCTTTTTTCTTGTAGCCTTGCTGTATATAGATGGTCTTAAAGAAGTCTTATGTCTTAAAGAAATCTTGAAGAATTGATTTAGATGGTTCGATAGAAACTATATCAAGGATTCAATAGTAGCTGTCTCTACATGAATTTTAGAAGAACGTACTAGCTGCTTGTTAAGAAATTCGGAAGAACGTAGAATACATCAAGAAGTTTAGTTAACATGATTTAACACTACCTTGTAAAGAAGGCCTCTACAGTTACCTGTTTCCTGTATACCTCAGATAAGTCACAATAAATCATTTAAATTTGAATAATTAATTCTCTGTAAATTAGAATTTGTCGCTACCTTATTTAATTATAATATCATAAAGATCAGTGGTTTTCTATATTTTCATCACTGATCGATTGTCAAGTTTAGAAAGTTTTAAATATAGTGGCGTCCAATATTCTCTTTCAAAGTCATATGAGTTGTTTAATAACCTGACCTACTTCCCAAAATCGTAGAGCTTAAAACACTATTAACATTTATAAAATAATAACATTACAGTTCATCAAATTTCTAAAGGTGTTCGACGCCCAGACAGAGAACGCGCTACGTGTGACTAAGATAGCTATTGTACAGTCTGCTAAACAAGTTATTTTAAATAGTTTTTAATGTTTTTAGGTAATTAAATTTTAAAAGTGTGGAATAGTTTAGGGATTAAATTGGTCTGATTGGACTTTCTTAGAACGTTTTTAAAAGCAGCTAAAGATAGTATGTAGAATTGAAAATAATTATTATGCCATAAAAGGTATTTTGGAATTCCTTCAACCTTTTGAAATTGAGTCAGAAAATATAAATTTTATAGGATAGCGGAAAATACCTATAATTTTTTTGTAGGCCTTTGTAAATCGTGGAAATAGTTTATATTTTATTTCTACCTTATTAGGGAAACTGGTACCTATTATTAATAACGGTTGTTTCTGAAACATTACTAAAATTTTCGAAATTTTGTTTTTCTACAAAATAATAAACTATACTATTTAGAAAAAAATTTATTTCTCTTATAATTTTATAAAAAATAACAGGGGAATATTTACATTTCTTGATCTATTAAACAAAACGATAAATTATCTCGACGAATGACACCATGTTCTAGTACGGAAGCCAGCTTTACATTTTTGTTGGTGGTTTCATGGGTTTCATATCAATTTTTTGTAATTGTAGTTTACACGTACATATACCTCTTAACACTTGTTTACTTTATTAAAAAAGTGTGTTGTTGTGATTTACGTCGAAATAAGTCAAAAACAACTTGAAACCCCATATAAAATCAAAAAGGAGAAACGGAAAAAAATTGAGCCTGTAAATGAACACAACTCAGAAACAAAAATAGCTATCTAATAATAAAAAAATAAAATTTGATTCTTGTGCAGCTTCATCTATATCATTAACTGTCTTTGGTTTTTTAATGGTTTTTCTTGGTGATGAAAATTCCGATATCTCACGGTTATCGATTCTTTTTTTCTCTCCAGAAATGCGGACGACAGTGTTTTTAGATACTCCTGTGGCTGCAGCAACACGATCATTTACATTTTTAAATGGTATTGAAGGTGAATTAAAGTTTCCTTCTCTTCTCATAAACTCTATAACATTGGCTATTATTTCGCGAGATTGACTGTTAATCACGCGGCCTCTTAATTTGCTATTAAACTCCATACTTAGGTTCTATTAAACTGTAATGAGCAAAAAACACAAACGAAAATAAAAGAAATGTTTTAGCGAAATTTACATCTGACATTTACGTCTGAATTAAATAGTGAAATACTTGATGCGCAGAGTGTACTTTCATTGCGTAAATCCGTCGGGATGCCTGTCAGTAGTGCTTTCTCTGTCTAGCCGTCGAAAGCCTCTAGAAATTTGATGAACTGTACATTACAAATGTTGATACAATTGATTAAAACCTTACAAAACACGTAAATGACACGTTAAATAACTTAAATTTTTATAATTGATATACATCTTTTTATTAGTGTAGAAACTAATAGTACGACGTTTTTGTTAGAAGTTGTTGAGCAATATTTAACTAGAGTTGTAACAACGTTAGTTTATAAGAAACGTATAACTAAATTAAGTTGTTTTAAAATATGTATATGTAGTTGTTATAACGTTTCTGTAACTTTTAAATTACAACTACTTTTAATACATACATATTCACTTAATAATATAGTTGTAATACCGTTGTAAACTGTAGTTACTATTAGGTTTATACAGAAAATTATTGTCTGATTAATAAAACTAATACAAACTGCTTCAGTGGTTCTTTCGTTTTAAATTATATAATACACCGTTACTATAAGAATTGTACAGTGGTTAAATGTGTATTACTAGAATGTATTATTATCTTTCTGAGGTAAGGAGTTAGGAATAACTGCTTTATAAATTTTAGAAGATAATTATCGTATGTCCGAAAAAACTATTTAAACTGGACGCATTAAAGTACTTTAAGAAATAAAAATTTTTGTGAACATTTCAAACACAGATCCCCAGTACTTACATATACAATAAAACCATCCGTTGTTTTCAACAGTTATATTCGGAATTGTGCTTCTTGCAATAATTTCTAAGATAGTTATAAAAAGAAACAACTACTAAAGACCAAGAAATATTGCGACATAGAAATTGACATGAAAATAGGGACCAATAACTAAAAGTATGGGCAATAACAAAAAATAAAGTAGGTTACTTACCACATAAAATTTTAAATAAATTAGTGAGAATAATTATACGCACAATTAAAATTAAACAACTGCCAAAAGATGCAAAAACCTTATTGCAAACTCCCAGAAAAATGAACATAGTTTTCATGGGACCAAAACCCAATAGTATATTGATATTTAAAAACCCTATGGTTTAAAACCATGTTTTGCAAACAATACGTACTATTAATTTGATCGTTTCTTTATTAATCCTTGCAAACCAATATTAGAAATGATTGAAATACTCTTAAACGATTAAAAATTTTAATAATGATATTAGTAAGCAGTAACAGTAAACACAGCACATCTACATAACCTATAGAAATGTTTTTATTTTTTGACAGTTATAACACACTGGTAAACGAGTTTTGATATAACTTATATAATACACATAGAATTAAGTTATAACGTAGTGATAATAAATAATATGATGCATGCAAATTAAACTTACATAATAAAGTTATAATAACTATATGTTGTGCACATAAAAGCAACAAAAGTATAAGTTAGAAAATAATAAGTTAAATAATATTACCGTGGTGTTTATATGTATTAATAACAACTGTTTCGTCATAAGAAGATTCAGCCATTAAATTCGGTAAAAAGGAACACAAAATAAGGTTACATTAATATGTTTTTATTTAAAATAACAATTATTTTAAAATATTTTTAAAGTTTATTTTTTTGGTAATTTTTCAAATAAATTTTAAAACCATTATTTTAAGAAAATGATAAGGCGCACTAATTTTTACAAACTAAATTAAACGTTACTCCATAAAATTTGTTTCGTCAGAGAATTTAGGTAGATTACCTACACCAACTTTTTAGACAAAGTGTAAGTTTAATATTAATTTTAATTTAATAATAATATTAAGGTTTACCTAGTTGCTATTAGTGAGATATTTTTGATGCAATGTCATTTTGTAAGAAGTAACTCTAAAATTTTTATACCTATTGGTCTTCATTAGATATATAAATAATAATATATACACAAAATTAAGTTATATCATGACATAACAACTCATAGCAATGTTTTTATATACATTTGTAATAACCTAATAACATTATATTTTTATAAAGTTATAAGTTAGTTATAACTGGAGTTATAGCAACTATACTGTAAAACGTATTGGTGATTTAAATTAATTTTCGCGCGCCTGTCATTTGTCATCTATAAGTAGGATGTTTGTTTATTTACATGTTTTTGTTTTGG
The DNA here is from genome assembly GCA_927349885.1 of Psylliodes chrysocephalus. Taxonomy (NCBI): domain Eukaryota; kingdom Metazoa; phylum Arthropoda; class Insecta; order Coleoptera; family Chrysomelidae; genus Psylliodes; species Psylliodes chrysocephalus. The sequence continues at coordinate 89,380,915 of OV651813.1, forward strand.
GCGAATTTTGTATTTGTGATTTTTTAAACTGTTTTTAGATAATATTCTCATTGTAATAGTGTTTTTGAGTTTCATTTAGTGTTAATTTAAGTTTAAGTCTCGTGCTTTCGTCATAAATATAATATTTATCATGTGTATGACTTAAGTTGTTGGAAATATTCACCTATTGGTTGCTACAAGAATATCTAGAAATATGTATTCACTAAACCCAGGACATGTTTTATTATGTGGTTTAAAGGACATTTCAGGTACCACACGTTTATTTTTGATGAACTTATTTAAAAATCTTACTAGACTTATTCTTATATTATGAAGTGAATCATCTAGTACTTTGTATACATGTAAATGGTAATAAAACCGTCAAAAAATAAGATTACAGTTTGATTCTAAACAAAGTTTTGTAAAATTTCAATATTGTGAATTTGTAGATATCCATTTATCGTAAAAATCAAAATTTTATGACTTGCACTTGGAAAATAATGAATACTTCAGTTTTATTTTGACATTTACACCATATAGATTGCAATTTTCTGGGGACTTTTTCGCAGATTTCATTTTTAATATAAACACTATCACATGCTATAAGAAATAAACAAATTTAAAGCTAAAAAGTAAGAAAAACTCGAATTGTAATTGATACAAATTAAAATGTAAACAATGAACACGAACGCCAATGTTGCCAAATGATGAATTGATTTTAAAACAAAATTAATAAATGAACTGAAATTTAAAATAAATCAATATAATAAATCGGTTTTATAAAAAAATCCTTAAATAAATATAGAGTATGATAACATATTACCATACACAAATTTTTATTCTTAAATAAAAGGTCTTATCCACTTCTTCAAGAGCTAAAATCGTAGGACGTAGCGAAGTTTTGCTACTTCTGGCAACACTGAACGATATCCTACTTATACGGACCTTCTACAAATTTCCTCCAGAGGGCGTATCACTTAGCTTGAATCGCGAATACTATTAGGTTGTATATATTCACACCAAAAGTCGCATAAGAATATACGGAGTAGCCCAAAAGTCTGGAAACGGCTAATTATCTCGTAAATTGCTAGTCCTAATTGTACAAAATTTGAGGTACACCTATTTTGGGATACGGAGATTCCAGATTTGATATTTGCAATGTTGCCAGATTTGCTGTTTCTCTTATATTATTAGTCACTTTGGTTTTTCAAATTCATCACCCTGTATATTCAGTCATTATTGGAGAAATGTGGTAGACTCATTCTACCATCGATTAGGGTTCTGTCAACTCACAAATGGAGCACATTTTGAACACTTGATAAAGTAACCATTATCTTTCAATTATTACGTTTTAATGTAGGTGAAAATAGTTTGTATTAAAAAATTTATTGAGTCAAAGACGTTGCCAGACTTCTGTTTTATTTATTTAAGACCTTCCAGACTACATAAAATAATAAGTGTTACATATGGTTAAAGTCGTATTGAATAGGAGATTCCAATAATGACTAAATATACAGGGTGATGAATTTGTAAAACCAAAGTGACTAAAAATATAAAAGAAACGGCAAATCTGGCAACATTGAAAATATCAAATCTGGAATCTCCGTATCTCAAAATAGGTGCACCCCAAATTTCGTACAATTAGGACTAGCAATTTACGAGATAATTGGCCGTTTCCAGACTTTTGGGCCACTCTGTATAATAACGGTATAGTGTATTAGAATATGTAAGTTATTGAGTTTTAAGAAACGTTATTGCAACGTCGGTATAACCCAGTATAACTTTTTGTGTTACTTGGGAGGAGTTTTTAAAAAACTTATGGTAATTGATTTATTTTTTGAAATAGTTAAAAAAAAATAACTATACCAATCGTATTTTGTTTAAGTAAATAATCTATTTCGCACTGTTTTTCCCGTCTATATAAAATCTAATACATTCTACATATTAATAATAATGATAACTATAATGTTTTAAAGCCGATAAACAAATCAAGATAATAAATCTACCTATACAAGTAAAAATTTCAGGCAGCAATTATTTCAATGGTTTTTCTCAAAATTATGTTGTTGAGATTGACTTTAAATTCGTTAACGATGTTAGAAAATCTATTTAAATACCTACGTCAAATAGCAGGTATTTCTATTGTAGAATACACTTTAATAGCTTTAAATGAATCATAAAACCTGTCACAGTAAAAACTTCACTAGCAGTAAGATACGCAATTAATACCCACATAAAATCTGTAACCATAAGTAAATAGTTCACTTAGAGTAAGCAAATAGTTCCCTAAAAGTAGGTTGTCTAATAATTTTACGTAGAAGGAAAGTTATACTTTGCCTCGAATCAATGATATCTTGAACACATTGGCTGGAAGTGAATTATTTTTTAGCTAGAGATGGATTCATTAGATAAATAACCATACAAGTATTACAAATTAAAAATTTAAAAAAACCGACTTCAAAAACGTGCAGATGCCATCACCATATCTTAACCAAATTTATATGGGACCACCCCTGAGGTACCCCCTTACTAACAAAAAAGAATCGTATAAATCGGACAAGGTGGTAAAGCATTATCGCTAAACATACATACAAAATGAAGAGTTTGAGGATTTTCTCAAGGATCAAATTATTAGATTTTAACCAAATTTATATGGAACCACCCCTAAAGTAGCCCCTTCCTAACAAAAAAAGAATTATTAAAATCCGACACCGTGTTAAAAAATTATCGCTGAAAGTGGTCCGAAGTAGATTAAAGGGAAGTAAAAAGCTCAAAGTCTGTCGACCACATAAATTTATTAGGTTGCAAGCGCTTTCGACCTAAAAGGTCATCATCAGGCAAAAAAATTTTTGTGAGTAGGTACAATCTGCAATAATAATTTAAGGTATAACAAAACGTTTTTTATAGAACTGCTAGGTGTCTTACCACTATGTGTCCACCGAAAAATAAGTATGTTGAATTAAAATGTAAAATTTAAGTAACTTGTAAAAATTGTGAAAAATTGGCACAGACTGCCTCTCTCATTCGAGGTTGGATCCAGTTCTAGTTTGAATTTCGCCTGCCTCCATCTGATGAAGGTGGTTTCGAATGAGATAAATTTTGAAGTTCCACATGTGTGCTTAAGGCACCATGTGGAAAGTGTTACTTTTTGAAAATGTGAAATACAGCTACTCCCCCTATCCCCAGTACGAAAGGGGTAGACGGAGTCCCGCTCGTGTACACCCATGATGGAAGACACGTAGTTACAATGATGGTTGAGTTAATAATAATTAAATTTGACATTAGTTAAATTGAATATGTTAAAGTTTTGTGACAAATTTAAACAATTTGACTTTGGTGTCTTGACAGGATGTCCAAGACTTTAGAGAGGCCACAAATAAGCTCTGCTCTTGTTATGAAGTTAGAGTGACATTTGATTTTTTAAGAAAGAAGAATTTGACATTAGATTGAGGTTAAGGAAATTTATAATAAATATGAATTTTTTAAAAAAGGGTGCTATTATATATATATATATATATATATATATATTATTACAAGTAAAAAGTTAAAGGATTTACAAAGGATTTAGGAAACGTGTGAGGATGATGGGATTCATTGTAGTTGTTGAATTGAAAATACTAGAAGGTTAATTTGGAAAAGATAGGCGTATATGTAGGTTGTAATTGATCATTTAAACAAACCACATCTGGGTTATTAATATGTTGATGAATGTAATACATTTCTTCAAGTAAGTCCAGCTTAATGCCTTTGGGGCATTGGATAAGAAGAGAGGCGTTATCTGGAAAAGTGAAGTTATGTTTAGTATAGAGAACATGATTAGCAAATGTGGAATTGGTATCTGAACTATTCGAGGATTTATATCTGTTGATAGTTTTGTAATGTTCTAAAATTCGGGTTTCTGTCTTTCTTCCTGACTGGCAGACGTAGATGGCATTGCAATCATTACAATTTAGTAGATATACTCCTGGTTAATGGAAAGTGGGTACAAGATCTTTATTCCGTACTAGAAGTGAGTAAAGTGAGTTGGTACTTTTAAAGGCTATGTTTATGTTGAATTTTCTAAATATTTTAGCTAGTTCATATGACACACGGCCCAAGAAAGGAATAGAACCAGAATAAACCTTAGGAACAATGGAATTAGAAGAATTAAGTAAGATGGTGGGATAGGACAATCTAAATTTGTTGAAAAATCTGAAATACATTTTGTTAAGAAGCTCTAAGGGGGAACCATTGTTGATAGCAAGTTGTTTAATTAAATATATCTCTTTATTAAAGTTTAATTCTGACAGAGGGATGGTGAAAGCTCTATGTAGAAAACTATTAAAGGAAGCTTTTTTGTGTGACAAAGGGTGGCATGAGTCGAATGCTGTAAAGGTATCTGTAGTGGTAGGTTTTCTATATATATCAAACTGTAATCTATTGTTTATTGTGTCCTTGGTAATAAATAAATCTAAAAACGGTATAGTGTTGTTATTTTCAAATTCTACAGTGAAATTTATACGGGGATGTAAGGTATTTATGTAAGTAAAAAAGAAATCAAACTGTGCTAAGGAACCCTTAAAAAGCATAAGTATGTCGTCTGCATATCGTTGGTAAAAGATTATTTTGTCAGAAAAGGGATTGTTTAGAATAAGTTTTTGTTCAATATTGTTCATGAATATATCTGCCAAGAAAGGGGAGGAGGTTGGAGCCCATGGCTAAACCGGAGGATTGTCTATAGATTTTATCGTTGAATTTAAAAAAGTTTTGACTAAGTGAGATCCCTAATAAGTAGCAAATATCTAGAACGACATGAGTTTCAATATTCTTTTCAAAGAGGAGATTCCTGACCAAAGTTATGACTTCTTCAGCGGGAATACTAGGAAAGAGATTAGAAACATCCAAGGAGAGTAAAATACAATCTGGTGGTATATGTATGTTTGAAATTTTTGAAGTTAGATCAAGTTATACCTTAAATTATTATTGCAGATTGTACCTACTCACTTACAAAAAAATGTTTGCCTGATGATGACCTTTTAGGTCGAAAGCGCTTGCAACCTAATAAATTTATGTGGTCGACAGACTTTGAGCTTTTTACTTCCCTTTAATTAATTAAACAGTTTACTAACCACAAGTGAAAATTTTAGAAATATGGTTTTAGCCACCATAAGTAAACATTTTACTTGTCCCATATAGTATACAACTTTTTATTTGCGGTAAGTAAAAGTTCTCTAGCAGGAGGTTTGTTTTTATTTCAAAAAAATAAGAAGAGAAAAAAAAGTATTTTAAAATGTATTAAATCATCATTATAAATCCAAATTTTCTTTCGTTTTATTTTGTATACTCTATATGATTAACAAACCATGTTCAAGATGTTTTGAATAGTCCTTTCAACTGAAAATCTATATTTTCTTTTATAGAAACATCAAAATAATTGAATTTACGACAATGTATAGCAAGCATCAAGCATTCCGCGTGAACCTTTCAAGAGTATTGGAACTAACAACATTTGTAGTTTCTGAGTAGTGAGAACGGAAAATCGGAAAACCATGAAAAACCATTTAATTCAGTGAATGGAAAAGTAAACTTCTAGTTTATTGTATGTTTAATTTTTCTTTCAAGGAAAATGTAAAATATAGGTTCCTATTAGACATATAAAACGTTTAAAAATACTATAATGATGAGAAGCATATTCATAAGTAACACAAAAGGTTTACATAGAGTTATGCCGACGTCCCTACAACTTTTCTTAAAACTCAACCGTTTACATATTTGAAAAAATGTTATTTTGAATAAAAATATATTCTTTTTATATACATAAATTAATTATAATATAGGATGGGATATAAATTATAATTTTTGTTTATATAAACCCTAAAGGTCTATACCCACTATACCGTACCATACTATGACCGTGACCGGACCTGATTTTTTTTTGTATAGATTCAAATGAGGATGGTGTTGGTCGAGCCGGGCCGGTCTAGTGGACATTGTCTCATTTAAATCTATACAAAGAATATTTTTCTGCCTATGCCGGTACGGTCACGGTCATAGTATGATCCGGTGTAGTGGGCATAGACCTTTAATATTAACTGAACAATTAGAAAACTTAAAAGACAAACATTTTTAAAGATTCAGACAGAAGCAGAATCCATTTTTTTAATTTAATGAATATTGAATGAATATTTTTTATATCTTTCTGTGTAAGAATTTAATTATTAATTTATGTATACAGGGTGAGTCGGGAGTAGCGCACCAAACTCTGGGAGTATATTATACACGTGAAAATAATGTAAAAACACTCATATATTCTTATCTGATTTTCATTTGTTTTCAAGTTATGGCGTAATTAAAAATGTTCATCTAGCTTTCTCCAGTTCTGAATTTTAACATTATCAAAGTATGCCATATGTTCAAGGCTCAAATACATTTGATTATTCTGACGTTTTAATAAACTGTCAGTGTACAGTGAACAGTAACTGAATGTTTAATTTCGAATTTATGTGATTGTTAGTGTTGCAAAATGCCAGATACTTATTCAAATTTAGAATGTGCAAATATGGTGTTTGTTTATGGTTTCTGTAATGGAAATGCTACAGCTGCTGCTGAAGAATATCGTCAATGTTTTTCACACCGAAGACATCCTGATAAAAATATATTTATTAGAGTTTTCAACAAATTGTGCGAGACTGGTAAGCGTCCCAGTGCTTTCATAACATCTGAACGCGCTACTCGACAAGGTTTTGTAGAAGTAGAAAATATTCTGCATCTAGTAGAAGAAGATTCAACTACTAGCTTACGGAGAATTGTAACTCAATTGGGAATTCCACAAAAAAGAGTGATAAACACACTCCACGAGCAAGGCTTATATCCTTATCACGTACAGAGAGTACACCACCTACAACCACAGGATTACCCTAACCGTATGGAGTTTTGTTGGTGGATAAATAATAATAATCGTGTTGTATCGAGTATACTCTTTACGGATGAAGCTACATTTACCCGTGATGGCATTTTTAATACTCGTAACTATCATGTATGGTCAGACGAAAATCCCCACGCAACAGTCGAAAGCAATTTTCAACATCGGTTTTCTGTAAACGTGTGGTGTGGTATGGTTGACAGTTATTTAATTGGCCCTTTCATTTTGGAGAATCTTCTCACAGGAGACAACTACCTCAATTTTTTACAAAATGAATTACAAGGCCTGCTAGAGGATGTTCCTGTAAATATTAGAATGCAGATGTACTATCAGCATGATGGAGCTCCTGCACATGTCGCTCGTCAGGTCAAGCAACATTTGGACGAACGTTTCCCAGGGCGTTGGATTGGTCGTGGAGGTCCTATTAATTGGCCTGCAAGATCTCCAGACCTCACACCATTAGATTTTTGTTTACGGGGCTGGATGAAAAATGAAGTCTACAAAATAAAAGTGGACACACGGGATGCACTAATTAGACGAATTGAGAATACTTCAGCCCATATTAAAGAAAAAAGAAATGAATCAATTAGGAGAGCAACAAACGCTCTTCGTAGACGAAGCAGAAAATGTTTAGAAGTCAATGGCGGTATTTTTGAACATTTATTGAAATAACGCTATGATTAAGAGAATTTTTATGTGTAAATTTGTTTATTTGTTAATATGCTACAACTTGCTTGCGGTTTCTTACAACTTTAAAGTTTTTCTGCATTACACGTTGTATCCAGAAATTTTAAACCAGTTTGTAAAATGGCCACAATAGTTTGTGCAACAAGAGTGGATATGATGGCCATAGCGCACGAAGACGAAATTTGAGCACGACACCGTAGGCTAGTCATATACCTACAACTTTAAGATTAGCTCGACCTTTATGATTAAGAGTTATAATTTTTGGGCGATTTAATAATACAATCCATGTACTAGCACATCTTGTTTCTCAAGGAAATCCTGGTATTTTAATATCTTATATAGTTTGTATTGAAACAATTAGTAATATGAGGCATGTTTAATTTTTTTTATGAATAATACAGTTCAATAAAAGCTACATTTAATTTTTTTTATCTCTTCATTTGCCCGAGTTATTAATTTTTTAAAATTTATGACGTCACCGAGTATAGACCAATAGGAACCAGCCACACAACGTTGCCAGTTAGACGGTAAACGAAAAGTAATATACGTTCATTTGTGTGCACCGTCTTACTTTTAGACTTCTAAAATATCGTTAAATAAATATCTTTTAAATATAAAATATCAAATGTTTTTAAAAGTCTTATTTATGTTTATACTGTCACCATATATAATAAAAATATTTATTAGTGTTGCTAGAAATATGAAAAGAAGAAAATTATTATTATTACACAGAAACGCTTCAAGCAACAGCTAAATTATTTTGAGGTTCGTATCTATACTCTTTATTAAAATGAAAATGTTTTATTGTAATTTATTAGCTTCAATTATCTGCCATTGTAGTAACGATGTTTTTTTTTTTTTGAGACCAGATGATTTTGAAAATTTTTAATTCTTTAAATGATGGATAAACCTTCTTATATACGAAGTGGGTGATACCACACAAATGTTTCCACAGTTGTTATTCACCACACTGATTCTATCAAAAAAGAAAAACAGAAAAAATAAAAACAATTGTACAATTGTACAATTGTAAATTGTACTAGACTGGCAACACTGATTTGGCAAGGTTCGTATGCCCTGTCCTATTTTGTGACGTCATACCTTGTTTTTGAGCGGTGAGCAAATTAATGTGTTTTTATGCAGTTTCACGGATCTGCTGGCATGTTGATATCTCTTTTTAGCTACATACATTCGCAAAATCCTCTCACTGGTCTGGGCTCACTCATTATAGTGCACTACAGACACAGTGTAGTTAGGTATACTGTGCCATAGAGACGCGATCAGTCAGAGCGCAATGTTGCACCACAAAAAAATTGAGATTAGCACGTATGAAAATAAAAATATTAAAATTAAATTTATATTTATGTTATTTATGTAATTTTAAAATAATGTGTTTTTATGAAATTTAACTGCACAAATAAACTAATGGAGAAACCGCCCCTGGTACTTTTTAAATACTTTGTTCCAGCAAAGAAAGCCAAAAAACACGTTTTTAGAAGGAGAGCCCATGGAGGAAGGATAATTAAGAGTTGCCGTTTCTTTGTATAAATATGGCAACATGTTTGCCATCAGCGACATGTGGGATAGTTTTGTGCAACTAATACTCAGTCGGTAATATAAAAAGCTGTAATGCTATTTTAATTTGAAAATTGGCGGGCTTTTGAATTTACTTCGACAAAATATAAGAATTTTACATTTTTAATAGCATTTTTTTAACACGCATCTCATGCGTGTTAAAAAATGCTAATAAAAATGTAAAATTTTATGTTAAATAATTTTAGAGGTATAAAATAAATAATACAAAATTGTATTATAACTAAATATTATTTGTTGAATCTTTATTGGTTATAACAATAAACATAATATATTTTCTGAATAAACAACTATTTTAAATAACACAAAACGAACAAAATTTTTCTTTAATCGTGCGAAATAAAACAAGAGTTCCATCCATGAATCCTGAAACAAAAAGAAAAAAAACAATTGTTGAAAGCGAAAAACTTCCCAAAGCACATGATTTTGATTGTATGTGACTAATTACTTTTGCATTTGCAGCAATTTAACTAATTTTTAATTTACTACTTCTAATTTCTATAACGTCTAATTAAGATTTTCTTGCTTTATGTAATGAAAATACTTTAGATTTATAAAGATTAAAAAGTTTGGTTATAATACATACAATTAAATTGGCATATCTAGGATAATTATCAAAATGAATATCAGAATTAAAACTTTGTTAAGGATTTTAATATTTGGGGATAACACAATTACGAATACGAATAATAATCCTTTTTTCAGTTGACAATAAAATGAAAATGTTTTTTCTAAAACAGTGTAAATGGGCCAGAACAATTTACTATTACAATCAAATATATGCATTTATAGGACATAGACATGCAAAAGTATCAAAATAAGTTTACTTATAGTAAATTATTACTAAATTTATGCCTAAAACTGTATTAAATAAAAGTAAAACTCACTTAGAATTGTTTACATCGACAGCCATATTGTATTTTGTATCATTCGGGTTTCGTTTATCGAGTCGACTCGAGCATTAACGAGATTTGAGTTTTGTTATCCAAAGCCAGGTTTACATTGCACAAATAATTGAATAAATTCATATTTTTTCAATTTTACGATTGATAAATAAAAAAATGTGAAACTATTACTTTTGGCAAGTTAATAACACATTTTTATTGAGATATTTTGTAATTATTCTGTTTTCTTTATATTTTATATATAATTGTGTTATTGTAAAACGGACGTACGCCAGTTTCGATGCGCAGTAACTTGTTGACAAAATGCGCATGTGCTATAAACCCCCGTGGGAGAGCCACCTTTACAGCCGTATGCATAGTCGATCGCCAGCGACTCGCCAGAGATTCATTTCGGCGTATCGCCAGCGATTCGCTGGCGATCCGCCGGCGAAAGCCCAAAAAACTGGCGACTCGCCGGAGATTGTCACTGGAATATCATTTCACGCAAGTTTTTATTTTCTTTTATAGGGATTATCACCGGTATCTCTCGCATTTTATTCATGATTCATTTCTTAAAACTCAAAAAATAATGAACGAATATCAAATTTTTTCCCTATAAAAGAACATGAAAACTTGCGTGAAATGACATTCCGGTGACAATCTCCGGCGAGTCGCCAGCTTTTTGGGCTTTCGCCGGCGGATCGCCAGCGAATCGCTGGCGATACGCCGATATGAATCTCTGTCGAGTCGCTGGCGACCGACTATGCATACGGCTGTTAATGTTTAATTTATTTTTATTTTTATTACTGTTGTAATAGCGGAAAAAAAATACACATTCTAAGAAAATTTCAACTGTGTATCAATTGTGGATCATGAGATACAGTCCGCTGACAGACATGCGGACGGACAGCGGAGACTTAGTAATAGGATCCCGTTAGTTACCCTTCGGTTAAGGAACCCTAAAATTTACAATTGGTTTGTTGTAATTAAATTACATAATCCTTATTTTTTTATAGTTGGCACATTACTTGAATTCAACGATATAGAGATGTATTTACAGTTATTCCAGACATATTATTTACATGTTAAAAAAAATTATTGCTCATGGAACCACAGTTAAGAATATTAGACTACAAGCCCATCGAGAATTTTCAAGGGGTCACTTGACCTAGCATAAATTACCTATAAATCAATCCTACCATATGTAATAACGATTTAAGAAACTATGCCCTAAATTATTGCGCTTACAGTAACTACATTTTAATTTTAATTAATTATAAAAATGTATATTTTAATTAATTTTCGCCGGGGAACGTTTCAAATACATACGTATTTGGTATCCTAGTAATTTCCGGTTTTGGAACATCTGAGAGAGCCTTCGTAGTTTAAAATATTCTTGTATATACGGTAATTCATATTCGGATTAAAAGATTCAATTTTATAAAAATTATATAGGTTGATTTGCAAAGTTATCCGAAGGACATTTTTTATTCTGTCAGTAGTTAATAGTCCAAAACTGGAAGTGGCTTCTCCCACTCCTAAATTGTGCAGACGTCGAGCTCTTCTGCTGGAAGGGCAAATTCGTAACCCTTTTCTTGGCTACGAGGTAAAATAATTATCTGGAAACAGTGAGCTCCGAAATTTCCGATTTAAATATTTTTAGTCTGTGTATTATGTAACCACTGTATTATTTTTATCTTTCTCCTTAGCTTCTTTGTGATTCAGTTTTTTTAAACTAGTGTAAAACATAATCTTTTTTGTGCGATATCCCACACAAACATCAGACTCGTCTTTTTTGGGTTTAAACAAGTTCAAATTCATATCATTAAAAATATGAGAAAATAACGTGTAACTTTTTTCACGAAACCAGCTTTTATAAAACTTATAAAGGCCGGATTTCGATTCAAAAACAGGTTCCAAATAAAGTTTAGATGACCTAGCACGGCAATAGTGGGACTCGATTTTAGGGAGGTATCTAAAAAATTCCATCAAAATTTTTTTCCTATCCTTGACACCTTCAGTATGGGTATTTACGATTAACCTAGTAAATAACAGATCTTTCACTTATTCCCAATGTGTTTAAGAATATGATTTTACAAACCCTAAATCTTTTTTCATATAGCGTTTTTAAGAAGTAAAGCCAAGTCAAGTCTCCTCTTGATTTGTCCTCGTCTTTTTTGTTTCTTTGTCGTTTAGTTTCTTCTTTTTGTACTAACATGTCTATATAAACTTTTCTTTGTTCCCATGACATGTTTGACTAAAAAGTTTAAAATATTTCTGTTCTTTTATTTTTATTGATTTGTCTACATTGCAGTTTTTTGTTTTTTAATAATTTGTTGTAGTAACAAGCTTCTTTTATTGTAGTCTTTTTTTTGGAACTTCATAGTTTCCAACTCTATTGCGCTTCCGTTTACCATAATACTTATTTCCCATTTCTCGTTTTCGTTTGCTTTCTTTCTGTTTTTTCTTACACGTTTTCTTTACATCATTGTCTTTTATTTCTTCTTGGTCTAACATTTTCGGGTTTTCTTCAATAGCTGCTCCAGTCAAACTATCTTTAGAGTCACTACTAGAATTTCCTTTTTCATAATTAAGATCATCTGTATCTGTATTTTCTGCATCTTTATTACTTAGATTGTCTTCGTATCCTACTTGCTCTTTATCATTTTTAGTTCTACCAATATTTTCGTCGTTTGTTGGAAAATTTTCAGCAAATATATTTAATAGCTGGTCTACGTCCGTTTCGTTTTTAATTACGTCAAGATTGGCAATACATTCTTCTCTTTCGAAATTTGTTCATTATAAAATTACTAGGCTTATATTAGCTTTTAAAACAAGCAACTATTACAAAAGGGCAAATAATACCTACCACAATAAATATTTACAACTTCTCTGCTTTAAAACACTTTTTTTCAGAAATAGTTGTTAAATTTGCTGGAACGATTATTTTACGTCTTTGTAATGGCTACTGACGTACTTACGCTTTTTCCTACTTTAAATTTAATAATGTGGAACTAACATTTTCTATTTGAGTCTATACTGGTTCATAGACAGGTAGGTATGGAACCTGAGCAAGAAATGGTACTAAAATCCATTTTTTCAATAAAACGACGACGTTTGCGAATTAAGATATCAATATTTACATCTTCAGTTATAATTATTGTTTACAAAATGTATTTACTTATGCGAAAATTGGGATGAAGCGATTGGCATAAAAGAATATGTTTGACATTTGTAGAAAATAATTTAAAACTGCATTTGTGATAAAAACAATTTTAAGATTGTTGTTTAAAAATATGAATAAAATAACATCAAATTAATTTTTTTTAAATTTTGTAATAAGCAAATCTATCTCAGAATTTTTATAAAATAAAAAAATATTAGTGTAAATAAGATTGACTTTTTATTAATTATAATTATAAATTATCAATTCACTACTTATAAAACTAAAAAAATATATTTAATTATTCTTTCAATCAATAGATTATTTATTGTAACATATATTTCGATATAAAAAAAATAAATTCAAATTCTCCAGACGATGAGACTATAAAATTTTAAGAAACTTTTCATAGGTACTTTGTACTTTACCTAATACGGGATGCAGAAGAAAATGGAAAAAAGGAGAAATCAAATAAATAGTAAGGAAAATGTGACAAATAAATATACAAAGTCTTTTAATAAAATTAGTCACTTAAAATGAGATATAAATTATACAGAGTATTGAAACAAAAAGTTAATTTAAGAAATGTATATTATAAGGGGTGGATATTAAAACGACAGGATAATATACTAAAAGCATAAATATATAATTTAAAAGGTTGTTCAAAAATAGAGAAAAAAATGTGAAAACAAGTACCTAGACAAAGTTTTGTAACCAAATAAGTTATTTAGGAAGAAGATATCTAATTAAAAATAATTATAAAAAAATGTTTGGTAAAACGATAGAATATAATACAGAGTGATTTAAAAAAAGTGCAGAAAATCTACAAACAAGTAAATGTACAAAAATTGATCACTATAGTCGATATACAGTGTGCCTACAAAAAAAAAATGTAAAAAAAAAATTTTTTAGTGAAATTTATAATTAGTATTAACACAAATTATAATTAATAAATTTTTCCAAATTCTATACCTTTATATATTTATATTTAATATTTAATTCATTCATAATAGGGCCTTTATTTCAAATTCCAGTAACATAATAATTTTGTAGCAAAATATTAAACTATTCTCAATTTTTATAAAATATTTCCTTTCATGTTTAATAACAATAATAAAATTTCGCAAACTGTGGAAACTACAAATCAAATATCGTTAGTTGTATTAACTTGTTGAATATGCAAAATCAGCAAATGAGTATTGAACGTAAATGTTCTAACAAATAGGAAGCAGTCAGGAAAGTCCTGAGCCCTGAGAAACAGCTAAAAAGCTCCGCCAATTTTTGCTCAGAATAAAAAAGTTAAAATAACATGAAAAAGAATTTGTGGACGTGCCCCAAACAAATAATGCATAAATTCATAAATATTTTTATAATTATATTTGTGTGTGTTAGTTTTATTAAATACAAAAATTTCCTGGGTTTTAAAAAAATTTCTATTTGAAAATTAATTTCTGAATTAATAAATATGTTAGTTTTTATTAGTGATTTTAATTTCTTTTTTCCAACAAGCAGAACAGTGGTTAAATTAACAGTTAAATTAATAAGTACTCCTCACCAGGTTGTATTTTGGGTTGAACGGACCTTATCCAAACCTTGGAGAAGTTCAAGCTACTCCGAATATATAAAATCTGAGATACCCAAACCCTGAAAAGATTACCCTTGTACCCCACGACGTGACAGTATACAGAGTTGTACAAAAATGTGCAGAAAATATGTTTACTATAAAAGACCTAAATACATATAAGTTCAAATAACAACAAACTTTGAATTTCCTTATAATCTGACTAAAGGATGTTTGCATAAACCGTTACTCCGTAGGACCTCTAGTTTTATCCTAAATGTTGTTAACTTAAAATAAATAAATCACGAAGCCATGTCACAAAATATTATAGGTACGGTTCGATTACAATTTGAAGAACCCAGCTACGTCATCAATTGGCAAAGTAATTAATTGGTTATCGCCGCCTAATGGGGGTTTAGTGTAGTGTTAATATTATAGGAATACAGGAAATATTGTTTTACACCTAACAACTTACTTAATTTTTGTTTATTGAAAGCTATAGATAATATGCATTCGAAATTCGAAGTAATGGTTATGACGTAGCTATGTTTTTCTAATTGTAATCGGACCCTACTACCGTTTCTCTTAGAAAAACAACTACTTCCTTATCTAATACCTCAACAGCTATTGCCTTACATATTAAAGGAAGACAGAAGAGATAGAAAATTAAAATTGAACACTCTACCTTTGATTTTGCTCGCTAAGTAGAACATCATTCTTGGACCGGTTTCGTTCTTATTAGGATTTTTCAGCAAGAAATAGATGGTTCTCAATTCCAGTCTCTAATGGCATTAACAAAGGCAACACATTTACTAATATATATTAGTGATAGTTACGAAAAGAATATGATTATGAACAGATGGCGATAACATTTTTACAACTTGAATTCGTACAAAGCCTACTTTGAATAGTAATCGTAGAAAAAATAGTTTTCCGTCAAACTTTCAGAAAAACTGATATGTTGTAGAACTTTATTCAAATATATTTGCCCCATAAAAATTTAGTTTAAATAATAAAATATTGCTTCTTGGTGATACAGGGTTCATAAATGTGGTTACAGAGGGCATATATTGTTTTTCAGCTTTAGAGATTGCCCTGCATTATTTTTGTTACATTAAATAGGTAAATGTAAGATCTGTCCCTCTTTATCATGCAGTTTGTTAAACCGATGACAAAAACTTTAAACATTAGAAAATCAGTTTTTTGAACAACATTTCGTGAACGAGTGAACGCTTACATTACTAGTTATTTTTATTCCTAAAAGTTATTATGTATTTTATACTTGTATAAAATATGAAAAGAGTAATAATATTAATAATAACCGTCCTTACCAACGACGAACATAAAAAATGAGGTCCATTGCAACCATACAATACATAAAACATGTAATAACTGGCATTGTAAGAATTTAAATATTTATTAAAAGTCTATTGTGCTTTTAAGAGTCTTTTGTTGGGTAAATAAATAACACATTTTAACTATAACTCTAACGGTTTCTTAAGTTGTTCATGTTTTATATTCATCTTCAAACAAAATTAATCGACAAAATTCGTTTAGGATTATATCTCAGCCATTGCTATATTTTCAACCCCTTTTAACTATCTCCTTGTGAAAGATGTGATGTCACGTTTTCCATGGGAGCGCTTAAGCTTTCAAAGGGGTTCAAACCAAGTATAGTGCCCTGAATTCACATTAGATTTGTTACTGCATTCTTAGCATCAATAATTTTTTAGCAAAAGTCGTGAATATCAAATTGTGGCAGAAAATAAGACAGTGTAGAAATTCTAGTCTAGCAATGTAGCAAATCTGTGAACAGATTGTAGGATTAATTTTGTTAACTGATAATAACCCATTTCGGATGAAATCTGGAAGATACATACGAATCATTCAAAATAATTTAAACAACTCACATCAACAGCAATCAATGATAAAAAAAATGTAACCTGTTGGTTTGAATTTATTTTGTTTTTATTAATATTTGACTTTAATTTTATCATATTTAAACAATATTACTAAACTACGTCGCAGATGAAGTGGCACAGCAAAAAAAAGCCTAATTTTGACTACTTATAACTTCGGTATATCTTTGCCGATGTTGGATTTTCAGACAGCAGTGCAAAGCGCCATCCTTGTTGGCGTTGAATATTTTTTTTCAACCCTTTCTTGTTATACAGAATGTGAATGTAAGGCAGCGAAATATGTCCGTTTTTTGACAAATAATTTGTAAAATGTGGGGGGCCCAATCAAGTTCATTCTGATGTTGAATGGAATAATAGGTCAACACTTAGGGATATCCTTGCCATTTTTTTGAAACTTTGCGTTGCTTTGGAAATATCGCCATTTTATGAAATGACGCTTTTCTTTTAAAATTAGCCTTTCTTTAATTAAAGAATAACAGATACCAACTATATTGCATCAAGAAATAACGTGTAAAAAAATAGTCAACACCAGGGGCGTGCAAAAAGGGGTTTATGAAATAAAAAAACGAATAAGGTCAACTCTGAGCTCTGATAATAATAACGGTTCATTTTATGCAGCAGTGAGTATTTTTGTGTGTTTCGTGGATACTTTCTTTTAGTGTGATAATTAATTTGGCTACACTGCGTCTCACGCGACCAAGCTTTGTTCATCTGTCAAAACAGTCTCAATTTAGATCTCATTCTACACATGTGGTGCTCCGTTTATTGTACTTTTGTTACATTCTAAAGTGAATTTTTCTTTTTCAAAATATGGTAAACAGCTTAATTTTAAATCGTGTTTTAAATTTTTGATATTGTTTTGACAATGTTTAATCATATTAGGTATAAAATTAGCAAATATGCTCTTTCCCCTCCAAAATAGGTAAAGAGGTAAGTGCATTTTTACACCATGGGGAAAGTGCAGACGCGTATGCACTTCCACCTTTGTCTAATTTTGGCGCTTTTTTAAAATTATTTTTGGAAGTGCTTTTGTTTAGATTTTTAGAGTCAAAATGGTGCGCAATTACAAAAGAAAAACCAATAAAGGCCAAAATTATACCTCCAAAATGCAGTTGATGGCGTAAAATCTAAAAGATTGACATTGAAACAGGATTCAGAAAGATATTCTATTCCAAAAGCTACCATAACTGACCATGTTAAAAACAGAAGGGGTGTGAAGTCAAACATATTTGGGAGACCGACAGCTTTATCTTCAGAAACTGAAGATCAATTGGGTAGACTCATTAAACTAATGGAAAAATACGGCTACGGCTTGTCAAAGAAAAACGTTTTACAACTGGTCACCGATTACATAATTAAAGAAAAGATGCCAAATCCGTTCAAGAATAACTTTCCTGGAGAAGAGTGGTGGTCAGGTTTTAAAGAAGACAACGCTTAAGCTTTAAAAAACCGCAAAATGTGGAAGTTGCCTGAAAAAAAGCTCAAGATCCTTTTGTCATATTCAGTTATTTTGACCAACTAAAACTAACTTTGAAAGAACTCAATATTGAATCAAAAAATGTTTGGAATCTTGATGAAACGGCATTTAGTCACGATCCGTCTAAAATTAAAATAGAAGGAGGAAAAAGACTGACTGCTACAAGAACTGTTAGTGGCCCTGGCAGAGAAAACACCACTGTTCTACTGGCTTGTAGTGCAACTGGAAACAAGTCTACTCCATTGTTTATTTTCAAAGGAAAAAAACGTTTGGAACCAATGGGTGTCTAACGAAGATGAAGGATTTCCCGATTTTACATTTGCCGCTACTTAAAATGGCTGGATTGAGTCTTCTGTATTCCTGAATTATTTTGAACCTTCCTTTGTAAAAGCAGCAAAGCCGTCTCCTAGTAATCCCCTTCTTCTCATCTACGATGGTCATGCAACACATTGGTTTAAAATTAGTGGAATTGGCTGTGAAAAACCACGTGACAATTATTTTACTGCCTTCTCATTCAAGCCATTTACTTCAGCCCCTTGATCTGGCAGGTTTCAAGTCTATTAATTCATCGTGGGATGAGTATCTCTGCAAAAGGTTGAGACAACAAGGCTGTCAAAAAATTTCTAAACGATCAATGACGATAAAAATAGGAGAACTATGGAAAAACCTCGATACGGACATTATTAAAAATGGAAGCAGGAAAGCTGGCATCTTTCCTTTTAATAAATATATCATTCCTTAAGAAAATTTTGACCAACTATCTTTGGAACGATGGAAATCATTGCAGCTCGAAACTGATCAAATGGCAGCACCCGAACTGGACCAAGTTGCAGCACCCGAAATGGACAAAGTTGAAGCATCCGAAATTGATCATCTCTAATCATCTAAAGCTAATATGGTTGCAGGTTTTGAAAAAGACAAAAATGACCAGGTTAAAGCCGTCGAAATTCATGACGCTACCTCATCGGGAAGCAACCTAGAGCTGGTGAAGAACTCAATACTTTCAAAAAATTGCTACTATCAACTATTTCATCCCATAATCAGAGAGGTCCGCCAGCTAAGAAAACCAAAGTTTGTTTAGGGTCAAAAGTCATCACATCTCAGGAGTGTATGAAAATTTTAAAAGACAAGGAGAACACCGAAAAGTAAAAAAAAAGCTATGAAAGAAAACAAAGAAAACCAACAAAAAACAAAAAAGGAACAGAAAGCCAAGAATAAAAAACCAAAGAAGACAAAAGAAAATCAAAATAAAAAAATCGAAGTTTAAATTGTCATCATCCTCTGATGAGGAAGAACTGCCATTTAATATGTGCATTCATTAATCTAATGAATATTTTGGAGAAGAAATACCTACTGAAACATAGTTTGAAATAGACGACCTACCAATCGGTCTCGAGACAGAATTGGAAATTAGTGATCCCTAAAACAATCTGGTTCCATTCTTAAAACCAAACGAATCAATAACTTTGGAAGTTGCAGAAACTGGTATTTGTTCGTTTGAAACAATAATAAAGAAGATCCTTCTGAAGCTTTGGTTGTGTCAAGAATGAATCGACCAAAAAACTGAAAATTTACCTAGGAGCAATCAAAGAAATATATGATTCAGAAGAGTGTTTTGTTAAATATTTACGCTTTGTAGATAAAGAGAAGAAGACTTTTAAGTTCCATAAGACTGATCAAGACACCGACCCAATGCATGAGATTATGAATACAGATGTTCCGGACTTTGAGATGGATTCTAAAGGCCGCTATGTATTTAAGGACCATGTGCCAGTCGTAGAATAAATATTTGTTATGTTAAAAGTATCTACCAAAGTTTGTATAACAGTTATTTTGTATTCTAAATATTTTCTAAAAGTTTATGTTTAACAATTTTTCTAATAAAATCTAAAGATTGAAAACCAAAATATTAATTTGACTATATCTTTCCTAATATTACAGATAATTAAGTTCTGCAAAAACTGACCGACTCGAAATTTTACATATTTTTTGCTCTTGCCTCGGATAATCATCATAAGCATCTAAATAAAAAAAAAAGAGATCTGAAATGCTCATAATCTGGGGTAAGTGCATTTCTGTGAGATTGCGACCAATTTTTTTTCTTTTTTGTAATAAATCCAAATTTTCAGGTAAAAATACTTTCGGATTATCATTACATAAGGTTGTAAACATATAAGTATGCTTAAAAAACTATATAGTACGATGATCTCTAGTTTTTATCTTGATTTTAAAGTCAACTTCGAAATTGAAGGTATGCACTTCCCCGAGTTGAAATTTTTAACTTTTGTTAAGCATTATAGTTTAAAAGGTGCCCTAACTCTAATGAGTCTGATTTTGACTAATTCAGAGAGGTGCAAAAGGGGTTCAGTTTATAAAAAAATTAAATTCCAGTTTAATTTTTTTTTTTTTTTCATTAGTTTTTTATTTAAACAGTGCATACATGTAATTTATTTTTGTTTTGACTTATGCAATCTAACGTCAAAACCATATCTCTATGGTTATATTTTTGTCGCCTTCCAAATAAAAATGCAAAAACAAAGTTTCGTCAAAGGAAATGTCCCGACTTACAAATGCAAAAATGGTATATATCTATTATTGCCTATCAGGCGCTTACAGGGTAAACAGCATAAAATGGAACTTTCCATTAACTTTCAGAAACACGAAAATGTTTCTTAAATAATAACTTCTGCACGCTTCTGAATTAGTCAAAATAAAACTCATTATAGTTACAATACTTTTGAAGTGCAACGCTTAAGAAAAGTGTTAAAAATTTGAAATAAAATGAAGTTTTCATTTTTTTAATTTCATAAACCTATTTTTGCACGCCCGTGGTGTTGACCATTTTCTTTACACGTTATTTTTTACAGTTTAGTCGGTGTCTGTTATTCTTTAATAAAAAAAAGGCTAATTTTAAAAGTAAAACGGAATTTCATAAAATGGTGATATTTTCATAGCAATGCTAAGTATCAACAAAATGGCAAAGATATCCCGAGGTGTCGACCTAGTGATCCACTCAACATCAGAACGAACTTGATTTGAACCCCCACATTTTCTAAATTCTTTTCCAGAAGACGGATATTTTTTGCTGCCTTACATTCACACTCCGTACAACAAGAAGGGATTGAAAAAAAATCAACACTACTGACGCAAACACCAAGGATGGCGCTTTGCACCTCTGGCTGAAAATCCAACATCGGCAAAGACATGTCGAAGTTATAGGTAGTCAAAATTAGGTAAGTTTTTAGCTTTCCCACTTCATCTGCGTCGTAGTTTATTTTTCTCCCACATAAATACTGATAAAAAGATATTCAGCTTATTTCAAGAAACTTTAAAGTTAACTTAATAACTTTTTTAATTATGCTTACCTGTGCTTATGTTACTGTCATAATATTCTTTCAAGTTTAAATAGAAAATATATCATGTTTAGTACTTTGTTTCGAAATATAATCTAGTTAATAAAACTCTTCAAATCTACATTATAGATAATCTTATGAGTGCTGCATTCAATGTGTTGTAAAATAATTTCGCTAATCCTGTAGATTCATGCAATTAATTTGTAACAACGTCCTTCTGAATAAGTTAGTATCCAAAAGAACCGAAAACATAAATATTAAAAAGAACAGTAAAATCAAAACTGAGAATAACAAAAATTCCTGGCAGGTACACGAAATTAGCAAATGGAAAAACGTTTGCAGAATTGGCAAGCTCACACATCACAAATAAAAATTCAAATAATTTACACCGAGCCACTGTCGTTTCACAATTGGCAAAATCAAGGGTATTGGTAAAATCAGGAGCTTGAACTGATTAAAATAACAGAACATGGTAGTTGTAATTCTATCGAACTCTATTCAACATTAATTATATCAACAGCATCACGAAAATATAATTAATCAAATATGAGAACCAGAACAACAAGCACTGCAAGATCTACCAGTCAGTCTGAGCCAGACTGTGGAATAGAAGAAATATATAAAAAAATTTTTAGTTTTTATTTATTTACCTTTCGAAATTTATAGGCCAAGGATTACACTATCAGTAATTTTTGCAGAGAATAATCAATTAGAATATTATAAACCATAGAGCAATATCAATAAATCTAACTTGTTGACTATTCTATTTTTCATATTTCGTTTCGATAGTCTTTAATTACGCTTGCGCAAAAATCTTGGTGGTGGGGGTAATGAATTATTTGTTTAAATTATTGAGACATTAAAGACTCTTCCAGTCTACTGAGACATTTTCTAAGAGTAGCTTCTGTAAAAATAACAAAAAAAATGTCTTCATTGTCAAAAACTGATTAGTTAACTCTCTTGAATC
Organism: Psylliodes chrysocephalus; assembly: GCA_927349885.1. Lineage (NCBI taxonomy): Eukaryota > Metazoa > Arthropoda > Insecta > Coleoptera > Chrysomelidae > Psylliodes > Psylliodes chrysocephalus. Next base: position 89,403,399 of record OV651813.1, read on the forward strand.
TAAATGAAATTAACGCTTTGTCGGCAGAGGAAATGACACAAGATTACGAAAAATTGTCCAAAGAATGGTATCACTTAATATTAAATGAAAAGGACTTTAATTTACTTGCTTCTACTCCGAATCTTAAATGGTATTCTATTTGTCGATGTCATCTAATAGCAGACGATGGTAGTACAGCACATGAAGATCTTCACGCTCAAATACATTAATAATAATAATAATAATAATAATAATGTTTATTCAATAATATAAATATAAAAATGTACATTATAATTTTTAAAAGTTAAAAGAAACATACAACATAATGAATAAACATAAATCCACTGAAACCGACCTGCAGGCAGTGTCAGTTTGTATGTGGAAACTTTGGTATGAAAAAAAAAATATATATAAATAAAAAATTATTAACATTAATAAAAATAACTCAGTAAAGTATCACAATAAGGTAAAGCGTCACAATAGGGTTAATATGAGTCACAATTAGGGTAAAGCATCACAATAGGGTAAAGCATTACAATAGGGTAAAGCGACAAATAGGGTATATATAAAATAATGTTTTAATCAGTATGACAGTTAAAATATAATACAATTAAAATTAATATTATCTATGATGTATAGGTACACATAGAAGGTATAACATAATTTGATACAAGAATTTATATAAGGTAATTTAGTTTATTAATAATTTATATTATTTAATTTAGTTTGGTGTCTTCAAGGTGTACCCTACGATATGTTATTTATTATATTATGAAATGTTACTCTGGGTGTATCTTTAATCCAAAGTTTAAGTGAATTTTTAATGTAATTGTATTTTGGATATTTTTAAGTTCTGCTGGAATGCTGTTACAAATTTTAGGTGCAAGGTAATTAATGCTTCGTTGTTTAATTGTTTTTTCACATTTAGGTACCTTTACATGAACGTTTTTGTTTCTGGTAGAATACGAGTGTGACAGAGGTTCTATTATTACTTTTTTTTATGAATATTTATAATAATTTTTTTACAATACAGTTGCCTTACGTCAAGTACATTACTAATTTGATATAATGCGTTACTAGAAAACCTAATGTTTTTTCTATATATTATTCTTAGTATCCATTTTTGTAATATGTTCACTTTATCAAGATGGCAATCATGAACTCCTCCCCATCAGATAACTGTGATTGAACTAAGGCAAAGTAAAGAATACGTAAATGATTAATATCTAAGAAATCTGTCAAATATCGAAATCGACCTGTTAAGCCTCGTATTTTATTAATCAAATTATCGATTTGTGAATCCCATCGTAAATGTCTATCAATGGTTATTCCTAAATATTTAACTGCTTTCTCTTCCGGGATCTCCGTATTGTTATCAAAAAGGAGATTGCCGAACCGAGGTAAGTTAATTACGTATAAAGTAATTACCGACTTCTAGCTTATTTCCAGATTTAAATAAAGGCTTAATCAATCTAACTTTTAGTGATTTGGGAAAATAGCCGTTATCAAAACATTTGCTGATGATAATTTTTAAGGGATTTGCAATATGAACTGCGACCTCTTTTAAGGTCTCAGCTTTTATATCATCAAATCCAGGCGCTTTCCTTGATTTAAAAGTTTTTATTGTTTTTATAATTTCCTCTTCACTAGTGTGTGACAAAAACATGCTTTTTTCAAGTGTTGAGATTTTGTCTTCGAAATTAACCGGTTCTTCAATTTTTTCAGCATATTGTTCTCCCAAGTCGCTAAAAAAATTGTTAAATTCGTTGGCGATCTGAAAGTCATTAAGAATTAAGTCATTGTTTTTTGATAGTATTTGAGATATTTTTGTTACTGTTTGCTCTTTGCCACATATACTATTTATACAACTCCATAGATTTTTTGAAGATGATTTATGATCACTTATACATTTGTTTACATAATTAGTTTTACTTTTTTTTATTAATTTATTAAACGATTTAGATTGTTTTTGCATTTGTTGTATTCTAATTTCAACTCTTGATTATTTGAATCTTTGCAAAGTTTTTCATAAAGTTTATTTTTATGTGAAATAGATTTTATTAAATTATTATTTATCCAAGGTTTTTTTGGTTTTTTATTAGATACAATTTTAACAGAATTTGTGCAATTGGTGACGTGACTCTTAAGAATTGTGATAAATGTGTCCATCATAAAATCTATATCGCTTGATGTTTCTAAGAATTTCCAAGATTCCACGCTCAAGTAAATTCTCAATTTTGTGTAATTAACGAATTTTTTAAAATTAGAAATATTTGGTGTTTTTAAATAGTGGTAATTCATTATCAAACCGATAGGATCGTGATCTGTTATGACGTGTAGCAGAATAAAAGATTTAATATCCGTAATATTTTTGGACGAAATCTTAACAAAGTAATGATCTAAGCATGTACCACTTGCTCTTCGAGTTACTTGATTTATATACGAAGAATAATCATAAGAGTTTAGAATAGTTTTATATTCCTCAATATAGTCATCATCTTTTAACAAATTTATGTTGATATCACCAGTAATTATGTGGTATTTGACCTTACAACTTAAAAGATAATTTAATAAATCTAAATTATATAATTTCGGACAAGAACTGGGAGATCTGTAGACTGCCGTTATTAAGATTGGATCTGGTATATTTAGTATTTGTAATTCAACTGCATTTGAAACACCCAATTTAATCAAATTATAGTTAAAAGTAAATTTGTCGCAGATATATACAACAACTTTACTAATAGATTTACAATGTTGGCCTACAAGAAAAAACTAAAGCGCACTGGTACACGACTCCATTCAAAAACAACTTTCAAGAAAATAATTTGCTTGGACCATGCTGTTGGTGTCCTCAGATACATCACCTGTGCTGATGGACAAGAGCCGCTTAAAAGGGATGGAGATGGTCTTAGGGGTAAACCTCATTCTCATGATAGAAAAGTATTCAAACAAGATTGGTTACATTTCCGAGGAAAATGGTGTTGCTTACTACGCACAGAAATTTCAGAATCAGCATCTAAAGGTGTAAAAGACTTAAAAAAACTACACATCCGAACACGAACTTTATGATAAATCCACATGTAGATGTGATAGAGGTGCCGAAGGAATAAGGCCGAGGAAAGAAGCTAACGAGAAACAGAGACAATTTTACATAACAAAACGGGGAATTAAAATTAGGAATAATTGCAAATAAAAACAAATTAAGAAAAAGAAACTAATTGCAAGTTTACTGAAAATGGGCCTAAATAGAAAAGCTGAGCTTTAAAAAGAGACAATTTTGAAACTCATTGAGTTACTGTAAATACTTAATACTGTTACTTTAAAAATATAATTTTGAAACAAATTATATTTTATTTTTATTGTCCAATGTTGACTTTACCCTATTACAAATAACATTCCACCTTTTAAATTAATAGCAATATTTGTCCAATCTTTATTTAAATGTCCACACCAGCACTCTACTGTCCAGAGTGAACTACACATTTTCCATTTAAAAAGCATTGGTATCCAAGTTCCTTTCATTTGACGTTTTCGTTTGACGTTAAAAGAAATTTAATTTTCTAGCTCCCCCCACTCTCCCGCTTCCCCTAACTATGTCTCACTCTTACCCATTGAGTCTGTACCTCTCACTTTTACACATTGAAGTCCCTATGTGGCCCTATGGTGGCTTTGTCTATCTACTTATTTTACTGGCTTTCTTTGTTACTGCGTTTATTATGGGCTGATGTTTTCTGAAACCAAATTGCTGGTTCATGAGCACTATATACTCAAATAAAACAAATCAACTTTTAATAAAGGTTTATCAATTGCTTTTTATAAAGCGAGTATAGTGCAGGGAGGTCGATAATTTTTTTGAATAATTGACATTTTCTTGTTTGAAAATTAAAAAAAAAAAATGTAGTTTTTAATTTTTGGGCAAATGTTTCAATAAAAAATAAATATTTATTTAATATTATAGAAAGTGGGGAAACCAAGACTTCTGCACGGCTATCATAAGACCTATGGTAACATACGGTGCAGTTTTCTGAGTACCGAAAACCCAAAAATTAACAACTATCCGTAAACTAGAACAAATTCAAAGAACAGCATGTCACAATATAACAGGAGCAATGAAAAAAACACCGACCAGAGCCATGGAAGTCATTTTTAGTCTCACTTCCCTTGATATTTAAATCAAGGAGGTTGCTCTGACGACAATGACACGCCTCTGCACGGTTGGAATAGAACCTGATGTAGGATCTGGTGAGGCGAGACGTCGCTTTTGGCACGAGACGCTCGATACGCTCCCACTGCTTCAAGCGAACATGGACTCCATCTCACCGAGATATATCTTCCATAAGCAATACAAAGTTAAAATAGAACAAATAGAAGAGCCAGAAGTGGCAGGTACGATTCATATCTACACCGACGGTTCTAAAACGAAACAAGGCTCAGGATGTGGAATATACTCCAGATTCTTAAACCTAAACATAAAATGGACTGTGAGCAATAGTGCTAGTGTAGTTCAAATAGAGCTAACGAAGATTCTCATAGCAGCAAAATAAATAACCAGAAACAATATTACTGGAAGGAACATGCTCATCTATAAAGATAGCAGACAAGCACTACTCACCCTAAACAGACCACGAATTTACTTAGAGTTAGTACTAGAATGTCACGAAGCTTTGGCCGAAGTATCCATCAACAATGTGGTCACTTTAACATGGATCAAAGGTCACGCCACATCGAAAGCAAACCGTCTTACTGATTCACTAATCCAAGAAAGCAGCCAACCAAATACTTTTTGAACCTCATTCTTCTATTGGCCTGATAAAATCGATAGTGACAGACCTAATTAAAGAACATTCCGTTGTGAAATTCAAGAAAAGATGGGATGAAACAAGAAACTGCAGAGTTTCCAGGGAGCTCTTAAGTTATTTTGACAACTCTACAGCAAACAAATACTTGACTATGACTAGATATAATCTGTGCCTACTCACAGGCATTCTGACTGGTCATTGCCAAGTACGGAAACATCTCCATATCATGGGGCTGTCAGAATCCGCACTCTGCAGAGGGTGCGAACAAGAAGATGAGACCATCGAGCATATCCTTTACTATTGCTTGACGCTCTTATTTATTAGAAGATTTGTGTTCGGCTATTATCGGCCGATATAAGAGAAGCACCTATTGGCGACGTTGTTAACTACATTAAATCTGTAGGCTGGCTAACGAGCTAGGAGGTGCCTATCATCTTAGAAGGATGCACAATGAACTTAATAAGTCCTAAGTGTAGGGGGGTGGGTAACCCACCCTCCACACGTTACAGATACAGGTAAGACTTCTGCAAGTGATTTAAGTAGTTTATACACCAAAAAACTAACGCTTTGCTAGCAGACAACTCTTTTATATAATATTTCTTATTTCTTCTGTATCTGTAGGGTATCTGTCTTCCTTCTTGCCCCGTTACATTAAGATTTCTACTCATAAACTGATTAGTTTCATCTACTTTTTGTTTTGAAATGAGACTTATTGACCTTATAGTCCCACCATCGTACAAACTTAGAAATACTCTTTATTTTATTTTTGTCAATATTATCCCTTTTTCAGCCACCCTTGTCTTTTTCTGCCTCATCTTTTCATGCTTGCCGCACATCCAAAACGCAAGTCGTGTAAAAATCTCCTAGATTTGACATGGCAGGTTGAGTGAATGGAGTTCGGATAAAATCAACCCCATTAGAGTGGTATACGAAAAAGCACGAAATATGCTTGAAACCAAATGCGTTCGTCAAATATTAAAAGGACTAGGGAGCGAATACTTTTGGATCGCTTACAATTCTTTTTCACTGATTTATTTTATAAATTTAGAATCGCTATACCAGGATTGAATTACTTTGAAACAGAAATGAGACTGATTTATTTATTTACTCTTATTATAAAAATTTAAATAACTGTGGAATGTATTGGTCTAGCTTTAATTTTTAAAGTAATTCTTAGAAAAGGAAAATAGAAAAAATACATATTTCTTTCCAAAATAACGTGAACCAACAGAACCGTGGTTACATTAGAACTATTATCTTCACTTGACGTGTCATTCAGGTTTATAATGCAAAAAAGGGCCGGAAATATTTGATAGTAATTTTTAATTTCGGCAACACGGAGAACGTAATTGGAGCATAATTCTTGAGATATACCTCCAATAACTTCTCTGATAACATCTAAAACGGTTTTAGACAACGCAGGATTAATTTTTTTTTACCTCTATTTTGATATTACTCCAAATTAATTCTATGGAATTTAATGAACTATTATACGATGGTAAATGTAATAGAGTATAAACGAATGCCGAAGTCATCTAATCCACAACATAGCTAGGTTTAAGATTTAATCATTTAAAATATTGCAAAAAATCTTTTTTTAAACTGTAGGTGGATATGATACACCCACTTTGTCGAAAAACGTTGAAACTACTGTGACGGCCCATCCCGGGTATCCCATTTGTGTTCGTTGTTTTACTCTCTATTTACCTTACAAGTTTATTTTATTTTAATATAAACTTACTGTATTTGGCAATTTTCCTCTAGTAGTAAAAGTGATTGTCTAGTTTATATATTTATATACCCACTTTGTGATAATGTTAATTACGATAAACCAGGATTCAATGCATAGTTTGGTGCAAATTAATAAATAAAACATACAAATTCATATTTAAACTCTTTTTATTTTTCATACTTTAAATGTGATACAATAATTAGCAAAATATATTACAATTGTTACTATTTACTGAGATATTACTTGAGTCCCGTTCAAACGCAGACCACGTTCATTTCCTATCAAAACATATTTTATTTAGGTTGATGACCAACCGAGTTAACGAACAGCGACAATTCGTCAGTTGGTTAACTACTGTGTTGATGTTAATTGATTATATTCTAGATATACACAGGTTGCACCCTCTTAGGTAAATATTTCAACGAGTATAGAGGTGATGACAAACGGAGGTAACGAACAGTATCAATACCTTACTATGTTGATTTCACATATACTTTGTTTCAAACCTAGTAGAACGGGTTGCTTAGCATATAGGTGTCCCCCGTTGAGCTAACGAACAGTGTATTCACCAGTTGGTTAACGTACTGTTAAATTTTACCATCTTGGTTTGTACAATTTTTTCAAAATAGCACATCCCTGTATATTTCTAAAATATTAATTTTTATAATTTAAAATGACTTAATACAATATATTTTTTATTATTAATTATAATTTCCATTGAAATAACTTAATACAACCCTGTATATTTCTTATTATTGATTTTTTTATAATTTCTATTGAATTAATTTAAATTCATCTATCGAAAAACAGATGACTAACCTAACTATCTCTCGGGCTGAACGACTGAAGGCCATATGGTTTATCAGTTACATTTATAATATTTTAAAGCAAATGTTAGGCACTTGTCTAAACGACCCCGGTGGTATGTCAAAGAAAGTTACATTAATATTGTTACACTGGCTTTTGTTATCACAATTTATTTCAATTCAACTTTAACAATAACGATACAACTGATAACATTAACATGTAACGTTTATCATAAAACTGAAACTCTGACGTCAGATCGTCGACTTATATAGCTTGCTTGATTTTCTCGAACCTTCTCGCATTGTCATGTAGAATATTCTTGACGGGTAATGACATTTCTGGACATTTCTGAAATATTCTATCTTCTTTTACTTGTACTTTTACTTATGAAGACCGCAGCACACTGTAGAGCGATAAGTAACATTTCACTTTTTTTTCTATCTCTACGTTTCCTATGATAGCCGCAGGCTACTGCAGGGTGCTGCGTAACATTGCTCCCTCCTCTCTAGTTATTCGCCCCGAATAACTTGAGTACTGGGAGCTAGGTGGAACTAATGGAGAGGATTTGGACTATGGAATGGAGCTATCTTCCCTCTGTGAACTACGTTGAATTTACTTCCCGCTGACAGTTGAATGCGGCAGATCAGGTCGTTGATTTTCCTTAAGGACTGTGTAGGGGCCTTCCCAGTTCTGCTGCGATTTCTGACAAAGTCCTCGTCGCTGCTTGGGATTGCACAGCCATACCTTGTCGCCCCTTTCAAAATATGTATCTGTGGCACGCCTGTCGATTCTAGCTTCTGCTTTATCGGTGTGGCCTTTCAGTCGTTCCCGAGCGAATCCATAGATTTTTGTTCTGCCATTGCATACATCACATTTTTTTACACCAATCCGCTACATCTTGACGGCAATTGACCCAATAAAATCTTTCCCGAATTCGTGCCATTGTCCCTTTAGTATGAAAGTGTCCTCCTGAACGGCTGCTATGAAGCTCCTCCAATACTTTTCTCACCTGTGACCTCGGCAGTATCACTTGGCGTACTACATGTGCTCCATGGGGGCTCTCCCACTTCCGGTGCAATAGGCCATCGTGAAGATCCTGTATCTTCACGATGGCCTATTGAGGATTCCCTGTGAATCCTACTGGGTCCAGTAGCCTTTTATAGTTCTACTGTATTTGGCTATCTCTTGCCAGGTAGGTGTAACTTTATTTTTGAGCCATTCTTGGACAAACTTTAAGTCCTTGTCTTTCTTCTGTCCCTGTCTCAAACTTTAAAGGGTGATTTCTTCTTCGTCGCCCTCCGGCTTAATAGTGGTGGCCCGAAGAGTAACTTTATCAACCGGTTCTTCTCGTTCTTCGAGCCTTTTACCATACCAGCATTGTTCCTCTAAACGGGGTTGCCCGAAGAGAATGTCTGCATTGCTATGAAGACCTCCTCGATGCTCTACTTTCTGGTTATTGTTAGAAAGCCGGCTCGGTATGGTTGATTGGCTTCTTCGGGACGCATAGCTACTATAATTAATTCTTGTTAGTCTTAGTGATGGGCTTGGAAAGAGTAATCTATATGATTTTCCGGTCTCATTCGCTGATTCTCGATTTACAGAATGGGCCATGCTTTTACAGGTTCTTTGAAGGTGTCCGATTCTTCTGCAATTGAAGCATCTTCTGCTTTCATTTTGGCTGTTTCGTTGCATATTTCGTAGGATATTTAATATTTGCGAGAAGGTAGTTTGGGGAATAGAATTAGTATTGGCCTTCTCACTTTGCTGGGACTTAATTTCTCTTACTTTTGCGCGAGAAGATCTGGAAATAAGTTTTACCTGGGCTGCAATCAGTTTCTCTCTCAGCGTCTTGTGATGTTGTAGACGAAGAGCTTGTTGCATTTCCACATCTTGTAGTCCATCAATGAATGCTTGTATTCCGAGTTGTTCTTGGAAATCTTTCGGCACCTGTGGATAGGCCAGATGAATCAACCTTCTTATATCAGCCTCGAATTCCTGTAGACTCTTATTATGTTTCTGACTACGAACCTTTAGCTGGCTTTGGAATACCCATATCTTGTCTCCAAAGCTTGGACGAGAGATAAATAATTGGGTTCCTCTTGAGGAAGTAACTGTAAAACGGTTGCTGTCTGACCTCGCAGTGAAACTATCAATGAAGTCACCATATCTTTCTCGGTCCATCCATTGGCTCTAGCTGCAGCTTCAAATTGGAGTCAATATGATTCCCATGTTGTCTGACCGTCAAACGTGGGTGGCTTAAGGGTCTTGCTAGTATAGTTTTGTGAAACTGGGATTCGAATGTGACTTGGTTCGGTTAAGGATGAAGACGAGGTAGTAGTATTTGCAGCTTCAATGCTGTTTACTGTCGCTTGGCTGCGAATTCTTCTTTCTAACTCAACCAGTTCAGCAGGCAGATTCCCATTGACAATTCGATATCGAAATACTCGATTTCGACGGTTTGGTGAATTCCGATTTGCGGGAAATCATACTCGCATCGACTAAAACGATTGCGAGTCACTCGCCAGCTCTATGGTGCCGAATTGCTCGATTTCGGTAGATTATTAAGGTTATAGCACGTGGTTGTAGAGGTTGTAGCCTTGTAGTTTGTAGTGGTTGTGATTTCTAGTTGAAATTTTAACAGTTTAAAGCATTGTTATTGTTGATTATTCTATGTCATTGGTATAAGAAGTTCTTGAGAATTTTGAGAATATAAGTAAAAGGTCTGCCTTAAAAAATAATAATGTAAGTACCTAATTAACTGTTAAATTGAAAGAAAACAGCACCAAACTATTATTACAGGTAATTAGGGTGTTTTTTTTTTTTGGTGTGTCATCGGCTTTAACTGCTAAGGTTATTTCGCCTCGTGTTCTGTGTAGGCTTTGTTACTGTTTCCCAGCGCAACTTTAGGAACAGCACTGTTAATTAGAACCCAACAGTGAATGGTCGAGTGGAGAATCCTACCAAGGCATCAAAATTAATTTTAAATAATTAAATTAAATGAAAAAATTCCGGCCAACGGTGAGATTCGAACCTGGGACCCTTGGATCCACAGGCAAAGACTCTACCACTGAACCACCCACCCCTTCCATATGGTGGGTTTATGCACGAATTTAATTTAACGTAATTTAAGAATTAAGCCCTGCTATTGGCTAACTGTGATCACATGATCAGGAATACAGACTCTTATTTGCTGCTCTTGCGTTAAATTAAATTATGTGCATAACCATTCCTTTAGAAAGACAAATTAAAATTTCCTATTATATGCCGTCAGTTTGGATGGCATTGTTGACAATTAAAACACGTACTGCGCATGCTTGCTACGAATACTACGAGTTTCGGAATCGACCAAAACGCGGGGCAATTCGATAGCGAATAGGAATAGCAAATTTCTCGATATCGTATTTGGTTGCGAGTATCGAGATCCATTCGATTTCGCATTTCGCACTGATTTGGAATCTCACTACAGTTCTATTTTGCCTTTCGAACTCTACTCTAACCTTTTCCTGTTGTTTTAAAATCTCTCGCTGTTGTTCTAAATTAGTTTTTAAATGCTCTTGCTGCTGTTCTAACAGATCTACTCTAATTTTAAGCTGACTACCTCTTGCTTGAAGGTTTCCTGGATTTGTAGCAAACCATTTATAATTTCTACCTCAGCTTTCCTACGCCTTTCTTTTTCTTCCTCCTCTTCCTTCCTACGCCTTTCCTGTTCCTCTTTCCTACGCCTTTCCTTTTCCTCCTCTCGCCGTTCATTTTCCTTCTCTTCTGCCTTCCTACGCCTTTCCTTTTCCTCTTTCATTTTTAAAAACCATGCTGGTGGGCCTGAATTATCCATATCTGCTTCGTGCGCCGTGTATCTTGTATTTACCATGAATTGAATGCTTGAGTAACTTTTATTTTATATCCCACTGCTATCACCAATGTGTTAGCTGCTAAAGGTTTCGCCTTAATGCGGCTATCGTGGGTTCTACCTTCTATCTCAGGGAAGAAAAGGCTTGGTAAATAAACATTAAATATTAAAATAATATTTCTTGATTGATTAGGTTTATTCTTTTAGCAATCAATCGTTCAATAGATATGTACAGAGTAAATCAAAGGGATAATTATAATCATCTATCTCCTGTTATAGCAACAATATTATACAAATTATAAGATATAAAACTACCGCTAGTGTCGACACTTTTGGCTCACAGCTAAATTTGATTGAATCAAGGGGCTTCATGTAATTATTGGTAAGTTTATATATATTTAACTTAGTTAAAAGACTATAATATTTATCTATAATTTGTTTTATTGTAGGTAGTGACGTTGTTTGGCCGTAGACTAAATGGAATAATCCTACCTTACTAGTCCTGGGTACCTGGTAAGCTATAGCTTCTACGTACGGCCTCCTAGTGCTCCACGTGCAAGTTATGGTGCCAATGATGAGTAAGCTAGCAGGTGTGTCAGACATGCAGTTGCAGATAAGCTGATATCATGCAGTGTGGATTCGTGTACCACTCTGGATGGTGTTGGTGATGTGTGCGTTTGATGTGTGTGTGGTAAAAGCAGTGGTGCTAAGAAGCAGATCTCAAAGCGAAAGTGAAGTGTAAGCAAAGAGCGAGTGAAGTGAAAGCAAGTGTGTAAGTATCTTACTTACTGGCCTAAAATAATTACAATAAAAGTAAGCCTCAAGTTAAGCTTGATACATGAGCGCATGCAATAAAAGTTCGATAATAAAGGTTATACCCTACCTGAAGGTGTGGGGCGGCCACGTGGATATTGTGATTTTTAAGTGTTGTTTTTATTGAAAATAGATCCAAAAAAATAGATGTGTAATTTTATATCTTTCAATAAAATGTCTTGATTCCAATAAAACAATACAAACGTTTTTATGACTATCAAAATCCTCAAACTTGAGTAAGGACGCCGTCCTAGTTAAGAGTCACAAAACAAAATGGAAGGTCTTTCTCAAATATCCAGAAAAATGCCTTGTCAGGATCAACGTTCAAAATTAATTAAAATGTTGTTCTTTTATTGCAAACACTCTCATAAAATATATGTTTCCTACTTTATTGACTAAGCTAATAAAGGATAGATTCATGGTCAAGGTCATAGTACCATTAGTACCACAAAACATAATATTGTTCTTTTGTTTTATATATTGTAATAAATCATATTTTCCTGTATTATGATATTAATTAATAAAGGACAGACACATGGTCAAGGCCATGGTACTATTTATTAGCAGATTCTAATTATTTTGGTAAACCTAAGGTGTCATTTTAAATTATTATATTATTAACCTAATTCTTAAATGTCAAATATAAATAATAAACAATTCCCAATTAAGGGGTTAATTTTTTTATAGAAACATAGAGATTATTAATATGAATTATGAATAGGGTGAATAATTATTTATAAAAAACTGCACTTTAAGAATTCTTAGAAAAATTAACAGAAAGCTGGACATAATTAAAAAGGTAAGCTAAATTCATAGCAAATTAAGAATAATATCGAATTTTAAAAAAGTATTTCTATTGAATTGATCACTAAAATATATGAGTGTGCCAAAAAGCCGTAACAACACCACCCTTTCCTAGAAAAAGTTTCTTTGAAACTTTTAAGGTGTATATCAAATACCTAAAATAAGCCTAATGCAATCAGTGACTTATCTGCTAAAAACAAAAATCTATACAACTAAACTAATACTAATCATCTAAACTGTCGGGAGGGTGAGACTTTAGGTCCTTGGCGTTCCAAACACCTAGAGACTTATGTCCAGAGTCCTCCAACTCATACGACCATGGTGATAAAATTTTAATAATTTTATACGGACCACTAAATTTCTCAGAAAGCTTTGACGTTACGAACTTGCTAGCGTCGGACAGAGCAAAGTTTCGCTTCCAAACCATCTGATTTAATTGAAATTTTTCGTTTCTGTGTCGCAAATTATATGTTTTTCTGCTCCTTTCAAAGGCAGTAAGTAAACGATTTTTCACATCCTTAAACAATTGAGAGAGAGCTTTAGTTTTCTCTGGAAGTGAAGTTGAATCGTTCTGCACCTTGGAGCTATCTTCTTCAACCTCATTAAGATTGATCTCACGACCAAAATTGACTAAATTGGGAGTAACTGTTGTCGCTTCATGACATGCTGATCGCATGGCGCAACCAACTTTTGCTAAGTATCGATCCCACTGTCTATGATTGTCTGAGACATAAGCTGAAAGAACAGTTTTAAGGGTTCTATGTGACCGTTCAACTGGGTTTGCTTGGGGATGGTAGTTAGCGACACGTTTTAATTGAATTTTATATTTCTCGATAAGCGCTGCGAATTGATTACTTATAAATTGTTTGCCGTTATCTGTCACAATCCGTTTAGGTGCACCATAAATAAGAAACACGTGATCTTCAAGCCAATACACGATGCTCTTGGCAGTACCGTTTCTGAGTGGGAAAAACAAAACAAACTTGCTAAAACAGTCCATTACGGATAAAATGTAGCAGTAATCATTTGAAGACCTTGGTAGAGGACCTACCAAATCTACACTGACCTGTTCCCATGGCCTAGAGAGGTAAACCTGGGAAGACAACATTTGACCAATTGGCGCTTTCTGCTCTGGTTTTGTCCGTAAGCATGTTACACATCTTTTAATATATCGTGCAACGTCCGCCCTTAGTTTTGGCCAATAAAACTTCTGGGTTATTCTGGCTACTGTTTTCGAAACACCAAGATGGCCACAAGTAGGTGGGTCGTGATGATTTTTAATAATCTCCGATCTTTTATCTTTTGGTACAACCAACAACCAATCGGAATCTGTAAGAGCCGGATACCGACGTTTAGCATTTTTATACAGCTTCATATCTTGGACCATCCACAATGGATATTTAATAGGAGTGGTGTGAACTTTGGAAAACATATTCCGATACCACTTATCTGAAGAAGTCTCAAGAGTAATATTTAAAGGACTAATAGAGGGGGTTTTCAAAGTAAAATCAGGGAAATTAGAATCAGCGGTCTGATTCTGAACAAAGTCGATATTCGGAACTGCCCTGGAGAGAGCGTCAGGGACCAGGTGGTCCTTTCCCTTACGGTGAATTATCTCGAAGTCATAAGCTTGAAGTCTTAAACACCAACGGGCTATCCGTCCAACAGGATCCTTAATACTAAACATCCACTTCAAGGAGTAATGGTCCGTTATTACAATAAACTTAGTTCCTTCGAGATAAGGGCGAAGCTTCTCCACTGCAAAAATTACCGCAAAACACTCTTTTTCGGTGGTAGAAAATTTCCTTTCGGATTTTGTTAGGGATCTGCTCAAATAGCAGATTACGCGATCACCCTCTGGGTAGCTTTGGGAAAGGGTTGCCCCCAATCCATAGTCACTGGCGTCTGTCTCTACAATAAATGGCCGATTGAAATCGGGACTAGCCAATATTGGAGCAGAAACAAGAGTCTGCTTTATTTTATTGAAGGCAGCATCACAGTCAGCATTCCAGTTAAAGGAACGGTTTTTCTGTGTTAACTGGGTCAATGGTGATACTAAAGTGGAAAACGTAGGGATGAATCGCCTATACCACGAAGCCATTCCAACAATTCTTCTGACTTCTGAAATATTGCGAGGGGTTGGAATTCGCAAAATCGCTTCAACCTTTTCAGGATCCACTAGTAGACCTCCACCATTAACGACATAGCCCAAATATCTTAATTCTGACCTACAAAAAATACTTTTCTCTCTGTTAAGTGTAAGACCTGCCTCTCTGATTCGTTCAAGAACCGTCTTTAAAACTTCGAGATGTTTTTCAAATGTTGGGGTGCATATAATTATATCGTCCAAATAGACAAAAGTAAAATTATCTAAATCAGCACCAAGTACCTGATCTATTAGACGTTGCCACGTCGCAGGAGCTGAGTGTAGCCCAAAAGGCATTCTTTTAAATTGAAAAAGCCCGCGATTGGGGACGGTAAAAGCAGTTAGATGGCGAGATTCTGGGGCAACTGGGATCTGCCAGTATGCAGATTTAATGTCTAGAGTACTCAGATAGCGTGCGTCCCTAAGCTTATCTAAAATAGCGCTAACATATGGTATAGGGTAAGCGTCTGAAGTACTTACGGCATTCAATTTCTTAAAATTTACGCAAAAGCGCCAGCGGCCATCAGATTTCTTTACCATCACAATCGGTGACGCCCAAGGAGACTTAGATGGTTCGACGATGTCTTTCTCCAGCATTTCATCCAGTTCGGCATTGACAGCTTTCTGTAGAGCAGGTGAAAGGGGATAGTAGCGTTGCTTAATGGGCGATGATTTCGTGTGGATTTCATGTTGCACTAGATGAGTACAACCGAGTCCCTTCCCCATAACTGCAAATGCTTCATCAATCATCTCGTCGAGAGATCTTCGTTGCTCTTCCGTAAGGTAGTCTATATCACGAATACCAGTTGTGTCAATAGTATCTAAATATGTACTTTCTCTAAAACTCCATTCCCCGGAAAACATATCTGGAATAATACCCATCTGGGTCCAAAAGTCTATTCCCAGAATCAGTCGATGTGGGAGAGAAGGTATAACCATAACATCTAATATCCCAATACGATCCCTTAGACCTATTGGTAAAGTCACATCGCCAAGACTATTACAGACTTGACCATTTGCCACGGTACATGACTGACTCTTCAATTTATTTAGAAAACATAATCCCTGCAGCATGTTCCATCCCGGTCCTCCAAGAATGGTTCGCGAAGCTCCGCTGTCTAAAAGACCAAGAAATTCTATTCCAAAAATTCTAACGGTTAAATAGGGTCTTTTGTCTCCTTTGGCATGACTTAATATATAATTTAACAAAATGGTCGATTTTGTTGTGGACTCCTCATCCAGTCGACCTACTGTGAGGGAGTTCTGGAGTTTTTTGAACAATTGCGACAAGTACTAGCAACAACACCGTGTTCTCCACATCGGAAACAGAATAACTTTCTAGGCTGAGAGCACTTTTTAAATCTATGCCCTGTGGCTCCACAATTCCAACACTTTACGTCTCTTGACTTCGAAGTATTTGTCATTTGGGTGGTAATACAAGATTCATTAATCAGCTCTCGCTGAGGCTGCACCAGAGAAACATTCTGTATTCCACCGGTAGGACCGCTAGGTTTCCTATACGCTAATTCAGGTTCAAGTAAATTACGGACATTAGTTGGAGGGGGACAAAATTTTTGAATACGCGTCTGTGTTTCCTCCACAGTTTTAGCCAAATTAATTAACTCGGAAAGGGATCCTATGGAATGAAGGGATAGACTAGCTTGCATGTGAGGAAGTAGATTTCGCCGCATTATTTGAATTCGTTTTTCTTCAGTGGGATGTTCAGACAACTTCCTAAATAAACCTTCCATCACCGATATATAATTAACCACTCGTTCTTGAGCACCTTGGGTGCGTCGACGGATTTCCTCCCATAACGACTCTTCATAATCATGTGGCTGGAAATCCTTCCGCAACCTTTCCGTTAGCTCGTCCCAAGTCCTAAATTTATTCATCCGGTACCAAAGTAAGGCATCCTTAGTAAATAATTCTGGAGCTGCTTCAAGAAGTCGTTCCTTGGGGACACGTCGAGACGTTCTTAATTCCTCTATCCTCTCCAGAAAGTTTGTGGCGCTTGATACCCCATCATACGTCACACGCCATCTCCATATATCCAATGGACCTTGAAATTGGTTAAGCAATTGAAGATCTCGAATAGCAGTTCCTGAAGTTGTTGGTTCGTCTTCAAAGTGGACTCTCGAACTATTACCAGGAAGAGAGTTTACAAAGCTACTGGTTCTCTGATTTCTAGCTGGTATATCAAAATTCTTAGCAGGCCTTTGCCTAGATTGTGGTTGAAAATGCCGTTGATTATATCCTTGGGGATGATGTGCTAGTTGTAATGAATCTATTCCTCTTGCAACAGTATCATGATGGCTTTGTGTTGAGGCTCTTACTGATTGGCATTCGTGCGATGATTGTGGAGAACCGAAAATCAACTCCGGTATCAGAGGTTCATCCATAATTAATCTACTTTGACTCAATTCAACAATAGGTGGAGCTTGAGCCTGCGTTGTTCCATTCGCATTAACAGAACCATCGACGCTCTCAAACTCATCCATGATTTGCTGAAGCTCTTCATCTACTCTATCTTCAGTTCCTTCTGAAACTCGTTGAAGTTGCTCCTCCAATCTATCACACCATGAGTTCAACGCCGACCATCGTTGAGAATTTATTTGGCTGTATTCTATGCGACCTAACCGCGAACTAATATGAATCAATCGAGTATTAATTTTCTTATACTCATTTAACTTATTTTCAGTTGTCCTATAAACTTTAATCATCTCTTCTAAGTCTCTTAACTTCTCCTCACAAACATCTAAATCGTAATTCGGCTCTATAGGCGAAGCTAAAGGAAAACTCTTATTACCTGTTCGCTCTAACCGTAAAGCGTCACGTAGAAGAAACCGTTTTTCTGCTACAGTTCCCCCTATCGGGTAACCTCTAACTTGTAACTCATAAGTGAGTTCATCGCCAAGTAATCTATTAATTTCCATGACGAAAAAAAAAAATTACCTCAAACCAACTACAATTTCCTAATTATAGATCTAATAATGTATAAAGAGCGAGTGTTCTATAACTACACTACACTACTAAATGAAAGCTACTAAATGCTTAAAGAACAAATAGAAAGTATACTAAACCTAAAAGATACCAAAATGTCTCTATATTAAACTAAAAAAAATCAGTCGCGCATATATTCCACTTTTGCACGTAAATGATAATTGTAACTAAACTAGTGCGCAATGCTAGTACCTATGCGCATGTAAAATAATACAGAATTACCTACTGCGCATGTAAAATAACTTAAAATTACCTACTGCACATAGAATAAGTTACTGCGCATACAAAATATTTTGTGCGCATGTAAAACTAACTATCCTAAAATAAATTTGCGCAAACAAAAGAACAATTTTTTTTAAGCTTCAAATTGAAGTCAATTGGTAATACAAATCAACTTCAAATAAAAAATGTAATATATATTCTAATTCCAATAAAGAAGGAACCAATATTCAGGGATTGTAGATACAATACCAACGATTGTTTTATTCGGAAATTTTGAATTAGTAATAATAATATCAACTACCAAACAAATTTCACAAAACATGTAACTATTTACAAGGAATATGTACACAATATTCTTGAGAATATTTTATTTACTTAAAATTCAGCTTACAATTTACTTCAATGCACCAATTAAATTTATTTCAAATAGGGAGCAAAATTGAAAAAATTCTTATTTCCAATCTGACGTCACCACCAACTGTTAAATGAAAATGTAAAAATCAGCAACGCAAATAAATGCCTAGATTAACGTCAAGTGTACTTCTTCACAAATTCTGTGTCTATGTTTGACAGAAATTAAATTGTGATTTTTAAGTGTTGTTTTTATTGAAAATAGATCCAAAAAAATAGATGTGTAATTTTATATCTTTCAATAAAATGTCTTGATTCCAATAAAACAATACAAACGTTTTTATGACTATCAAAATCCTCAAACTTGAGTAAGGACGCCGTCCTAGTTAAGAGTCACAAAACAAAATGGAAGGTCTTTCTCAAATATCCAGAAAAATGCCTTGTCAGGATCAACGTTCAAAATTAATTAAAATGTTGTTCTTTTATTGCAAACACTCTCATAAAATATATGTTTCCTACTTTATTGACTAAGCTAATAAAGGATAGATTCATGGTCAAGGTCATAGTACCATTAGTACCACAAAACATAATATTGTTCTTTTGTTTTATATATTGTAATAAATCATATTTTCCTGTATTATGATATTAATTAATAAAGGACAGACACATGGTCAAGGCCATGGTACTATTTATTAGCAGATTCTAATTATTTTGGTAAACCTAAGGTGTCATTTTAAATTATTATATTATTAACCTAATTCTTAAATGTCAAATATAAATAATAAACAATTCCCAATTAAGGGGTTAATTTTTTTATAGAAACATAGAGATTATTAATATGAATTATGAATAGGGTGAATAATTATTTATAAAAAACTGCACTTTAAGAATTCTTAGAAAAATTAAGAGAAAGCTGGACATAATTAAAAAGGTAAGCTAAATTCATAGCAAATTAAGAATAATATCGAATTTTAAAAAAGTATTTCTATTGAATTGATCACTAAAATATATGAGTGTGCCAAAAAGCCGTAACAAATGTTACACTAGCTTTTGGTATCACAATTTATTTCAATTCAACTTTACAATAACTCAATTCAACTTTAACAATAACGATACAACTGATAACATTAACATGTAACGTCTATGATAAAACTAAAACTCTGACGACAGATCGTCGACTTATATAGCTTGCTTGATCTTCTCGAACCTTCTCGCACTGTCATGTAGAATATTCTTGTCGGGTAATGACATTTCTGGACATTTCTGGAATATTCTATCTTCTCTTACTTGTACTTTTACTTATGACGACCGCAGCACACTTTAGAGCGATAAGTAACATTCTGCTTCTTTTTCTATCTGTACGTTTCCTATGATAGCCGCAGGCTACTGCAAGGTGCTGCGTAACAATATTTTGACTCGCCATTGAAAATACAGACATTAGATTATGTGCTAATTTTACCTAGCGCAGTACCGGCGTCGATTTAGGTACGTCGTAGCGTTGAGCGTCGCCTTGCTTCGAGGCGACTAACGTTGTGGTGGAGAGGAAAGCATTTAATCCGGTACTGTATTGGGACAGATATACGATACTGCATTGGGACAGATATACGGTAGAAATATTTAGGTGGTGCAAGGATATTATGAAGGAATTATTTAGGGGGCGGCAAGCATCAAGAATTAGAGCGATGGGACGTTGAGCGTCGGAATGAATGTAAGGTAGGAAATATTTAGATGGTGTGGAATGTGACAGCATTCGAGACGTAGAAAGGTAAGTAAGTAGGGCGTCTGGAATGGTAGGAAATACTAAACTGGTGTAAGAAGTGATAGCATAGAAAGTTAAGGAAGTAGAACGGTGGACGTTGGGCGTCGAAACGTTGACATTTTCAGAGATAGGAGGTAGGAAGAGAGTTGTAGGAAAGGTACAGACTATATAACTGGATAGAAATAATAAAGTGTAGAAAATATATTATTCACGTGCACCTATGTATTATTTTAATTTTTTATGTAGTAGTTTATGAATGTCACTTGGATAATAATTTGAATGTTCATGTCAATTACAATTTTGTAATCGTAGTAAAACTTATTTTACATAAAGTGATTGCTTGAATGTAAAATAATGATTATTTATTGTTTCGGCCTTTACTTGATGAAAATCCATTTAATTTTGAAAGAGTAAAACCAAATTTGGTAGATTTTCACACTTTTATTTTAAAAATAAATTTTTTTTTTTTTTTTTTTTTTTTTTTTTAAACAAACACTAACATGACATATGTTTCGAAGTACAACTTCTTTTTCAAATGTGACTATTTACAATTCGGTATCCAATATATATACAAAATAATTTAACAAAACAAAGTACTTAAGAAAACATCAATAACATTACAAAATAAACTAACTATTTAAAGTAAATAAGGGTACTTAGGTAATTATAATATCCATCAAATAACAATAAGATAGCCCATTACCGGGATTATCTCACAGAAAACTGGGAAAGAGGTTTAATAAGGGTGAATTATTAATATCTAATTGATCATTTAGTAAGTTATCTGAATTTTTAAATCTATTTATTTCAAGTGTTTCTAAATGGTTTAATTTAAGGCTCTTATTTTCTACATGTAAAATTTCAAAGTTGTCTGTAAAAGAATGATTTTCAGCTAAAATATGATTTGAGTAAGTAGAATTATTTTTGTTTTTTGTATAGCTATTATAATGTTCGGAATAGCGTTTTTTGAAAGTACGGCCTGTTTGACCAATATACAATTTTGGACAACTACCACAATTTAATTTATATACCCCCGATTTTTGATTCCGCTCTTTTCTTGGAAGACATTCCTGACTCGTAATAACTTTTTTTATTGAAGGTTTTGAAATTTTTGTTAAATTTGTATTCTTTCTATGAATCGCCCTGTATAGGTAAACAATAATGTAAACTGCCAATACCAACATTAAAATGTTTATATTTTTATTTTTTTGTGGGTATATAAATATCGATTTAGTTGTTTTTGACGTGCAACTGATCCTATTTATTTAAAAAATACTCCATCAAAATTATAATTATTTACATACCTTCAAAGATTACATTATTTTCATCACTTTCAAAGGGCCTCCGAAAAGTCATTTTTTTAAACCAAAACTCAACAGTCAACACGACGATAACACATAGAAGCATGCGAATAATCATAAGTTGAACGAAATCACAGACTTACTATTGAATATCCCAGTTCTCGTGTACGGGCATTTTTTACGGGTTAACGTGGTCTACAGCAATAAAAAATTTTTATTTTTAAAATAAAAGTGTGAAAATCTACCAAATTTGGTTTTACTCTTTCAAAAGTAAAATAATGAAATGAATGCTTGCACATCAAATAATAAAAAATGAATAATTTCGAGCTTATTTGGGTCTGGGTTCTTATAGCAGTTTTAATGGCTTTTTATAACGTCAATTTCTTAGTTCCCAGCAAAAAACAAATTAGGGAGAAAAGAAAAGTGGGTGGTACATTTTTTTTTGTGTCTTGAAAACTTTGTGTATCGAAACATCGAAACTAGAAAGATAAGCAAGTTAAGTGTTTTATTATTAATTACTTCGTGAAAAGAAATATGTTTTATAGTGGTTTCAGGTCGGGTTTCCAGACAATTGTACGAAATTTGGATCTCTTACGGACGTGGTTATAGATATTATTTATTAGATGTCGTAAATAAGATTTAATTTTCTGGGAGATTTTTCGTTAAATTAAGGATTTTGAATTTAATAAGAATGCACTATTATATTTAATAAATGGAATTAATAAATTATTAGGGTACCTGGGTGCGGTAGGTTACACTACCTCTTTTCAATTTCACTATTTTGACGAGAGTGGTTAGGGGCATTATCCATTACTATAACAGCATTTGATCGCAAATTAAGAATTAATTGTTCACCAAACCATTTCTTGAACCAGGTAGATGTCATAATATTGGTGATATTCTGTTCATCCTTTTTTCACAATATCTTGAGTTTCGTACCAAGTCTCATCAAGTTACACTATGAATCTATCTTGCCAAACTTCATCTACTCTAGTGACGTAATTATTACATAAAATCATAATTCTTTAAGATTCCCTTATATACTAACTTCTATTCAAGGTAGGATATCTAAAACCCAATGAGAGGAGCACTTTCCTAGTGGTTCTGTCAGATTTGTAAGGGAAACCGGGAACCAAATTTATTTAATTTTTAATTATTTTAAAATACGGCACGATATTATTAAAATAAAAATAATAAACCTTTCTTCTAATATTCTCCATCATTCAGTGATCTAGACTAACTAAAGATCTTTGATTCCGCTCTTTTCTTGGAAGACATTCCTAACTCGTAATAACTTTTTTTATTGAAGGTTTTGAAATTTTTGTTAAATTTGTATTCTTTCTATGAATCGCCCTGTATAGGTAAACAATAATGTAAACTGCCAATACCAACATTAAAATGTTTATATTTTTATTTTTTTGTGGGTATATAAATATCGATTTAGTTGTTTTTGACGTGCAACTGATCCTATTTATTTAAAAAATACTCCATCAAAATTATAATTATTTACATACCTTCAAAGATTACATTATTTTCATCACTTTCAAAGGGCCTCCGAAAAGTCATTTTTTTAAACCAAAACTCAACAGTCAACACGACGATAACACATAGAAGCATGCGAATAATCATAAGTTGAACGAAATCACAGACTTACTATTGAATATCCCAGTTCTCGTGTATGGGCATTTTTTACGGGTTAACGTGGTCTACAGCAATAAAAAAATAAGAAAATTTAACCAATGGGAGACGTTAAAATTAAAAAATTGAGGTTTTATAATTAATCGAGCCGACAGGTTCTCATCGTACAGCGATGCCAGGCATAACATATTTATTTGATACTAGCTTTCAGCATATTTGCTCGAAGGGTACTATGCACTAAACATACAGAGTCGTTTAGAGGTAATAGAACGCAACACTTTATTTTTTCAGTTTGACATCTGTGTTTTCTAAGCTGAACGTCGGCGGTGTCTTTATGAATTATACATATATATTAATAATACTATATTAATTTATAAAATAGTAAAATTTATCTTTGTACTATATCTACAGGTTTCAAAGCGCCATCAGGTAAAGGACAGTGCCTAATTGTTACGCATATCGGAAGTGACAGTAACTTTACAAAAAACACAAAAACAGTGCTATTGTGTTCATACCAAAAAACCATAATGATGTGAATGCAGAATGCTTTAAAACGTGGTTTACTAAAGTGTTACAGGGTGAAGAACTAAATTCAGTTATTACACTAGATAACGTTTCTTATCACATCTAACGAGTTAAACGCATTTCGACCATATTCAGTATGAAAGCAGACATCTAAAGCTGGCATTGGGATAAAACAACATTTATTGTAGATACCTAAAGTGGAATTAGTGGACATTATAAAAGAACATCGACATAAATACAGAGTGTAACAAAAATTTGTACAGTCTAAAAAAGTAAAAAGTGCGGAACCCTTTTAAAACCTATATAGCAATTTTAAACGCCATTGACTTCATTTTATTGGTCAATGTTTACTGACATCCCATGTATATTTTCATAAAATATGTTAAGCCGTTTTAGAGTAAGAACAAAAAATCACTTCTAAAATTTCTACTTTAATACTCTGTAACTTTTTCACATATAAGCAAGTCAGCTTGAATCGACTTATTTTCGACCAGAGAAACTGTGGTTAAATTCACTGTACATCTTTTTGTTAAACCGTGTATATTCAATATGTGTTCGACACAATGGCTCGTGTTGTGATATGACGTTACTAAGGCTTCCCCTTATCACTACGAATTCAATCTTATTGATACAATTTGGGCGCAAGTGAAAGGATTTGTGGCTCGAAAAAACAAAACATTTAACCAACGTTTAACGTTTCAAGTGTAATACTTTGTAAATATGTAAACACGAAAAGTGTGTCCGTTCTTCTCCTTAGCTATCACTAAAAAGTAGTAGTAATCGTTGTCCTAGTTTGATGGATAAATACAGTGAGGAACGAGTGAAATATAGTCCACAGTTAGACCGGCCTTCTGGCCGATGTTCGAATATAGGGTTCGATTCCCCACAGCTAAAGTAATTTTAGAAAGTGTTAATTTATTCTTTAATTTTTTACCTTTATATTGTTGTAGAAATTACAGCATTTATTTAGTTTAGTTATAATTTTTTGTCCATGAATTTAAAAGTATGAACAATAATAAATTTAGGTATATTTTTAAAATTTTGCCTAAACAAGTAAAAAAGAATGACTAACTTTGAAATTGAAAGAGAGATTTGAATTAAGATAATTTCCTAACATTAGTAAAATTTTACATAAATAAAAAGTTCACTGGTTTATTTGGTCGTTTTTATTCTTCATATAAAATGTAAGTACAGGTACTACATAATATGTTTAGGAAATACTGTTATATCTTCTTGTGCCAGTCAATAATTAATAAAATATGGGGACGATTTCAAACATTTTAAAATAACAGAAACACCGTCTTTTTGTTATACAGGCTTTTTATTATTGTCCTAATTATCCTATTAAATTTATTTAGAAACTTTACTAACTGATATTTAATATGTTTTAATCCTTACTACCTTCTAATCTAGATCTTGAATTTTAACATTTAAAAATATCCATGATACTCTACCTATTTACTGATATACACCGTGTCCCACGTAAGGCGGGCATTACAACTTTATGGAGAATAAATTAATTTGTATTTTCGCCATTTTCTGAGTATACATAATCGAATGTGCTCTTTTGAATTATTATAAAATGAACTCTGTGCAACTTACGGTTATACCGGAAGTGACCACTAACTTCGTTATTTTAAAGGGAATACCCCATATTTTTTTTTAATTTTAGATTCAGCATGAAATTCTGTAAACAACGATACCCCATTTGCCTATTCTAGTTATAGCGGATTTGGCGTTATTCAATTTTTTTCTACATTTTTAGTCGCCGGTAGACATTTTCTTAAAGTCGTCTATCTCAGGTACTATATCTATCAGATACTTAAAATTTTAACCAGAGGTAGTAGATGGGATGTTCTTTTTGAGAATATTTAGTTATTCATTATTTGTTGTACGGGGGTGTTTGCAAATTATTTTTAAAAATGAAATTTTTTAAACATAAAAACCTTTTTTATTTTAAATTGAACACCCTATATATTTTTTAAATTTTAGATTCAGCATGAAATTCTGTAAACAATGATACCCCATTCGCCTATTCTAATTATAGTGTATTTGGCGTTATTCAGTTTTTTATAAACTTTTATATGCCGGCAAACATTTGCTTTTTTAAATTTACTTGTACATCGTTTGTTCGACTGTGTGTTTGGAAATTATTTTAAAAAATAAATATTTTAAACATGAAAAAATTATCCGCTATAATTAGAATAGGCAAATATGGTATCATTGTTTACACAATTTCATGCTGAATCCTAAATTTAAAAAATATATAGGGTGTTCCCTTTAAAATAAAAAAGTTTTTTATGTTTAAAAAATTTCATTTTTAAAAATAATTTGCAAACACCCCGTACAACAAATAATGAATAACTAAATATTCTCAAGAAGTACATACCATCTACTACCTCTGGTTAAAATTTTAAGTATCTGATAGATATAGTACCTGAGATAGACGACTTTAAGAAAATGTCCACCGGCGACTAAAAATGTAGAAAAAAATTGAATAACGCCAAATCCGCTATAACTAGAATAGGCAAATGGGGTATCGTTGTTTACAGAATTTCATGCTGAATCTAAAATTAAAAAAAAAATATGGGGTATTCCCTTTAAAATAACGAAGTTAGTGATCACTTCCGGTATAACCGGAAGTTGCACAGAGTTCATTTTATTTTAATTCAAAAGAGCATATTCGATTATTTATACTCAGAAAATGGCGAAAATACAAATTAATTTATTCTCCATAAAGTTGTAATGCCCGCCTTACGTGGGACACGGTGTATATTTATACCAGCTGCTGATATACATTTTATTTTCTGCTTACTCTTGTTCCGTTAAATTCTTCAGCTCCGTCCTTTAACTTTAATTCTTACTCATTTTGCTCAATGAAACTTTCCTGTATCCACCCCAATTTCCTCATCTGGTGGCGTGGCGTGGCGCTTGGCATAACGGCGTAGCTCTCTGGTAGAGCGGCGTTGTTCCTCGGTACAGCAGTCTGGCTCCTATTAAATTGCAACTGCTCCTTGGTAGAGCGGTGTTCTCCTAATAAATCGGCATTGACCTCTGGTAGAGCGGCATTCTCCTAATAAATCGGCATTTCTTTTCGGTAGAGCGGCCTGTATCCTATTGTTTCCTCGTAGATATCTTGTCATGACACCAAAGGGGCGTTGTTTAGGGCTGGTCGGAAACTACGTCGACCTGTGTCCCTAAACTCCCTTCAATCGTGGTACCGCTATATGTGGCTTCCTCTCATCTGGTTTTGTCCTGTTGTTTACACTGCTTGGGAGTTGGTCGGTAATATACATCGATTGGTTGTCCCCAAACTTTCTTTCTTTCTTTTCTTTCTTTCTTTCTTTCTTTCTTTCTTTCTTTCTTTCTTTCTTTCTTTCTTTCTTTCTTTCTTTCTTTCTTTCTTTCTTTCTTTCTTTCTTTCTTTCTTTCTTTCTTTCTTTCTTTCTTTCTTTCTTTCTTTCTTTCTTTTCTTTCTT